>CM031240.1:673121165-673561165 GCA_018340775.1 Taxus wallichiana var. yunnanensis | reverse complement strand
AGTTAAACCCTAACTAGGAGCAATTTATAGAAAGGTGTGTATATCACCCATTTTTTTGATTATTTCACAAAAATGATGACTGAATGTTGTAGAGGACTCTATTATATTTCCAAAAATGTATCATTGAGATCATTTTCATGAGTGAGACCCACCTAAAATAGCAGTTTCTAAAGAAGAAGGTTTTAGGACAAGATGGTCCAAAGGAGTAGCATGAAAAATTGATGGTGAATGATTTATGGAAGTTTATCATAATTTACATGGAGGTTTAATGAAAATTTCATGTAGGTACATGGTTTTTTTAGGTCCAAATAGGTTGACTGGTTATAGGGCATTTTTGGGGTCTCAAATAGTAGGGTCAATAAAATGAGCATAACTTGAGCTACAGGTGGAATTTTGAGATTATTCAAGTTGTGTTGGAAAGTAGATTTAGATATATTTATAGTGATATATTTATTTCCTCATGATTATTTCATTTTAAAGGGTTTATAGTGAATTATTTGAGCAATAATATTTTTGGTAGTTCAAGACAGGATGTGTTCTAGTGAAAGTTTGATGTTATTTGAAGCATGAGATGGATTGGGTGATGCTTCCTATCACCTGTAATGTAAAGAGGGATTAATTTTGAATCTAATTAATCTATTTTTATGTCTTGAAGTTATGTAAAAATTATTTTATGAGTTAACCTTTGAAAAATCTTTTTGGAAGGTTGTTTTGGTGAAGGAAAAAGTAGTTGTGGTTTGAATAAATGGATGTTTCAAAACTTCTAACTTTCTTAGAATGTTATACAGGTTATTAAATTTTCATTTAAATATTACATGAAATTTTTTTAGTGAATTATAATTGATTTGGATTCTTTATGAAATTTCCAAGGTGTTGAAGGGTGTAGGAAACAATTGTTTTGAGATTTACAAAGTGAATTGGGCCCATTAAATGAAATAATTTGATTGGTTGAGATAAATTGAGACCATGTATGAATTTAATATGATATTTTAATCATGTGTAATGGTTTTGGGTCATGAAAAAGTATGGTACTAATGTTAGGGTAATTTTAAGATTGTGCCCATGGGGTTTTGAGCCATTTTTGGCACATGAAATGATGGTTTTAGCTAGACTGACCTAATTGGGTCACTTGTGACTATTTTATTTAAAATTTTAATTGTTTCCTTGATGTATGGGTTGAACCAAAAGGAGGGAAAAGGTTGTTCCTAAGTTTGAAATGAGGAGAAGCATATAAAATCATGTTTTTGGGTGCTTTTTGGAACTAGTTGGGTGTGTGCATGTGGAGTGACCTAGGTGAGGATTGATTACAGGTGTTTGAGCATGATTTGAGTCTGATACAAGTTTTTGCAAGTGAATAAAAATTAGAGGACATGAAAGTAATATTTTGATGAATTTTAGAGTGATTTATGAGCATGTTTTGTGAAGGGTGATCACTTAGGGTTTGGTTGAAGAAGTGTGAGCTAGATATTGGATATCCATCAGTTATGAAAGAAAAAATCAGATATCTACACATCATAAGGTGGTTTATTGGGTGCTTTATCATATTGGGGGTTGTAGCCTCCTTGTGGAGTTGGTGCTTCATAAAATTAGGGGTTAGTGCTCCTTGTAGGGTTGGTTCTCTACTAAACTAGGGGTTGGTACTCCTCGTGGGGTTGGTGCCTCAATAAATTCATAAAAATATTAATAAAAATTGTGTTTCAATGGTTTTTATTCCCCTTTAGGGTTTCCCACTTATATCTTTTGTTCTTATGTTGTTTCTTTGCTTTCATGGTTACATGCTTCATTGATGGTTTATTGTGTGCACACATAAAGTATTGAATAAGTGGATATTGTGATTGAATGTGTATGATATTTTGAGTTTCAGATCTGAAATATAATTTTAAGTTTTTATAAGGACTGATTCACCCCCCTCCTTCAATCCATTGTGCTTCTAACAATTGGTATCAGAGCTGGTCCTTTTGCAGAAGTTTAACAACTTGAAAGGAGATCCTTAAAGCACAATATGGTGACGAGCAACACTATAACTGGAAAGCCACCATTTTTTTATGGAGTGAATTATATTTTTTGGAGTATGAGGATGAATAATTTCATCATGGCACAAGGGTTTGATGTTTGGGTTGTTGTAGAAAAGGATTATGTTCCTCCTACTAATTCTCCAAGCACTAAAAAAGAAAAGACTGATTATACCAATAACTCAAGGGATTTCAATGCAATCCTAAGTGGACTTGGAGAATCAAAATGGGAAAATTGATGCACTATAAGAATGCAAAGGAAGCATGGAAAAACTACAAGTTCTCTATGAAGGTGACTCAAAGGTAAAAATTGCAAAACTTCAAACTTTTAGAAATCAGTTTGAAAGCCTTAAAATGAATGATAATGAGTCAATTGTTGCATATCTTCTTAGAGTTGATAAAGTTGTGAATAACATGAAGGGTTTAGGTGATGAAGTAAAAGAAGAAGTTTTGGTTCAAAATTTTTAAGGTCTTTAACTTCTAAGTTTGATTCTAAGGTTTTTCGATATTGAAGAGGCAAAATATCTAACCACTTTGAAATTGGATGAGTTGCATGGTACTTTGATTGCTTATGAAATGAGGATAGGAGACTCAAAACCAGCCAAGAAGGAGATTGCATTCAAATCTGAAATGAAGAAAAAAGACAAGAAGGTAAGGGATGATGATAACACTCTATAAATTGAAGATGAAGATATTTTTTCTATGATGGCTAGAAGATTGAAGCAAGGTTCTGGTAAGTATAGAGGTAAACTTCCATTCAAATGTTTTAATTGTGGAGAAGTAGGAAATTTTGCTGCTAAGTTCCTCATAGGAATGAGAAGGAAAATGATGATGTTGAAGATCATGAGGAATAACCTAAGAAGAATAACTACAAGTTTGGCAAAGGTAAGAAGAACTTTAAGAGGCCTAACCATAAAAAAGGAAAAAGAAGTTTTTATTCAAATCAAGATGATGAATTTTCAGATGCAAGTATTGGTGTATCAAACTCTAAATATGAAACTGAATTTTAAATTTTAGGAAATGAGGCCTTATTCATGACTAAAGAAGCTATGAGGTCTTCATGTGATGGATCTTCTTTATTAGGGGATTTTATTTCTGGTTATGGTAACTATTTTGATAAGGAATGTGAAGATGACATAGATGATATTGAAAGTATCAAAAGAGAACTTGAGAAATATGAAAAAGAGAATCAAAATCTGAATTTGTAGATTAAAGAATATGAAAATCAGTTCCATAATTTAGATGAAAAGTATGTGGTCAAGTCTACAAAACTAATTGAAGCAAACAAGTTACTAGAATAAAAGGTGAAGTTTCTTGTCTCTAACCTATAGGATAAAGATAATTTGTGCACCAAATATGAACAAGATATAGATTTTTTGAGGGCTGAGTTGTTAGAAATTGTAAGAAGACTATGTCCTTGCAAAAATTTGAAAAGAGTACTAAAGATCTAGATGACCTACTTGGAAAACAAAGAGCTGCAAATGATAGGACTAGTTTGGGCTTCAAAGAAGAGTCTAAGGACAAAGAACTAAAGAAAGATGTTGGTGTTTCAAGAAAGGAATTAGATAAACCTATTGTGAAAGAAGAAAAGAAGGTGACACCTATCAAGAACAATGAAAAATCAAGGTTCATTAGACAACCCAATGCTTCAAGGTATGAAATAAATTTCAATGGTCATTGTTTTACTTGTAATGATTTTGGTCATAGAGATAATGAGTGTATAAGATATTCTAGAGATGATAATCCTTGGAGAGACAATAAAATTGATTTTTCTAAAATAATTGTATGCTATAATTGCAATGAACAAGGACACACTGCTAGGTATTGCTTACATGATAGACCTAGTCAAAATGAAGGACTCAAAAGGAAGAACTCAGTTGTTTTCTACTATTGTAATGAGATTGGTCATGTGGAAAGAGTGTGTTTTCATGATTATTCAAGACAAAAAAAGATAAATCAAAGGCCTAGAGTGTATGAGAATAAATTTCAAGGAGCTATAATGCAAGGTAATGACTCTAGAAGAACATGGGAACCAAGGAAAGACAATTTTGTCCCATCAAGAGAAATTGATATTGAGAAGAGAGTTCTAACACAATGTTCATATCAGAAAAAGAGAATGAAGGAGTTTTACAGGTTCCCAAGAAGGCTTGGGACCTCAATACCTTCTTTTAGGTCTCCATAGAACCTATATGTCTTCACTATGCTTCTTGAAGGTATATCATTATATATGAAGCATATAGGAGAGGGGGAGTTGTATAAGTCACTATGTGACTCCTCCATAAGGTCAAGGTATGTGTAATCATGATATATTCAGTTTTTTTGGTTCATAGTAGTTTGTCATGTAGTCTTGATGATAGTTTTGGATCTCGAGATGAGTCTTGTGTACCAATCTTGAAATTTGTCTTGAGTCTTTGAGTTTTAAGTTATTATGGCATATAATCTCATAGTATGAGTTGGGTGAATATGTTATTGAGTATTTTTGTCATGATATAATGGTATTTGAGTCCATGAAACTTGATTAATAGGTCCTTGTGTCAAATTTTTGCAATATTGAATGATAGTATGATATGTGACTTGTTTGATTTGTTGATGTGGTATCATGCACGGTCAAGATTTTTCATGGAGTGTGATAATTGTATTTAATGTCCTTGAGTAGTATAAATTTGTTTTAGGTTCATTATGATTCTAGTCATTTGTTCGGTATGTGAAGGTTGTATTGTCTCTCTACGAGATGTCATGATGTTATAAGGAGTTGACATGAAATATAAATAGTCTTGACATATGTACCACATTATCATCTATGTATCTAAATCTACAATCATGTTCCATGCATTGAAATAGGTTGTCTTGCATACCAATAAATGAGTGTTGTCAGTTTGTAGGGGTCTATGTTTGAGTCTTGGTGTGTTTTGATCTCTTGTGTCTAGTTATGGGCTCCACATGCATCTATTATAATCTCTCAACAAGCTAGAGTATCTTAGAGAAGATGGTGGATGTGATCAAGTGATAACTTGATCAGTTTTATGGAGAAAATCATGTTCAATAACCTAAGTACATTAATATCAAGGTTTCTCTAAGAAAAATTGAGTTGTTACATATATGATTTTAGTGTTTTATGCTTCATAGCCATGATAAATGCACTCATATGATTGAAGAATTTTTCTCTACATGTTAAGATAAGTTTTGGATGTCATCAATGATATGTATGATGTACTTTGAAGCATTTCTTCTATATATTGTGTTTTGTCACAGTGACTATGACATTTTTCATGGAAACTCAGTTTTGAAGGTTCAAATGATTGAGTTAGGAGTTAAAATTTAGAACATATTATCTTAGATGCAATAAGAAAAGGAAGAAGTTGGTTTCAAGTGTTAACAATTGTGCCTACTCTGAATTTCATGACAATGTTGAAAGAGTGCTCTTGATGCACAGTGAGGAGGGTTTTCTCATTAAAACCCTAACTCTTGGGTTTCTTAAAGGATTGATAAGGCAATATATTGGTTAACACAATCAAAGGAGTGTTCAAGGATCAATGAAGTATAAAGGAGCTCTCATGATCTCAATAAAGGTGGGTGTGTAGCTAAGAACTCATATAATCTCATTAGTCTATACATCCTTAGCTCGCTACATGCATATGATGTCATGATAGACAGCTTGTTTGGTCATAAAAGGAAGGCGTGATTGTGGATGGGCAATAGAATACTAGGGATTCTCATAGGTTAAACCTACAAGCATGTAGGCATCTTGTATAGCTTGTTGAAAACACATTCTATGCTTGAGAATGCACTCAAAATATTTTACAATAAGATGATTCTATATGGAAGAAAATGGTTAGTTCTTAGACAATGAAAAGGTAGTGAAGGATTCCTAATCCCATGAGGTTTTCAGTTCTACAATGATATGCAAGGCAAGAAAAGATGTTGTTATAGGTTAAGTATTGCTCCTTTTGTGATAATGAAGTCCTTCTTGTGTATGAAGTGTGTACATGTTCAATCCCAAGTCAACATGATGGATCTTGAGTTTCTTGTGTGGTTAGTTTGATGATGAGGCTAAGAAATGGTACATGGCAAAGTTGATTACAGTGTGCACCTACAGCTACAGGGTAGGTCCAGAGGTAGGGTATGCAAATTCTCAGGTATGGCAAGTGGTTATTCATTCCTTTTGTTAGCCCTTGAACATGTGGAAAAAAATTATGCATTGAAATTTGTGAAAGACAAGCTTTGCATTAACAAGTTTGTGGAAGTTTCCTCCTTGGTTATCAGTACAGGGATGATTACCTACTAATCTCAGTGAGTATGGAGGATAAAGTGTCTCTCAAACATGTTAGAGACTCATGAAATGGAAATATTATGTTTCATCCCTTGTCAAATGTGTTTTAGTGCCTCAAGTGATGTCTAACTTGACCTAGTGGAAGAATAACTTGATATGTTGACAAGCTTGATGAATGATACAATGTTACAGATCAGAATTATGCTTCTACAGGTGCATTGGTGTGTTTTTTCTGTCCATGACAGGAGGAGTGGTTGGTTAATCCTCCAAGAGGTTGAAATGATGTTCTTAATTATTTCTTCTTTTTCCAAGTTGTGATAGTATGTATTCGATTATATTAGCCAAATATGATTGTAGAAGAATGAAAAAGGTGTTTTAGACCCTAAGAAAGTGGTAAAGTTGATTTCAAGGTATGATAGTAATGATATTAGCTCAAATTTGTAATCTTTAGCTAATGTTGGAGGTATTGTGTCCAGGGAGTTCTATTTGGTTAATTCAAAGCTTGGTTGACCTATGGTTGCATGTTGAAATTAGTCAAAGTTTCTCTAAGAAGTCTATTTTGGACTCATAGTGTTGCTCTTGGTATGAAGAGTAAGAATATGCCTTATATTACATTGTTTTTGCCTAGATAAGGTGTATTTTTGTCAAAGAAGGTGAATAATTGATATAAAGATGGTCACTCATGTCATTGTTGACATGTTAAAGGTGTTATTGTCCCTATTCCAAGATCTACTACAGCAACCTCAAGATGCTCAAAATAGGGTACAAGGTGAAAATATGATAGTTTGCATTCCTAGAAGGTTGAATGTGATGTTTTAGCTCCTAAAAAGGTATGATTTTTCTGCTTTCATACCTTACTGATGTTTTTCAGATCTTGGAAGTTCTTATTCTAGGGGGAACATGGTGTTTGCATGCCTAAAATGAAGGAAAGAATAAGATTTTTCCAAAAATCAAGAATTTGAGCTTGTTTGAGACCTTTGGTTGATGTTTATAACCAAATAATGATGGTATGAAGTTGGGAAGGTAAAGAAGGTGAGCTATAGGTATGCCTTTGTCATTAATGTAAAAAGGGGGAGAAGTTCAAGGTGTTTTCCATCAATGACAAAGGGGAGATTATTGGCATGTGGTCCTATTAGGTGTTTTCATTGATATAAACCCACATTAATGATAAACTAAATGTTGTATTATGGTCTTGTGAAATTTTTCATTATGCTAACATGGTGATTCAAATGCATATCATTTGATACAAGTGAGATTTAGTGAGGTGTGCTTGCTCTTGCAAGCCTATACAGGTGCCTAGGATTTGTAGCTTGATATTATGAGATTTTGGTTTCTTGGTAAACATGTTGAAATGTTGGCTAGAATGTTTTGATGGCTCTTAAGAACTCACAACAATAGAATTGAGCAGTACAAGTGGTTCACTATGTTACAGGTGCTCATTAGGAGCGAGTTGTGGTTGTTAGAAGGTGTGGCAAAGTGTGAATTGGAGCTATATGAGCTCATGGAATTATAAATTAAGGTGTATCATGACATATTAGGTATTTTTGGGTCATTTTAAGAGGTTTTATGAATAGTTATTTCATTATTTCAGTTGACCATAGCTTTTTATAATGAGGATCTAAAGATGCAAGCATAGGTAAGACTTAGTGACTAGAGATATTGAGGCATGAAATTTATATTCTAATGATTTTAGATGTTATAGTGATTAGTAAAAATTCTTTGAACAAAATTTTAGGTTCCCATGATGTGTATTTTTTTAGATATGATTGATTATGTAAGATAGGGTCAAAATCTAGTGTATTTCCAACTCGAAGTTGAACTTCATATGCTCATTGTGAACAGTGTGATTGAATGGGACCTTGTTCCTTTCAGAGAAGATTTTATGGTGAGTTTAGAAGGTTTCAAAAAATAATGAGGTTTTTTTGTTAGGGTTTTATGAACGAATGTTAATAAGGTAAAGAGGTCTAAACCCTAGTTAAACCCTAGCTAGGAGTAGTTTACATAAATGAAGTATATCAACCTAGTTTTTATTGGTTACTAAAAATTAACTATTATATGTTGTAGAGGACTTTTATATATTTCCATAAATGTATGGTTGAGTTCATGGTCATGAGTGGGCCCCACCTAAAAATAGTAGTTTTTGAAGAAGAAGGTTTTAGGACAAGATGGTCCAAAGGAATAACATGAAAAATTGATGGTGCATGATGTATGGGAGTTTATCTTGATTTCAATGGAGGTTTTAGAACAATTTCATTTAGGTACATGGTGTTTTTAGGTCGATACATGAGGTTGATTGGTCAAAGGGTAGTTTTGGGGTCTCGAATAGCAAGGTCCAATAAAATGAGCATAACTTGAGCTACATGTAGACTTTTGAAATGATTCAAGTTTTATTGGAAAGTAGATTCAGATGTATTTCTATTGATATATGTTTTTACTCATGATGAGGTCATTTTTCATTGCTTTCATGGAATTATTTTAGTAGGAATATTTTTGTGATTCAAGATAGGATGTGTTCCAATGAAAGTTTGGTGTTATTTGAATCATGCGATGGATTGCGTGATTATTCCTATCACCTGAAATATAAAGAGGGATGGATTTTTCATACAATGAATCAATTTGGAGGTCTTGAATATATGTAAAAAAATTATGAGCTAACCTTTGAAAATATCGTTTTGGAAGGTTATTTTGGTAAAGGAAAAAATAGTTGTGGTTTCAAAAGATGGATGTTTCATGACTTATTACTTGCTTAGAAATTTTATAAAGGTTTTGAAACTATATTTACTGTTTTAATGGCATGGTTTGGTGCAGTATAAGTGATTTTGTGTCTTTATGAGGTTTCCGAGTCTTTGAAGGGTATAAGAAACATCTGTTTTGAGATTTACAAAGTGAATTGGGCCCATTAAATGAAATAATTTTATTGGTTAAGATAAATTATGACCATGTATGAATGTAATATGATATTTTAATCATGTTTAATGGTTTATGGGTCATGAAAAATTATGGTACTAATGTTAGGGAAATTTTAAAATTGTGCCTGTGGGGTTTTGAGTTATTTTGCCACATGAAATGATAGTTTTAGCTAGGACAACCTAATTAGGTAACTTATGATTGTTTTATTTAAATTTTTAATTTTTCCTTGATGTATGGGTCTAACCAAAATGTGGTAAAAGGTTTTCCTAAGTTTGACACGAGTAGAAGCATATAAAAGCATGTTTTTGGTGCTTTTTGAACTTGTTGGATGTGTGCATGTGGAGTGACCTAGGTGATGATTTATTGCAGGTGTTTGAGCATTATTTGAGGCTGATATAAGTGTGTTTTAGGTTAATAAAAATAATAGGACATGAAAGCAAGAGTTTTGTGAATTTTAGAGTGATTTATGAGCATGTTTTTGAAGTGTGATCACCTAGGGTTGATTAAAGAAGTGTGAGCTGGATATTGGATCTTCATCAATTTTGGTAGAAAAAAATCAAATATCTATGCATAATAAGGTGGTTGAGTGGGTGCTTGATCATCTTGGGGGTTGTAGTCTCCTTTGGAGTTGGTGTTTCACAAAATTAAGGGTTTTTGTTCCTTGTAGGGTTGGTGCTCTACTAAACTAGGGGTTGGTGCTCCTTCTGGGGTTTTTACCTCACTAAATTAAGAAACATATCAATAAAATATCATGTTTCATTTTATTTCTTCCCCTTGAGGGTTTCCCACTTATATATTGTGTTCTTGTGTTACTTCTTTGCTTTCATGGTTACATGCTTCATTGATGGTTTATTGTGTGCACACATAAAGTATTGAATAAGTGGATATTGTGATTAAATGTGTATGATATTTTGAGTTTCAGATCTGAAATATAATTTGAATTTTTATAAGGAATAATTCACCCCCCTCTCTCCATTGTTCTTCTAACACTTCTTCTTTAAGATGATTTGAACATCTAGCCTAGCTTGCCCATACTTGACATCTCTCTAGAACAACATCAAAACATCATTTCCCTCTCATCATGGTCATAAATACCTTCTTAATTTCCTTTAAACAACCCTATAGCTCTTACTTTTCCTTCACTATCTCAACTAACTCAAATGAGATTTCTAATTTTCTTTTATACATATCTCATCATTATAACTCCCTAGGTCATCCATAATAGAGTAAAATCACTCAAAAATCATTATAACATCCTATAAAAATAATCCATAAGACCATATGGGTTGCCACCATCATCTAGAACCACCTAGACCACCATTAGGACTCAAGAAGCCTTAAAGCACCAAAACAAACAACTCACCAAGAAATGGTATACAATATTCATTTTAGTACCACAACTTGTGCATATATCTGTTTTGAGCACATTACAAATTCTATGCATTAAAAAGTATTAATAATCAAATAGGGATCCAACACTAAGACCTTTAGGTTCAAAACATACTTGTGCTATTTATTTATATGGTGGTTTGTTGAATGGTTTGTGAGAAACAAGCTTGCAATTCAGGCCTACAATGATGTTGAGGGCCAACCAAAAGTGTTGCTTCCATTAACTAAGTGGACCCCCAAGATAAAGATGTTTGATAATGGAAGGTACTATAATCAATTTTTGGACTACTTTTTGTGCCACTTTATCAGGAAATTACAAAAACTACAATACCTAGATTTCCTATCACATGTAGAGATTGCATTCAATTGGGATCAGAAATACAATAGGTTGATTGATACTTAATGGAGGAATATGATTTGCTAAGGTTTTATGGATCAAGAGTACAACCTTACAAATTTCCAATACATGTGACAAGGAGGGATTTTTCCTTGGAATATATACAATGATGAAAGCACAAATAAATTATATTTTGTTACTCAGAAAAGAGGAGTATATTTCCTTCATTTCCTTTTTCATGTAGAGGGTTGACATTTGAGAGAAAATAATTCAATGTGTCACATGAAATTTTACAAATTTTTAAGTTTGATGTTGACTCTCATTGGCCATATGACCCATGTGAGATGATTAAAGAAATGTTAGTGGTGAACAAGAACTTGCCACTAAAATTCAACATGAAATAAAATCCCCGCTAAAAAAATTGAAAAAAAGGAACTCTTGGGACGTAGTAAAAAATTAATGAGTGAAATTTCTATTTAGAAAGGAATTATTTGTTAAGAGTTACCAACAAAATTTTTTAAATTACATCCAAAGAAAGAAGCAGTATGATAGTCGAGACATATGACATTTTTTATGTAAAAGATGCTAAAATTTCCTCTTCTAAAAACATGTCAAAGCATCTAGATGTTGCTTTGTGAGATAAAAATTGGACAAGGTCAAAAATAACTTCCTTTTGGTCTATGAGGTGGGACCTAAGCGATCTCGTAAGTTGTTTTAGAGTATGATTTTATCCCAGAAGATGTAATTTTTAGTAGAGTGTGAAATATAATGCATCCCACAAAGGCAAATAGTGATGATCAATCTGACAAGGAAGTGTAACTACACACTCCCACTGCAGGGGAGATAGTTCATATAAACCAAGTTTGAATGAAAGCATGAAACAAACATATACTACATAGACAATTATATCCAAAAAGATGGGTTTTAGTGGTGGTGGTTTGGGTCAATAGGACAAGGAATTTGGATACCACCAGAGGTACATCTTAGATGAGGTTTTGATAGGTTAGGCCTTGGATCTTAGGATAAATTACCATTATATGTAAGAAGTGGTAGTCTAATGCATATTTCTTTGGATTCAAATCCTCAATATACATTACAACCACATGTTAAAGGTTTAAGAGGAGGAGTTGGCAGAAATTTTGTTGTGTTTGTTGGTAGTGGTAGTGATGGTAGTAGTAGTGGTCAAGAAGTTCCACAACAACATATTATTCAAAAGAGGGCAATACAAATAGATCATACTACCAAGTTGTTATCCCGTAAAATTGGCAAGGGCAATTTTACAGATAACCCTACCAAATTTTGTTTCGGTCCCTCGTCAGGGACTCCTTGCGTTCAGAACGTTGTAAAAATCCCTTCCCGGGAAATCTAGTTTTCCGAACTTAGCCATTTTTGGTCTTTTTTGGTCA
Source organism: Taxus wallichiana var. yunnanensis (assembly GCA_018340775.1). NCBI lineage: Eukaryota > Viridiplantae > Streptophyta > Pinopsida > Cupressales > Taxaceae > Taxus > Taxus wallichiana. The sequence goes on along the minus strand of CM031240.1, from coordinate 673,548,841 downwards.
GGCGCACATAATGTCTATGCAACATCAAGTATTCATGTGCCCCCTTTAAATCCTTTGGCACATGGTTTGAGGTGTCAATAGGTGTTTTGGTGCACCTCACTATGTTGTGCCTTTCTTGCATGCGCCAAGGCGCATGTGCCTTCATGTCAACAATACTTTTGTTGCGCCACTTTTTGGTGTGCCAAGGGCACACATATTCTTGTGTCGACATCACTTTCGGTGTGCCAAAGGTGCACATAACTTCGTGTTGGCAAGTGTTTTGATGCACCAAAGGGCGCATGCTTTCCGTTATGTCAAGTGCTTTTCATGCGCCATTTGAAAAAGTTGGTGGTGCATTTATTACCACCTCACCTATATATAGGCACATCTGCACTGTCATTTTCATCCGACACAATCACGTGATTTTCTCTTCCCTCTGTACCTATCAGCGCACCTACCCTGTCATTTCGAATCACGTCGTGGACCCGGTTTCATATTTCTCTATTATATTATCCTGGTAAGAGGTCCTCTGTGCTTTTGTGTGTTTTGGTGTTTTGTGTTTTGGCTGCTTGTTTGTGTGATTAGAAAGATCTGTCAAAGCATGAACTCAACTACCTGGCTATGAAATCATGAACTCCCCCTCCTTGTTGTTTTTCTCTATTCTTCCCCATGCATTTCCCCCTCTTTCCAGATCTGCTGGTAGGGGAAACTCTGTCCTGAAATGATTGCTTAAAAACTCTTTGTTTAAGCCTCTTCATCACCCAAGGTACCCTTAAAAGGAAGCTTATCAACATGTGAACACCTCAGAGAAAGAATCAAAGCTTCAAAGAAAGACTGTAATTTTTCCTCTTTTGGTGCATCTGTCACCCCTGCAACATAATATACAGTCGCGCCAATGGCGCATATACTATGCCTGTTACATAAAGAACAGTTGCACCCTCAAGGTGCACTTCCTTCGCTTGTTACAACCGCTTTCCCTGTGCCCTCTTGGCGCACCAAACTTGCGTGCAACATTACAAAACCATGCACCCTTTGGCGCACCCTACATGTATGCAACATTAAATTTATATGCGCCAAGTACAACTGTTAAATCAGCGCAGGTGCATCCATTGTTACAACAACATCATGTTGTGTAGACCTTCCATGCGCCACGCCAAGTTCCCCTATGGCGCATGAAAAAATGATGTTACACGCATTAAGCTCGTGCCCTTTGGCGCATCCTACACCCGTGTAACATGAAAAATATCTGCGCCCTTTATAAAATGTATACATATGGCGCAGGTGCACTTATGCTTACAACAACAAAAAATGTAATCTGCAGTGTCCAAACGTCATGCGCCCTTTGGCACTGATTTATCCCTTGCAGCAGCCTTTTCCTATGTGCCTTATTATTTAGCCCTATAACCTACAGTATTCATGCGCCATACGCCCTTTGGCCTTAAAATCACTAACTCTTTCTTCTGTTGACACTTTAATGGAAGATCAAACAAGCTGATATGAATTTCTTGTGTTGGGTTTCACTTCTTATTCTTGCAGATCAGCAATCGAGTTCGAGTTACATATGTCAAAATTAAGCAAGAAACCGACCAATTCTAAGGGTAAAGCCAAGCTCACGAAGAAGAAATGAAGTATAAATATCAGAGGGTCAGGATGCCCGAGTCCCAAGCAGAGTGTGACCTAGACATCAGAGACTCATAACTGGGTCATATTGATATGGAGGATTTCAGGCCGAACCTGAGAGGGTCACAAGAAGTCCATGGATGGAAAAATTGATGGGCAGTGCACTACATTTTCTTTGGTGGGATCCCAATTAGTGTTGTAAACAATGAGTTTATGATGGTTGTAGCTTGATGCTACGAAAAAGACACAAGATGTGTACATAATGAGAAGGGCGAGGTCATAATCAACGTCCACCGCTTGCCACTTGAAATAATGCTCTGCGGCATACCTCACCACCGGCACTTTGTGGCCGTAAGCCAGGAAGATTGCATCAAGGCTTGGGATGACAATGAGGATCAGTGCATGCAACTGATGAACGAAGTATACCTAAAGAACAAAAAGGTGGTGACTCGGTGGCCACAAGTCATTCATCGCAGTGACTTTTCAGAGGAACTCAGTGACACAATCACGTTCCTGAGCAGAGTCTTTGGGCTTCCTGATGCCCATTATTTTCACAAGTGGATGCTGCAATACCTAGAAACAATGAACAAAAATGTTCCGATCAATGCTTTGAGTGGGCGGAGATCATAAGCAGCACAATATCGGAGCAGCTCCAACAACTCACCACAATGGGGAGGTTCTATATGAATTCTATGTAGTCTATGTTGCAGCTTCAGAAAGAGACTATCTAGCTCTAATGCGGTGCGGGGTTTGGCCCCAGGTTAAGATATATGAATACTATATCCGAAAGCTGGAAAATAGCATTCCCTAGTTCACAAAGATCAATGATGCCTTCTTTTATTTCATCGTCTTTCTTCTAAGGCCGAACATGACCCACGGTCATACGACCAAGAGCATCGTAGCAGCTACAGAGAAATGGGGGGCCTTGTTCACTCAATTCCCCACCTTCACCTATCTGAGGGCAGTTAACTTCTTGGGGGAACCAACTAAATTGCCAAGATACGCCGGTCCCAAGTTAATCCTGTTGGAGCTATCAAGACAACTTATCACCTACCATGAGAAGTGTCTCAAGAGAAAGAAGGGTGGAACTCCTTTCCCCCTCACAGTGGGTAGGTATACGTGTCTCTCTCACCACAAGGTGAAGGATATGTTTGCAGAACTGGAGTTGTTGAATCTAAAGCATAACTTCCCAGCAAGGCCCACCTTCGACCCAAGAAATTGTCTACCCAGGGCCAAGCTCGATCCGATCCACATCCCTCAGATCAAAGACATTTATATCGACATATATCATGAGGTCAAGCTCAGGAGGAAGGATCATTCCCACTTGGCCTTAGCAGTTTTCATCCAAGATGCAGTGTGGTCATCATCCCAAAAGGCTATCAAACTACTGAGCAAGAAGTTGATCAAGTGTATCTTGACACGGGTGGGGACGATTGGCCTTTCGCGGTGATTGATAGGACCAAAGCGCCTCAGACAATTGAGGAAAGGGTCAAGGAAACTCTGCGAAGAACAGAGCATTGGTGTCGAATGAATGGTCTCATCTACCTCGAAGTTGATTTTGTCACATCTCCGTTGGGCAATGCACCTCCTCAATCCAAACAGCAGCCCAAGGGCAAAGGGAAAGGTAAAGAGGGTGAATCCAGCTCCACCCAAGAGGAAGCTCCTGAAAGCCCTCCTTCCGCTTCACAAGAACGGGTTGTAATCCCAAAAAGCTTAGAAGAAGAAGTAACGGAAGATGTTCCAATAGGCACATCCACTCAAGATGTGGCCACGACTGTAACAATTGAGGTCCCTTCTGTCCCTTCTCCTTCTCTTCCTTCCCCTCCTCGAGTGACCCAAGTGACCATTCCTTTGGTCGTGTCTTCTCCTCCATCTTCCACTGTTCCCCCTTCTTCCTCATCCATCTTCTCTTCTCTCATGAAGCTGTCCCCCTCCATTTCTTCCCTCATCTCTGAGCTCCCTTCCATTCCTATGTCTTCCTCCCCTGCAATATCTCTTCCTCCCGTGAGCACTTCCTCGGCTTCCCTCTCAATGCCGCCTCCAAGTGTCTCCACGTTTTTCCCTTCTACTACTGCAGCTGCCCCCTTCTCTATTTCTGGTCCTTCTCCCATAAGTCCAGCCTGGGTCTCCCAGCACCTGAGTCAACAGAAGAGGAAAGTTCCCATCACCCCGATGGACTTCTCCGTCATCCCATCAAAAGGGATCAAGAAGCAAAAACCGATAACCCGCTTCTCTCAGAGTGCATCAGGGGAGAGAGTGATGGAGATTGCATACCCCAATCCTTTGAAGGATAAGAAGGATCTGTCTCCGACAGATTACATAGTGACTCAAGTCACGATGGGGACATCTTCAGAAAGCCTGCAAGGAGAGGCCCTATCTGCAGTTGATGCCCTTTGCAAGAAACTCCAAGAAGCAAAGGAAGAGAAAAGGCTGCTAAAGGAGCAAAATAAACATCTTCTCCGTGCCTTGCAGAAAATGGGCAGTGCGCCTCCTACAACTGCCACCGAAACTCCTGAGCCTCTGAGCCAGGATAAGATCAATGAATATGCTAAAATCAGCGAGCAGGGCATGGCAGTTTCCACCTGGAGGAGCCAAATCCTCAAGGAAAGTGAGGGAGTTATCGCTAAGTTCACCGATTTGTACCAGAATATCAATCGAACGAACAGAGAACTCCAGGCGATAGCAGGACCCATCTCCGAAGAGCTGGATCATGCCAGGATGCAACATGAGACCTTTCAGAAAATGCTCGACTGTTCAGTCAAAGATCTGGTCAAGTTCGGCATCTTTGGACACCATAGCCCTAAACAAAATCCTTTTTACTCTGGATTATCGGGTGGATCAGCTGGAGTTTGTCCTAGAGAAGATCGACAAAGTAAAGGAGGTAGCCCTGGATGCAATGCATCAAATGGAACAGATTGTTCTCAGAATGTCTCCAGGGTTGCTCACTTCTTCTTTCACCTTAAGGAAGGTTGAGGAAACTATTCAGATCTTCAAGGAGATCGTTTCACAGGGACTAGGGCCAGAGGTCACGTTCGACGCCGAATCCATCAATAACTTGTTGGCGTGTCGTGACTTCATCGGGTACCTGATAGAGGCAGAGAATGATTATTCCAAACTCCGGAAAAGCTCATAGACGAGCGGGAGACCTGCGAAGCTATCAGTGATAGACACAAGGATCCTTCCAAGGATCAACTTCAACCCATGATCAGTAAGTTCATGGAGTACCGTGCCCAGTTCCACATCTCGTTGCCCGAGCAGAAAAAGCAGGATACCCCCTTCCAGCCGCGGGATGACGATGAATAGTTTCCTTCTTCCCAACTTTCTCCTTGTAAATTATCCAAAATTTGTTGACACAAATGATGACATCATCCATGTTGCACCATGGGATGATGTCATCCACCAAAGTTGTCAAAAGTCAACAAATGACTTTGTAATCTATTGTAAGATATTTTTGTAATTAAGTGGTTTGTTTGCTTTTGTCTTCTTTTCTTCTCTCCTTCTATATATACTTGAATACTTGTTGTATTCGGGGATGGATATCTTTTAGATGAAAAATAGAAGTGAGAAGAAGAGGCTTTGTAATTTTTGTAACAGAAGAAGATATTAATGCAAATATTAAGACTTTGTGCTGAATATGTGTGTTATGGGCATCTGATCTTTCTTATGTCAGATCTATGTGTTTATTCTGTTGAAATCTATCTCTACTTTTTTGTCATTTATTCATCAGTATTGCTTTATTCGTTTATGCAAGTAGGTTTGGCTCTGTTTACTACCAATCCCAAAACATAAACCCTCTGACCTTTCTGCTTTGGAATTCATTTCTTTTCTCCCTTTGGACCTGATCTTTCTTCATCCTCTACTTCGTTCCTTTCTTCTCACAATTGGAAACACCCCTACTGGGATGAGATCCCAAACCCCGAAGGCTAGAATATTGTGAGACTTGCATAGATTCCTGCTGGTAGAATAGCAATAAACCAGTTTCACTTTTTCGACTCAAAGAGGGCTATGCCCTACACACTGCTGTTAGCTCTAAATACTATCCATAAATCTTCCCAAGCGACATATTTTCAAACCAACACAAACAAGGACTCGAGAAGATGAAAAGAAAGTAACATATATAATTACTCATGTGTAGGATATCATTACCTTAAGATGATTAATTATAGTAGGTAGTGTCACCCATAAAAAATTATAAACAACATGGAATGTGCCCAAAAACTTAAATTACTCCTTCGCCATTCAAGCAATGGATTCCTGCAAAAGCCTAAGGTTTTGATTACCAAATCGAGTTTTTCTAGAAATCAGAAAGAGATAAAAAGAACAACAAAGAAAATGCTACATGCTATTATAACTTCATATCCTACCATAATCAATATATTACCTACAAATAACTAATACACAAATACCATAGAGTACATGTATGTTGTGCCAAAAGTTAAAAAACTAGAGGATCAAATGGTTTGCAATGACTACAAAGTAACCACCCTTCAAATGGATTTTACCGAAATGAAACCTTGTGAAAAATAAATTTATAAATATTAAAAATGATGTGGTATAAAAAACAATGCTTAAGACATGAAGACATAAAATAATTTGAATAATTAAATTCAAAATTTAGAGGAAGACCTAGAAAATGAGAAAGCAAATAGAAAGAGTGGCGGTGCAATAAGACTAGTGAGTTGGAAAAGAGGATAAAATCATCTACCTCTATGGCTATGGACCCTGTAAAGGAATAGGTATAGATGTAACTAGAATAATTGGGGAAAAAAATTATAGGAAACCGCAAGTATAATAGGTTACAATAGAGGTTGGGTGAATTGTAAGATGATGTGAAGGTAGAGAAAGAGAAAACCAAAAATGGGGAAAAAAAAACCTATAGGAAGAAAGAAAACTCGAGGACATATCACAAAAGGAAGAGAGAAAATAAAATGAAATATTACAAAAGGAGATGGTGAGCACAAAAGTAAATACAATCTTCCAACACTAAACTATTTGAATTTTATAAAAAGATAGTGATTAATATAAAGGATAATGTTTAGGGGAAATAAACCATAAAATTGATGATTTTATTAGATTGTTTGAATTCATGGATGGTTTGAAGGGAATGTTTGAAAAGATACATAAATAATAATAGAAAAGTAATGGATTCAAGAGAGGATCCAACAAGGAAAATTTTGGAAGCTATCTACAAATTCAATGACACAAAATTAGCATCTAGAGGAATTCGCAACCGGATTGATGCCTCAATAAAGGAATCATATTTCATTAGGAAGTGTGTGATGTTAGGTGAAGTACAAGAATTTTTTAATAAGTGTCAAACACTATTACACGAGATTCATGAATAGTACAAGAACTCAAAATATTTGTGTATCAATGCCTTTTGAAAAAAACACGCCAATTCATTAAGAATGATGCATTATAGAAGAATATGAAGGAAATAATGATGCAAGAGAAGAAATGCATTTATGATAAGGTAGATGAGGAAAACGTATTTGGATTTTTCAAACTATGGATAACCTTGTCGAGTAAGTTTGCATACAATAATAAAGGAAAGTTCTACTCTCAATTATGAAATTATAACAAAGTTAAATGTCATAAACTCTAACTTACAACAAATTACAATTCTAATAGATGAAGAGTGGAACATGTTACGAGAGGATGATGTAATTAAGAGTGATTTAATTTTGAATTTTTTTCCATTTGTTGCACTTATAAAAAAATTTATACGGGGGCATGTCTCAAGGAAGTTGACTAAGGGACAATGTTATTTTTATTTAAATACATAATGGTTCACAAGAAAAACCTTTGTATTTATGATTTGTAGGTGTATGAGAAACATAAGTGTTTTTAATCAATGTATTTCTATTGTGACATGTCTAGTTACCGATCATATCATATTTTGTGGACTTTGCATGGTGAATTTGAAAATTGGAACTGAAGTGTTCCAATTCCTTTAAGTTTTCATTTAGAAGACTACAAATCAATTGAGTATTCTATAGTATTTTTGAAAAAAAAAAAAAAAAAAGACTGAAAAATTATTTGAATATATTATATGAAAATTTAGATCACATATCCACAAATGGAAGCTTCCAATGTATTGATGGTGAATCATCTCTATCATTTGTTTGGCCTTTTCTATAACTTTTTTGACATTCAAGTGGTGCAATAGATCCATCCTCGTCTTCGACATGGTCATCTATTGTATTTTTTTCATTGTTATCAACTGATATCCTTTCATTAATTGACTTCCATTTTTTCAAATCCTTGTCATAGGGAAATTTATTCACTTCATATTGACATAAATCAACCAATGAAAAAATCTTGGTCATGGTTTATTGAAAAATAGTGCATAACCCTTGATTTTTCCATAGTTGAATTATTTCTCCACACTCTAAGGGATTATCCAAACATTTGAATTGCTCAAGCATTGTAGAGGAAAATTCATGTGATTGATCAATTAAACTATATTTGTTTAAAATACATGCAATATTTTCTCTATTTATATAAACATTCTTAGAAAAATGTTGAATCAATTTAATCAATATCTTGGGGTAGTTTTCCTACAAAGACTTTTCATTTCGGACACTATTCTAATAGGTGCGATTTACTAAATCCATTGCTTCAAGTAAAACATCCATACTAAAAATTTTCCCTATTTATTTTAGTAGGGAAGCTGAAATTTCTCTTAACCTTCCCCTTGTTGATGATGCAATGTTATCAAAGAGCATCCATGTGACATTTAACTTCTCAACCTTACTGATTACATTGGTATCTCAAGTAAAAAGTACATTGGTATCTCATATCCACGTACAAAATAATATACTTCTCCAAAAAAATTGAACCTTAGAAATCTACTTGGATTTCCAATATTTATCAAATTGTTCCAACTCTTAAATTTTGGACCCAAAAAGTAGTTTGAGAAAAATATTCCCAAAAACACATTTCCTCAAACTAGAAAAATCAGCAATATATATATATATATATATATATATATATATATATATATATATATATATATATATATATATATATATATATATATATATATATATATATATATATATATAGTTCTTTCGGGGTTGTTTAATTAAATGATGTATTTCATCCAACATGAGAAGGTTCTACACAACAATAACAATATCTCTATATCAATCATATGATGTATCAAATTGTGAGCCTTGTCCACTTCTATGTGATTTTGCCACATTACTCTCAATAAGGATTGATAATCATTGTACACCCTATGAACCAGTTGATACAATGAGATCCACCTAGTGTCGAAATATTTTAATATTTTATGACCATTTTTATTCCTTCAAATTATTATAATTCCACGAACCATTTAGGACTACAATAGAAATAAACATGCACCTCTCAAATAAGTTCTTCAACTTTTGCTACAAGTTTAAATTTGTTGACTATTTTATATGCTAGATTCAATCAAGGGTCCATACAATAAATGATAATCATATATGAGAAATGGAATTTTTGGAGTCTTACACACAAACCACTATGATGAAATTACATTACAAATTCTGTATATGTCCCAAAATGTACCAACTTTGTTGCAATTGTAGAATCATCATTGGATTTCTCAAACTTTTTATTACCATTTCACAAAGTTTTTAGCATTGTAATTCTCTCTCATCTTGTGAATAACAAGTAAGTTAGGATGTATCACAATAATCTCAATAGTACAAACATGCATATAGACCCAAGTAGTATTATCTAATGTTGTAACCTTTTCAATAGACAAAGACACATATCATGCAGACTCAAGTCTTCTTTCTCAACCATGGATACACATTTTTCCAATCCCAAATAGTACTTTCAGACCAGTGAGAATGAGGAAAGTGTGGGACACCAAGAAAAGAAAACATCTTTTTATTTTCAAGAAAATATGTTATAGGACGACCTCTTTTTAGAATGTGAAAAATAATAGCTAGCTGAATTGTTTTACCTAAAAGACTATTTTGAATGACCTTGTTAAATTGAGATGTAATTGTCCCTCCATTCTCTGTAACTATTCTTTCAGTTCTCTTATGATCCTCAAATTATTTTGCATACCTAATATGTAAACAATCATTCATAGTTTTCTACCTAGAAACACTCTTCACAACTCCATCTATAGTTTTATTTTCATATATCTTTCCTACATGCTTCTTAATAATATCCAATTTAAGTTGTATTGTCTTTTCCCTACCCAATTTCTAGCTAAATATTGTACATTTTCATTCTTTTTGAGGTTCATTTTTATTTTTGATTTCAATAGGTTCAATAATTGGATTCTTAGAAATCTACTCTAACTAAAAATCCTTCCCAAGTCCCATTTTATTACCTTTCTCTTTCTACTTGAAAGAGGTGTCCCCTGAGTATTTGGCATGGTAGAATTTAAGTTTTTTGACTTCCAAAGATTCACTTCCAACATTCAATTAGGTAGGTGATGACATCCTAACACTAGAGTGGAAATATAAATCTTCCAGTGATGTAGTTTTAACTTTATTGATTGGGATGTCTTCAAGGAAAGTCATTTCATCGTCATTGTCATTTACATTGCCAATCATAAAATCATCAATGAAATCATTCTAAGTTTCATTTTGAATGCAATCATTATCCCTTGATAGTGTTGGAGAAGGATGAGATTCCGTAGATGGTTTCTCAAAATAAGATGTGATTTTTGTATGTTAGAACCAGGAGGTGTTACACTTGCTTTATTTCCCGAGGTTCCCTTTTTAGTTGTCATTTTCTTATAAGGAAAATTTTTGAGTTGGTTACGATGAGATGAAAATTGACTAAGGCATTGTAGTGTTGTGATACATTTAAAGAAAAATGAAATTGTTGATGATACAAATATAATGGTGGTATTGTAAAATAAAAATGAAAAATTAAAAAGCATTGGACATATTTTAATAGATTATAGCATTACTAACAACCTAACTTACAAAAGAAGATAAATCAATGTGACATGATAGAAAATAGGTTTTAAATTGGATCAATACTAAATATACTTACTTGTAGGATGTAAAATGCAATGCTACAACTTGCAAGACCTTGATTTATTTGATTTTTGTAAGCAATATGTTGAATCCTTTTCTACAACGCGAAACAATGCCCGGATCATGAATTTACAAATCCGAAAAGAAAAAAAAATCATTTGTTTTAAAGTAAATACAAAATAACTATGTGTAAGTGGTAAATTTAATCAAATTTCAAAATTTCTCCCTAAAATGTCAGTGATTATGACCAATGGTTCCATAGAATTCTTAACAATCTAAGAATGTTATGAATCCCAATCCATCGATTACGAGGAGATCCATTAAAAAACACGTTGGGATTAGAAATTTGTTGGCTATTCGCATGGGACAAATTATTGTTTTTGGTTTTTTGGGTGAAATATGGGCAGTGACATAGTCAGTCAAATAGCCAAATGCATATTCTAAAATTCCTACTATTCACCTAATTACAAATATTCACCACTAAAATTTCCTTGCAATAAGGTGTATAAGTCTCCCGCGTGTGAAATAAATGTAATACTATCAAAATGATTCATGTACAAGAACTAGTTGAAGAACTTTAGTTAAGAGGAAGAACAAGGAAATTCAACTATTTATTTTGGGCCACATACGAGTTAAGTGAAGATCAATTGATTGATATAATGAGGAAGATGAATTTCGGTAATGGGCTAGAGTTCCAAAATATATAGAACCCCCAAGTTATGCACAAGGATGGGGGTGGTGCTATTTTTTCTCGCATGCCTTCCTCTTGACTTAGTGTTAATATTTTGTAAACGCAACTTAAGGGCTAGTATGAATGATATTAAAATTATGAAGGGCAAAACCCCATCAATATATATATATATATATATATATTGAAGGTTTAGTGTAAAGGGATGTTGATATGTTAATTAGTTGATTACTTGGTTGTGGGTTGGGTTTTCAGATTGGAAATTTATGGTTGTTCTATTGGTAAGGATTTGAGATGATATCCATTGTAATTGGGAAAATTAAGACACTATGTTAATGAGATACAATTTTATTATCATCCTATGTGTTTTTATTATTTAATATGGTAATGGTGTGTAATTACTCTTTCACACACTAGTATTAGGGATAGTGGCAACCAATTGTAAACTTAAGGAGTCAAATTTTGTAAAATAATTCATCATTCATGCCAAACTCGACGGAACAAGTATTTTCCGATGCCTTGGGTGAGCACACTAATAATATGCTTGGTGTGATAATATGACATGGGATGTTGTAATAAATTACATCACACATCTGCATAAATTACTTACCTTCTCAATATTAAGATTACGGGAAGAACTTAGTTGCTCAACATTTTGGTTCCATTGTTAGAACCCATTGAAATTGTGTTGATATGATGAGGTGGGATAACGATGTTTTTCCTTGTTCAAAAAAATATTGAGCATTGTCTAGTTAGAGTGGAATAAATATTTACACAAAACACCACAATCATATGTATTTATCATGGAAACTTTCTTTAGAGAAATACCTAGTAACTTATATGCTTGGTTAGTTGTGTATTATATGCACAAAATTTTGAATCTAGGGAAGAAATATAGTTATAATATAGAGTATAGTAGAAGACTCGTGTAACATGACATTACATGGACACACATGGTAGATTTCTAGTGGAGAGAATTTCTTCATGGCTACACAATACAATACACCAATTTCCACATACTCCTACATTGATGAGGCATAGTTCCACTTCTTGCATGAGTCATGTGGATATGACATAAGACAAATTACTTTTGATATTAATAAATTAATGGTCGAAATTGGCATTGAAACATTCTACATGACATGCTAAACTCCTACACACATGATAAGTGCACAAGGTTGAGGAAGGGAATAAAAGTTTAAACTATGACCTACATATTTAATATGAGTACATGTTGAGGCAAAAACAATATGAAGAAGCTTACACGGAAATATCCAAAAATGGTCCACATCGGGATGATGAATCAAACTTGGAAATGATCGTAAAGACCTAAGGTTAATGATAATTGTAGGAGTAATATCATAGTGAAGAGGGAATCCCAAGAAGAGATGAGACACGTGATACAATATAGGGATTTGATGGATGATGACATGTAGTATAATGATGATGACATCCCTTCCCAACCTAATTTACATATTTTTGCACGGGTTTCGTAACATTGGAAATATAGTAACTATAGAAAATTTTATTCATGAATATTTAGATAAGGAAAAAGGGAAATACATATTAGATGGGACATTTCCTTACTACGAAAAATTTCACATTTTAGATAACCAAATAGGATCCCATTTACATGCCCTCAGAATATACCTATTGCACATCAATTTTGAATTATGAATAGAGAAAAATGATTCATCCTAGTAGAAGCATGTAAGGAGGAGGTACTAGGAGAGTGGCACAAATCCAAAAAGCAATGACAACACAGCCAAGTGGGATGGTCATGTATGTCATCAATGCAAACATTACACCAATAACTTAAGGAAGTGACAAGAGTGCAGAAACATTATGGGCTCAAACAAAAAGAATAATTGAAAAAGGTAGGGTTTTGGAGTTTTGCAACATACTATTGCATCCCATTACATATCCTAGACTATCACAAATTTAAAAATGTTATAGAACATGTGCATAAGTGTGAGCTCATATGGCATGGAAAAGCGGTCACTTCTCTAAAGTGCAAGGCAAGTAAATATTTCATAACATTTTTGGATCACATGCATACATGGTGCCAAAAGCATGACCCTTAACAATCAATAGTTAATATGATCAAATAAAGGAATAATTTGATAAGGAATTTGATATTCCAAAGTTTGAACAAAAAATTATCTCTTCATATAAATATATATGTCAGGAGTTAATAGAGAGAGAGTGTGCATATTACATGTTGTTCAAAATCTAATTTCTAAGTTTTTCATATGAGATACATCCAATGCAACACATGAAATGGTTGTTATTGGGTTTCTCATGCCATTTCAAAGATGCACCTTGTCCCATAAGACATTCACTAATCCAAGGGAGGTGTTGGAAGTATCATTTCATCCCAAAGTAGTAGGAAATATTGATACTATGGTCAACCCATTTATGGAGGAACATATAGTTTCAATGGAAAATCAATTAGATAGAGATACTTGCAATGGAATTATGTGTACAAAATGTGAAGCTCAAGGACACACTAAGACAATCGACCTCACCGTAGTATGTGTGCCATGCTCAAGGCATGTGAAATTTATGGATAATGTCATGATGTAAGGAATTTCCATTACTATAACACATGATACAAACTAAGGTTTCATTACACTACAAAATTTGTTATGCACATATACACAACATGGTTATTTTTGCATAATTGACCAAATACATGAGGCCAAAACACCTAGGCTATGATAATCAATAGTAGGAAATAATCAATAGGAACATGGGGGAATAACATGTGGATGAAAATTTTGAGGACATTTTGGTCACAAGGTATGAATATTTACACGAAATACTTAATATAATTGTGGATCCCTACATAAATACCAAAGGGATTTCCTAAGATTCGTTATGGGCATGTATTGTCAAGGATAACACATGGTAGAAGATTACCTTGACCTATATGATGTGATGAAATAGAAAAGAGAAGGGTATAATTATGATTAGGAGTATGCACACCTCACCAAATGATTCTATACATAAACCAAGCTGGTCATAAACTATTTAGTTCCCAAAATTGAATATGATGATAAGAGAGGTTATTTCCCGCACACAAGCTCTTTAGTCCCCCTTTGAAGTAATCAAATGCAAAAAAACTCAATAAGGAAATGGGTATCCTAATGGATGACAAAAATAATTCCTACAAGATAAAAGTGAGCTAGTTAGAGATCCAAGGAGATATTTAGTTTCTCATGGAGGAATAGCGTACGCAAGAAATGAGGTAAGGGGAATCTTGAAATTTGAAGACTTAGAAAGAGATGAATTGAAAGATGTCTGCAGGATATTGGGAATATAAGGCATCATCCTACTAATTTTCTAATGGATATCTCAAAAAATTAAATGATCGGCACTTGACAAACACCTTGGTCAAGTGTAAAGAAGGGATATCAAGTCCACACAAGATGAAGAATATAATTAGGAAATCCTAGTCCATGCATGTATAGATGATTGGAATATCAATGAAATATTGGTAGAAATGGGTACATGAATAAACATGCTTACAATTAATGTATGGAATAAGATGGGGCATCCCACACTTCATCCTTCTCCACATGTCCTATTTATGGCTAACAAGATGTGTGATCTACTAATCGGTGTCTTGAAAATAACCATTATCAACATCATGGGAGTCATACTTAGAGGCGACTTGAGGTGATTAGACTCTCTAATGCAAATTATTTTATGACACTTCTTGGAAGGAAATGGTACTATGCCAATAATGCACATGTTTGCTTGAAATGTTTCTATATCAGTTTTGATAACGATCCCATCACATGATTATTCTAATGGATACAATCTAGGGGGCACACATTGAGAATGTTTTGATACGTGGACCATATATACAACATAAAAGATAAAATTTTAGGTTATTTTGACATGTTCTAAGAAGGCACGCTCCAATAGATGATGGGCACTTAATATCAGACAAAACCAACTTGGCTTGAAAACATTGGGCTCATGGGTCCTATGAACTAATTCGATGAGATTACAACATTGATCAATCAAACAAGTGATAGATGATAAGAGTGAGACTAAATTCCAAGATAAAGTATGTATGATAGATCAAGGGAAATGTAGGGAAAATATGCCACCCAAAATAAGAGGAACTACATTAAGGTGATGAGAAACACATCACCCATTTTATGAATCATGTGATACCATGTCAAGTGGAAATGTTTAATCCAAACCATAGAAAATGAAGGATTATAGTGCCAGCCCAAAAACAGAGGAATATACATTGGAAAGAGGGTTGAGAAACACATCACCCATTTTGGAATCATGTGACCAACACCCTCCATGTTTGGGAAGGCCGTGTGGAAAGTGAGGTTTAACATGAGAAAAAAAAAAACCACACACCTGTAAACTCAAAACTATAGAGGATTTGATGCAGCTATATTAAGGAACATTTGGTAAGATATGTTAAATATAAAATGGAAAAGATGGTTTTCCAAAACCTTGTTTCTCAATGGGACCATACCTTATTAGAAAAGTAAAATCTAAAATGGGTTCATGGATTGAAGAAACAAACACAACCACCTCAATATCGATACATCTTTAGGAATGAGTTATGGATAAAATTGGATCAAAAATGGTTCTATAATGAGCCCTCGAAATGTAAATTTCAATATTGGATGGAGAAACACCAAAAATTACAATGAGAATGCATTTGTTTTGAGGAAGATAGCTAATAGAAACCTTATAACATATGATGATATTTTCTTGAGAAACTAATCAAATAACCCATCCTTTTTGGAAGATATACATAAATCTAGTTGAAGGCACTAAAACAATTCACAAGATACCATATCAAATGAATCCCAACCTACGTGTAAAGGTCAAAGAAAAATTAAAAATATGTTAGCATAAAAAGTGACAATACCAATGGAGAAGTTTTAATGGATAAGCCCCATGGTGATCAACATCAAGAAGGATGGTTGATGATAATATGTATATATTAAAGGATGACTAAATATAAAATTTTGGTTCAGAATTTACTTTCGGTGATCACAATTAAAATCTTCATTATTTTATTCATATGCAAACATGCACACACATATATATGGCTTCATACTTCTTATAAATAAGGAGATTCATTACTCCACAAATATCTCAACCATACTGACCTCCTAAAAACTATGTAAATATTGATGTGTAGTAGTTGTAACAACTATAACTCACTCACATAATGTAATATTTTAATATTACATTTATAATTACAATTATCCACACATATTATATTAATATATCTCTCATAATAATAATTATGTCAAAGACTAAATCATATATTTCCTAACATTTCCCCCTTAGCGCAAACATGGTGAAAACATCACTACTGGTACTTACTGATGTGCCACGGATGGTTTTCGGGATATCAACAACCTTGAGGATAGTTTACAAATGGCTTACCAACAACCAAATAGGATGGTTTTACAACTAGTTTACCAAAGAATGTAACAAAGCGGGATGGTTTTCAAGTGGTTTACCTAAAATGACAATAACTAAAACACATGCATGGTTTATGCAGACAACAAAGATGCTAATTTTACATACGAGATGGATTGGATTGACACAAATAATAACCCATACTTGTTGGGTTACATCGAAAATGCATCTATGAGGTAATTTTTTATTATTTTACGACACTTTTCATAATACAATGTTGATGAAATATAAAGGATTGACAAAAAAATTTAACGACAACTAATGGTTTTGACTTGGATGATCAAGATATACAAAGGTTGTATCAAATCAGTGATAAGTCTAGTGATAACAATAAGACTATTTTTGATGACTCATATTGACTTTTCATGATTTTGACAATTTTACAAAAATACTTTAATATTTACTCGGCACACTAACACATCGACATTTATACAAAGACAAGGTGATAACAACGAAAATTGACCAAAAAAATTAAAAATTATATGATTGACCCATGACATCTTGACAATGCCACTTCACATTTAGACTCTATTTTATAATGACAATAATTATTATTATAACTCTATTGAACTATAGAAAAACCTTAAGAACAAGGGTCCTGTGGAGGGCTCTATTGAAGGTGTGGTGGTGGAGTTTCTTTCAACCTAACCTAAAAAAGGGAATCTTCTAAGGGTAAAAGAATCTAAGATGATAATCTCAGTGATATCAATAAGGAAGCTCGTTCTGCCAATATGGAGGTTTCCATCGATACCTTGCTTAAGGTTACCAAGGATATGGTTTAAGAAATGAAAGAATGTCATAGGCAAGCAAATATCCAAGACAAGAGAATTAATGGGTTAAAGGTTGAGCTTATCATGCAATAACAGAGGGTTTTATCATCCAAGATCAAATTTCCAAAGCATTGAATCCCCAAGAAGAGTATGTTCTGATCTTCCGCAACTCGGATGATGAGGAGGATGATATTGGTTGCAACAAGGATGATCAACAAGTGATGGATCAGATTATGGATGTTTAGAATCTAGGCCAGTTCGCAACCAAAAGTCGTAAGAAAGGGAAATGTTAGTAGACTTTGGGTTGATTGTATCTTTGGTTTGTTTTTCCCTGTGTCTTTGTTGTTATAGGGATTTCTTTGGCTTGTTTTAAAAAAATGTATCAAAGGCGGTTTGTGCATTGTCTTTTCTCTGGGCTATTGTTTTGGCCAAGTTTTTTTGTGCAATTATATGGAATCCTTGGAATGCGGGTTTTCTTCCCTAGCTTCTCTGGTTTTGCTATGTACTATGAATTTTTGAGTCCCCTCAAAACTAATATATTTACCTAATAAAAATAAATAAATACCCTTTTACAAGTGACTAAAGCTTAAAAAATCAATACGTTATATCTAAGATACCAAACTAACTTTGACAAAACTTACAAACTTATGCTTAAAAAAACAAAGTAACATAATAAAAATATAAATACTAAAGCACACACATTTGACTTTTTACTATACCTAAACCTAAAAACCACGATTACAAGTTTGTTTTGTTGTCGCACAATTTTAGGATGAGTTTAATGCGGATCGAGTTGAGATTGGAGAGTAGATGTTGAGTGGGCAGTCGATGAGAAAGAGACACCAAGTAAAAGAGGAAGGCTCAATGAGACATAGCTTAGGAAGCATGATTTGAACACAGGAACTAGCTATAGCTATTTCAATGATTTCTCAAGGGAGAATCTATATTTGAGTCTACGTAGGAGTTAAATTTTGTGATTTGGAGAATGTTGTAGGAGATCTCAAGCAAGGAACTGGTTGGGTCTGCTAAAGACAAGTAGTTGATCTAACAAGCACGACTGCAATGCAGTAAACCCTACGCAGATAAAAACCTCTTTGCAATGTTGAAACTGTGTGTAAAGTGGAAGGTAGGTCTAAGTGCAAACACATGGGTACAAGTGTATAGACTGCTACGTGATAAATCCAGCCGTGATCCCAAAAACAATGGTGGTATAGTGTCAGGTCTTCGAAGCCAACGCGTTCAGGTGATGGTCTGAGTTGAGCTGGGTCAAATACAAAATAATGTGTACAAAATCCAATGCAATGCTTTTCCAATCTAGGTACTTAGAAAACATGGCTATAATTTTATTATTCTCAGCTCTTTAGAGAGTTATCTGCTATTTTATATCAAGAGCATGAGCGCTAGACTTGAGTAGGAAGCATGCACAAATATGCAAATAATGAACATCTCTGTGGAATTGTAAATGCACAGGTATGCTGAAAGTGATATAATAAAACCAAGGACACCAGATGTCAATATATAACATAAACCAAATTCTCAAACTCCAAATTCTCAAAATCCACAGATGTGAATCGAATGATATTGCACCCTTCAATCTGTCTAAGTTGTTGTGCCTTGCTTAAGATAGAAAACTAGAATGCTAGAATGCCTAGTACAAAATAAAAATAATACCTACACAAAGAAATCAACAAGGAGAAATTGCATTAGATGGGGGCAATAGCTGCCCCTAAAAACAAATCACTGATCCATGAGAGGATCTTCCTGCTATGATACTGAATGAAGTTTTGGTTCAAAATTAATCAGCTGATCACAATAAAATCTTCGTTATTTTATTCATATGCAAACATACACATATATAAGCTTCATAATTCCTATGAATAAGGAGATTCATATCTTTACAACTTCCTAAATAACTATTTATGTGTAGTAATTGTAACAACTACAACTCACTCACATAATGTAATATTTTAATATTTCATTTACAATTACAATTACAATTATCCACACATATAATATTAATTTAACTCTCACAATAGTAATAATGTGAGCATTAAATCATATATTTCCTAACAAAATGTAGTATGTATTGTTGATCCATTTCTCACACCCTCTACACAAGATATTTTAGAAAGAGTAGCCGGGTGCGAGATATACACATTTATATATGGATTCTCGAAGTGTAGATAGCTATGGAGATCACCAAAAATATAATTTTGTGATAAAAGCGGGTATTCTTTTCATACATAGTGATGCCCTTTCGGATAAAAAATTCACCTACAATATTTTTGCGTATCATAGTGGTTGCGTTCTGATTTCATCGTACAAATTTTTCAAGTATACTTGAATGAATGGATGGTGTATGACTTATTCAATGATCATTTTTAATGTTTGTGCTTGATGTTGAATGACACCATCAACTACGGATAACTTTAAACCTCAAGAAGTGTGTTTTCACAACACCCTTTGAAACATTGCTTGGACACATTATATGCAAGGATGGAATGTTGGTTGACCCAACAAAAATAGATGTTATTGTCCAACTTGAGGTGCGAAAAACAAAATAAAATGTGCATGCATTCCTTGGAAATTATGGCTATTATTAAAAATTCATCAAAGCCTATGTCAATATTGTCACCACCATGGGAGAAAGCGCTTTCAATAAGTAGGGATAATTTTAGTGGAATGAAGACCAATAGAAATATTTGAGGATTTGAAGGAAAAAAATCTCCAGTGCTCCCAATTTACAATTTTTTTAGACAAGATAACCCCATT
This sequence comes from Taxus wallichiana var. yunnanensis, assembly GCA_018340775.1. Lineage (NCBI taxonomy): Eukaryota > Viridiplantae > Streptophyta > Pinopsida > Cupressales > Taxaceae > Taxus > Taxus wallichiana. The sequence continues at coordinate 673,528,544 of CM031240.1, read as the reverse complement.
CCACATGCATGTCAACGCGTCAGAACAACGGTTGGAGTATTTCTCATGTAACTAGGACAAGATAACATTTATCATCCAATTTTATTTTCCAACAGAAATATCACCCCCGTAGAATAGAATTATACAACAACAAAGCATGAAGCCTAGATATCAATGGTCTATGCACTTCAAAATTTTAGGCGTATTTGTTAGAAACTCCCTTTGTATTCTATACAAATCACATGGTGCTTAAGTATCTAGTAAATAAGGTGGTTCTACATGGGTACATATGATGGTGGATCATACTATTCCAAGAGTTCTAATTCTTTATGGTGGAGAATCTAGGAAAGAACAATGCATGGCCATATCACCTCTCATGCATTATAACTAGTGAAGAGGGAACACCATTGAATATGAGATGCAAGATACACAACTACTATGAATTAAGAGCATTCCAAATTAATTAAGTGACATCATGCTCTTTCTCAATTTGGTCTTTCCAAAAAATTGGAATGCACAACAAAAGAAGTAATTGGTAGTGAAAGTTGCATCATACAACTCATCAATGGAGACTTGTGAAAAATGGGAAGAGATGAAGTTTTACCCAAGTGCATGATGGACGGTGAGAAATAACACATTCTAAGATAATGAAGGAATTATGGGTGGTCACTATATGGGTGACACAACTACACAAAAAGTATTGACGGCGATTTTATGGTGGAAAAATATACTCCATGATGCCAAGGACTATGAGAAAAAATTTGATCATTTTCAATGTATCAAAAATCCTAGCAAGTGGTATGAAATTATATTACAACCATTACTCATCCAAGATCCATTTGAAAAATGGGAAATTGATTTTGTTGATCCCATCAACCTAGTTATGTGATGAACAAGTACAAGGTATATCATAACAACTACAAATTACCTCGCACATTGGGAAAAAAACTATGTAACCAAGGATTACACTACCATGACAGTTGTGAGATTCATGTGGGAAAATATCATAAGCACGTACAAATACCCATTGAGTTTAACAAGTGATATGGGTACTCACTTCTTGAATGAGACGATGTGCCTATAATTGCATATCATAAGACCATGTCTTACCATCCCAAAGCCAATGGAATGGTGGAGGATTCAATAAGATATTGAGTAACACCCTCACCAAAATATGCATGGTTTGGATAAAATAGTGGTACAAAAGGGTATCAATAGTTCTATGTGCATATATAATGACATTAAAAAGTTTTAAAAGTTAACACCTTTTTTATTGGTGTTTGGCATGCAAGTAATACTTCCCATTAAGTTCATGGTTATATCCCTCAAGATTCCACACATTGCACATATGAAAGATGGAACATCAATCATGGAGTTCCTTAAAAACTTATAAATATGGATGAACAATTAGTTTGTGCATGTTGGAGTCAAGGTGTAAAGAAAGCACACCAAAAGGCATGACATGATCAAAACATAAAGAACACAACTTTCACACATGTGTGTTGGATTTTCTCTATGACTCAAAGTTTGTGATCCACCCAAGGAAGTTACAAAAACATTGGTTAGGAAATTATGAAATACATGATATCTTTCCTAGAGGGGCATGTAAACTAAAAAATATCAATGGAGGTTTGTTGTCAAGTCACTTCGATAAAAGTAAGCTAAAATCCTACCACCCATGAAGGTACTTTTGTAATTGAATAAGGCATATGCCACTAGGTTAGATAAGTCAATAATTTCTAATTAGTTTTTATTTATATGGCTCTTTTATTTGAAATAAGTGTGCATGTTTTACGCATTGTTGGCACATCGACAATTTTTGTGTTATATTTTTTTAAATTCTACGTGAATTATCTTATAACTTGGGTTAATTATTTTTTTTGCTACCAAAGGTATAAAATGCAATTGAAGCCATTCCCATGAAGGACCACACTCCAAATTAGTGTGGGTGAGATGAAATATGGGAACATTCGGCACATCAAGAAGATAATGTTCTCTGTGCATAAGAAAATAAAAAAATTCTCACAAGTTGCAGTTTTGAAAAACTTTCTCTTAAAAATAATAAGGAACAAAAATGGAATGATTAAAAAGACACAAGGAAAGGTTCGAGCACACGAAAGAAGACATTGGAAAAATAAAGGTGTGTGTAAGAAGGATATGGGGTTAGGAGGAAAGTGTAAGGAAAAAGTGTGCTAGACATACAAGGAAAGTGATGTAGCCCGGGAACATAAGCGAATAACATGGCTAGAAGTGTGGGGGAATGCAACACAGAATATACATGAATCACATGCATGAAAATTGATGATGTTATCACCCATTTAAATAAAAAGTACAAAAATTAGAAAATTAGTGGGAACTGGATGTGGGAAATATATAACAACCACTTAGTAATGAATGCAAATATTGGTGAAGTGAGCATTCATGCATGTGAAATATTAATTGCAATATGACATATCATTTTCAAATAGGTATATAATGGAATGAAAGGAATCACTCATAAAACACTTACACTTTTTGAAAAAAAAACTCATAAAATGAGAACTTAAAGATTTAGACATGGAATATGAGAAGGTGTAACCCACCACTTCTACCATAGGACCCAAAAAGAAGCAAGGGTATATAATGATGCCCAATAGAAAGGTAAATGGAAAGGCTAAGACTACCACACCCATTGGAAACATATTTTCAAAAATGCAATATCCAAAATACATGGTGTGTGGAGAAGATTGGAAGTATATGGTGATGATGTGTAAATTCACGAACTATAATCACCATGTTACAAGATTAGAGGATATGTTTTCCTATGATTACATGAAGAAAACAAACACAAATACCCTTTATGGTGAAATTATTTTTATGAAAGTATAAAACATGTGCTAGATCAATTGTAAAAATGTGGGGGTATTACCCTAATAATAAAAGACTAGTTGAGTTACCATATTTTCATATTTATATATTTATATTATATATTAATATTTTAAAAACCTAAGAGTTGATTCAATTTCTTCTTTCATGGTCCATGAGGACTATTTTTACTTTGTTGGGTGAAGGATGAGGATAAGGAGCTCCTATATAAGTAATGCCATTGGATTGGTTTTTGAAGATCAAAGATGAACTTGGCATGGAATTACATGGAGAGAAGGAAGTAGTTAAAAGATAAGAGACCTATTAAAGTACAAGAGAGGAGAGAAAACCTTCCATATTGAAAACATTTTTGAACCAATGAGTTAGATCCCCATGAAATTTTCTAATAAGGTGGATTTATCAATCATTTCTAATATATGCAATACCAAAAATAAATTTTCACATTGACACCTCCATGACCCATAAAATTTACAATAAAAAACCCATAGGCAGGTTTACAGCACAAATCAGGTTTCGCACAAATCATCAGTTCCAAGTTAATACGATATGAGAGATGGAAGGATGTGTGTAGACACCAAATTTGGGTCACACTCCCCTTGGTCCCCTTTAATTAATTAACGTAACATATTTAACTAATCATGACCCCTTTACCCCATATTAATACTCATCCTCACGTTATTAATTAATTTAATTAATTTAATTAAGTTAATTTAATCCTCACCTGGACCCATTCAAGGGCATTTAACTCAATAGTGGACCAAGTCATCACTCCTAGTGTTGAGTCACTACTTGACCTAACTAACTAAGACTTCTTCCTAAACCTAACTAGAATTTTTCTAAGATCTTCCTGTCATCTCTCATGTGAACTCTACTTAGTCCTAAGACATTTGAGATGAATTTGATATAATTTTTAAAAGCAAAAAAAGGAAAGCATGCCAAATCTAGGAAGATCTAACATTAATGCCTATTTTTAGTAAAAGGACTATTTCACCCTAACTATCCACGGTTCTTCATTTATGAAATTGCAATATTTATATCGTGTAAAAACTATCTATTTCTCATCAACAATTCACATTATTTATATAATAAGTTTTTTTATGGATAACATTATGCGTTTATCCTCATTTTGGGTACGACATTGGTTACATAAATCACCATGTTTTCCTATGATTACATGAAGAAAACAAACACAAATCGATTCTTTAAATATAACTTTAAAACCCATTACCCGCATTGGTCATCTTGAGTTTTGAGATTGTTATTGCAATCATGCCGAAGATCTCGAGCCATTACTTCATCAAAATGACTAGTAGTGAAGATTAGAGGATATGTTTTCCTATGATTACATGAAGAAAACAAACACAAATCTTTATGGTGAAATTATTTTTACACAAGTGGGGGTATTACACCACCAAAAAGAGAGTAGCACATGGTCCATGAGCCAAGGATTCCCTTTCAAATCATTGGATCATTCACTGAGAGAGGGAAAACACACCAATGATAAGGTTTTCATACTTCATGGAAGCATGTGTGTAGAACCAAATACCACCTCACCAATCAATCACCAACCTTCATCCAACCATGAGATCTTCATAGTAGCAAGTAAGTAATGTGATCTTAATCATTTGTGCTTCCTTTATTGCAGATCTCTTTTCTTCCTTCAGTATTTTGCGATTTTTTTGTTTTATTGTTATCCTGGATATCTCCATCTTCTCACCATAGTAGCAAGTAAGTAATGTGATCTTAATCATTTGTGCTTCCTTTATTGCAGATCTCTTTTCTTCCTTAGTATTTTTGTTTTTATTGTTATCTGGATATCTCCATCTTCTCACCAATCCACCAACCAAACCAGTTCAAGCCCTTTCACCCTTTTTGATCTCTCCCTCGGTATTCCTAAGTCTTCTTAGTTATATTACGAACCCAACCACATCCTCCTCACTCTCTGTGTAATCACTAGATAAGCCTAAAAACCATTTTTATTAAGTTATTTTTGATTGCCCCTACGGCGTCGGTTTACCATTTTTATTAAGTTATTTTTGATTGCCTCATTGTCGATTTAGTCCCCATATCGGCATCGGGCATCGATCAATAGTGGTCTCTGTGTCATTTCATATTCTCATACCAACAAGCTTCCTACTCACCCAAAACCAACCCAAGCCTCTACCAATTAGCTCAGGACCCTCACTTGTCCTTTGATAGACCTCTCGACACGAACAAACCTTGGTTCTAATTAGATTTAGTGTTATTTTGATATCTAGCATAAAATCTAGTGTATTGTGTGTATGAGAAACCTAAATCATTACATTGCAATAGGACTTATTTATTTCAGTTGCTTATTCACATTGAATTGTTATTAAACAGTGGATTGACAACCTCTCTAGGAAGCACCATGCTTCCTGGATCTAGCATATGCTAGGTAGTCCATTGTCATATGCTATTTAATACTCTTTTGTGGTCTTTCTTTGCATCTACAAGTATTCCTTCCCTAGACAAAAAGGAGTTCTCTATGATCAACTTGGATAACGTCAACAATGCACACATTCTACCTTCCACCTTCGCCTCACAGTGTATTCCTCCTTAACCATTTTACCTTCTATCTATTTCATCCTAGAAAGTGTAAAACTTATTGGTGAAACATTTTGCACGCTTGGTGGGACCCATTTGGGGTTCTTTGCATTATTCATTCTTAGGGAATCATTGTGTGTTTATTTATTTTTAAAAGGAAAGTTCACATTAAAATCTTCTCCCTTGGAAACATTCTTCTTCTCCTACTGATCTTAGTGAAACTTGTATTTTGGGTTAAAAAGAACACTTCTTTTTATTCTATATTGCATTAGTGAAAGACATACTCTTTCTTATTCATTATTGCTCTCATTGAATTTCATTGTGGATTTGGTTTTAAAATATTTACATCTCATTGTTGTATGTTGCATTCTAGCTCATCTAAATTTTAGGAAACCTATATCTTTGGAAGTCATGCCCAGTTAATGGTTAACAAACCGAAGTGTAGTTCACATTTTACACATTCTTTATACCATATCATTGAAAACAAACTACACATTTCTTTAACAATATTTTTCTTGGAATAAGCTGTCAACAATCACATGATCAGAGGAGGATGACAATGGGTTGCAGCTGGTTTGTTGGTTAGTTATCATATCATAGAAGGATCCCTCATGCAAATACTTACGAAACCAGCCATAGTTTTCAGTTTCCGTAGGGCACCTTTGGTAACCAAAAAATCTATTCTATTCACAAGTCATTCCTAAATGGCATAAGCCACAACATAAAATCTACATCATAGGATTTTGTGTTTGCTAGATTTTGCTTGATTTGTGTTTTGAGGTGTGAGTTTGTTTTCTTCATTTTTTCTCTCCCTACATACTCCACAATCATAGTTGGTGTATTTTGATTGTTTTTTAGTGTGTTAGGGCTGATCATTTTGCCATACTTAGTCTCTGAGTTGGTCTTTTTATTTGACCTAAATCACCAAAAATTCACTTTTTCCATTTTTCACAAATTTCACAATAACCAATGTTGGTCCAACAATTGTCATTGATTTAATCATCTCACCGCCATCGATTCACTTTGATCATCATTGGTTTTATGTTATTTTGGTCATTTATGCAAAGTAGCATTCAATCTATATTTTCTTTTCTTTGTGACTTCCTCTGTCACTTTACTATATCTCTGAGTCTTTGATATCACCTTTAGAGTCTAGATCTACTTCGTTTTCATAATTTATTGCTAGATTACAAATCTTTCATTTCTCCACAGTAACCAACATCGGTCTAGTCAAGCTGGTGGAAGTTACCCCTTATCTTTGGTATCGAGTTAACCCAACCGATGTTGGTCTTTGTGTTCTGATTTTCTAATCAGAACAAAGTGATCAAATCACACATTTTAAACCCATTTTTCTCCATTTCTTCGTATTTCTACATTATCAGCGAAGCTCATAATACCTATTCTATCGTCAGTCACATGGTTTTGACTCATAAACAAGCTAACGCTCTCATGTTTCACGCTAGCCACCAGCCGCTCCCACCTAGCCCATCACCCCCTTCCATCTCATCACCTATGGACCCCAATCAGTCTCTTGCCATACCCACTGGTGATGAGGAGTTTGCAAGACTCCTTGATCATAACCTCATCACTCTACAATACTATCTCACTCATTCATCTACCCGTGATTCATTAGGGAAGCTTGTATATGGCATGCATGTGTCCATTCCTCCTACCCTCGCACCCACTTCTGCATCAGCTACTACTAGTTTGGCCTTACCCTCTTCCACCTTACCACTTTTGGTTTCCCAACTTGACCCTACATCATCGATATTTGCTACACCCTGAATTTGTTGCACACCTTTGACGTCTATCACTCCTACGATGTCAACCATTTCTTTATCAACCACCTTGAGTGTAGGTCTACCGCACTGCCACCTCTCATATACCTATTGCATCTCAGCCACCATTGGTGTCGATAGTTCACACTCCCTTCCAAAACATTGTCCTCTCCATCCTGTAGTCTCTTCCTCTTATTTCTATGAGAGTCTTTATGTCCACTCCACCTACCTACACTTATCACTAATAGCCCCTATTTCATCTACCACTTATTGAGCATAATTTTCATCTACATCTATTCTGGCCTATGTTCCTTCCTCACAATTTTCATACTCAGCACCACCACATACTAAGATGTCACCCACATCATACCTACCTCATCTACCCCCTTATACTGTAGGGGGTGCCTAGTCATCACAACCTACCAATGATCTTATCAAAATGATGATGGATAAGATGCTAGACATTAGAAGCATCTGTCTCCGGATCACGTAACTCTATGACATACAAAGATATTTGTAATGATCCCATTCACCTATCCATTCGATTCATCCATACCCTCCCCATTGGGAAATTCCTAAATTCAACCAATTCAACAGCAAAGAAGACCTGCAATAACACTTGCAGTCTTTTAAACATGTGTTATCTGATCGCTCATGATGACGCTTTGCTCTTGTGAACATTCCCAATGTCCTTGACAGGACCGGATTTAGATTGGTATAGTGCTCTACCCAGGCATTCCATATTTTCATTTAATCAGGTAGATCAGGCTTTTCTAGACCACTTTTCTATCGACATTTTCCAGAAAGTCACCGTGACTGACTTGTATGTGACACGCCAATATGAAGATGAATCTATCACATATTTTATCGCTCATTGGTAGAGCATGATCAACCAACTCACATTCCAACTGCCTAAAACCGAGTTAATAGATTTGTTCACTAGAGATTTTATTGGACACATCTCGCTAACTCTTCAAGTTAAAAATTTCCGCACATTTGACGAGGCATTCACCATGGCCCAAAAACTTGAAATTTTTTCAATTGAAGAGAAGAAGATACAATTACTTTACAAGAATGTTGCATTTAAATCAAATGATACGTCTTATTCTAAACTGTAAAATAATTATTCTAAAGGAAAAGGATCTGCCAATGCAATAGTTTTGAAATCGGCCCATTTCATTCATCTAACCAATCAAACCCTTCTTCCAATATTTCTCTTGTTCGGGCTTTTCGGTTCAAGCGGGAGAAATGAAAAATATACTCCCATATGAGAACCTCGCTCTTCAATTTTAGAAAAACTTCTAAAAATGTAGAGAAACCAATCTTCCATCCGTCAAAACACATCTTGGTTTTGACCCTCTGCGTCTTGTGTCTACATGGTACAAAGAAAATTATTACGCAACTATCATCGCGTTAGAGGTCATATCGACATTAATTTTATAACTTTCAAAAATATTTTCCAAGAAATGTTAGATAATGGAGATATGGTCTCGATAATCCTAATGCATCGGCTAATCGAACCTTCACATCTTCAAGAATTCATTCCCAAATCAAACCCCATCATCTAACAAAGCTGGTGAAACTCAACCGTTGTGACAAGAACATTCGTGAGGTGCATTTTATTTTGACATCATACCAGCTCTTCTGCTCAATTTCCTCCTACTCCATCTATCGAGGAGATTCTTGCATGAGATCCTTCATCCACGGAGGGACCTATTTCATCTGCTCCTTTACCCACATAGGATTCTCCCTTATCTTCTCCTTCACCCACGAAGGATTCCACCATATCTATTGATGCAATTTCCCCACTCACCTCTCAACCTGACGAACAACCTACAGTACTTACTCTTCTACCCATGAGAGAGTCATTTTTACCTTCTTCTTCGCCAAAAGATGAACTTACCTCATCCAACTTGTCATCTCCCCTACCCACAAGGATCCATTAGTAGCATCCCTTCCTATTGGTGACAATTCTCCATTGGATTTCAAGGATCCTATTAATTTTCTCTCGTCTCTTTTACCCACATAGTTTGAATCCAACCATTTCCCTGTCTCACAAAATTCTTTACAGGGATTACTACTAAATCAACATCATCCCCCTACATCGGTTTCATTCTCACATTTGGTCGACCGCTTGGATTATGTTGACAATTCCATGCTTTGAGATGTCTTTGAATGCCTATCTCAACTCAAATGCAAATGTTGTATGTTGATACTTCCACGATCTATCCAAAGGAGTTTCAGATAACCAAACCCATCATACCCATGCCAGTTATAGCGGTGCCTTCTTCATCACCCTCACCCACACCTAAACCTTTACCAACAACCAAACTTTTTCCTATGCCTAAAACCTTGACTGCACCTATACCTTCCTCTGCGTCTAGACCCATTACTATACTAGGATTCATGCCGAAATATTGGGGATTGGTTTATGTGGAAACATTACAACCATTAAATATAAAACTCAAAACATGCAAATACGGTTCTAAAAATCTCCACAAAATCTATAGTAGTGGAAGTATAAACAATAATAATCCGATTACATAAAATTATACACACATAACACAACATATCTTTGTGGTTCACCCAATGTGGGCTACGTCCACCAAAGATAGAGATCTCATATATATAATATAACAAGATATTACAAACCAACTCTTCTACAAAAGAGTACATGTATCTCTACAAGAGTATCTCTTCTTCCCGGATCTTCAACCGGATCTTCTTGAGTACACTAATCACGTGTCTCCATACTACCACTTGTGTCTCCTCCATATCTCTAATCATATCTACCCGATGGCACTACAATCATGCCTATAAAACACCATTAGATCTCACATACCATAAGCTATCCTACATCTTCTATTGCGCAACTAAGCTCTTTGTGAATCTGCAAACAAGACCTCTCAAAAGGGTCTACCGATGTGCAACTATAACCGTGCACCAAGAAGTAAGTTTCTCCTCCATCACTGCATCAACCTGCAAACATGAAGAAAACTTCCTCTACCATACTAGATTCCTATGGATCAACAATACAACATGATCTCATGGATCTACAATAAAATATCTCACAACAACTATGGATCTACAAGAATGAGCAATAACAAGATCTCACAACAACCTATGGATATAACAAGAAGAAACACTAAGTTTTTTGCATACTATGTAAGCCATTACATGAGACTAAACAATATAAAGGAAATATAGTAGAAGATAATACCATCTTCTCACCAACAATGTACATGCACTTTCCTTTTGTTCAGCTTCTCTCTATGAAAGCTCATGTCTTCATGCAATTTACTTCTTCTTCTTCTTCTTCATCCTTTCAACCAAGGATAGATCAATTCTTCTCTTTTCTTATTCTAACCTATCTAACCCTAGTTTTCAAGATTATATATCCATATAAAAACTTAGGTATAATAGCTATGCAATTATATCCTTTAAATCATCTTTAAAACAAAAATTAGATTAAATCCCATGGGTTAAATAAAACATTCCGGCAATGAGTCGTGGTGTCGGTTACCATAACCGGTGCCGTTTACCCTAACTAATGTTAATTACGAGGTGTCGATTACCGACCGGTGTTGGTTACCCTTCTTTGGTGTCGGCTACTATGTAAATCAATAAGGTGTAAATCATGTTATCTGTGAAGCAATTCAGCTCCACAATCCTAACAATCTCCCACTTGGAGATAAATTATTGAACATGTACCTGTACATGTACTTATACATCACCATCCTCTACATACTATGAATACCATATATTCTTTACATCAACAACTCTCTCAAGTAATCAGGAAGATTAACCCATCTTCTACAACCAAGAAGCTAACAAACCCTTGACTTACCATACACACTTGCAGAAGATACTACTTATCCGTGATAAACGAGCTAACCATACATCAAGCTCCCACTGAATCAAAACTCCAAGCCTCTCATGCAACCAAGTCACCATGACTAATCATACTTGTAAGATCTCCCACTCAAATTGAATTATTGAGCTTCAATCGCATTCATAGCCATACCTGTAAAACCAACCATGTTCTCCAACCATCTATCCATGTCTCCATGACCACCAATGCAACCAACCAAAGAGAAGTCAAACTAGAATATATAAAAAAAAATGAGATCCTAGGAAAAGACAACCCAAATAATTTCTACATGTAACCAGTGGGTGATCAATCCACAAACACCTACATAACTCAAAGAATCCAAACATTGCAATCTGTAAATCCAACCCTACATAAATAACTAGCATTTCCAATACTATGTAGATAACATATCAATGGAGTAACATAGTAACAAGAGGAAATCCAAACATCCCCTAACCATGCTCAAAGGCATCCATGTGCAAAACAAACATCTACATCATCATAGAATCAAAAATAGAATCTATCCTCATGTACAAACTCACCATGTACATATATCCATATCACAAGCTCTCCAGAAGCTCCAAGTTTGCCACCAACTAACTCCAAAGCCACATATGAATCATGTGCTTATCAATTTCAATAACAAACAACCATGCTAAACCATGCAACTAATACCAAGTGCAAATACCAGCATACATGTCATCAACATATTGCACAAACCAACCAAGATGAAAGCAAAACAAGGGCACCATCTAAAAATGGTAAATAAACACTGTTGTCAAACCTATGACCAAACCGACCACGAGTTTCTTAATAGACCCAGATCCACTACTGACCGACCATGGTTAACCATAATTGACACTAGTCTTTGTAACTAGAATATTTTCTCCTTTTTACCCTTGAAACTCGAAAATTTCTCTATCATCTATAACCAGCTGAATCAACCATCAACTGCCTTCCCTAAGGAATATCCAAGAACCAAAAAATAAGCCAAAAGTGACATCACAAAGTAATAAAATCAAAATACCTACAAATCCATGACTGCCCTCCAAAACCAACTTGTGCCTCCTACCACTCTGAATAGTAGAAATCTTCTCTCACTCCACATGTGCATCATGTATCCAATCCTACAATTCCAAAAACCATGGCTTTCTCCCATTAAATACGAAATCCCCTACACTACCTCTAACACCAAGCTCAAAAGCTAATATGTCAATGAGAAATAAAACCAGATGAAATAACTATAAAATTGATTCCCTTTCTTCTCTGAGAATACTTCTACATCACAAAAGTTTGGAATTCTTGTGAAGTAGGTGAATCACCTTCTTTCCATATGTGTGTACTTAACATCTCTCATTACCTACAACTATGTATAATCATGAATTTTCATTGAGGATCTCATCCTTAGACTAGAAACCCTTGTCCTCAAGATTCCACACAACCGAGAAATAAAATTCAAACAACACCAAAAACCATGGTGTAAATTTGTGCACACTATCCAAACATAATATTAGTTGCTCCAAATGAAAGAAATAAAACATGAATCATATAGAGATACCTGACTCAAAGTCTCAATGGACTAACCGAGCCAACTTCATCCTCTTTCTTATCTAAACCATGAAGTGATAAACATCGACTTTGTTATGTACACTCTGTGCAAGAAACTCGATCCTCCAAACCAGGACAAAAAACCATCTACCCTCTCCTGCTACAAAAACCTTGTATAGATAAGTTGCCATAGAGATCGACCACGGTCATCTCCTAATTGACCATGGTTAGTTGGTGATATTGGTTCCTCTATGGCCAACCTCGATTCTCGGGATCGATATCGATGTTGCTGGAATGAACCCAATGCCACACAATTTGGCATAGAACACCACACCAGGTGCCTACTTCAACTGAAGTAGATAGTTGAGCTGAGCCATTCATTTCAAGAAGCATCCAAATCGTACAAAACCACTACAATAATAAACCATGTAATAAATTACATCAAGGTGAAATACCTCACCTTACCAACACCAAGATACTAACCCACATCTTCAACTGAAGAACTTGCCTCTCTAATGGAAGCCTCATCTTCGTTCTGTGCTACAACCTCTCTACCAAAGCCCCGTGCATCTAACTACACCAAGGATGCATACCTGCTCCTTTTTTCTGTCTAGATCTACAATCCAAAACCATGCATGTGTAATTAAAATGCAAAAAACTGCAAAACCAAGATAAAACCATACCTCTGTAACCTAGATCTACAATCTAACCACCATGTTTATGCCTCCAAGAATCAGGGACACCTCAGCAAATAAGATACATTCCATGCATCTCTCCATTTCTTTAGATATGTGATTTTCTGTTTAAAACTAGGTTGTCTAGTAACCGACCATTGTCACCCTATAACCGACCATGGTCACCCTGCCGATGCTGGTTGCCACTTAACCAACGTCGATCATTGTAATTTCCAGCAACCTCACATTTCTAGCCTCCACTTAAGAATTAAATCTCTTCCTACAATTTTCACATTAGGAAAAAAACCCTTGTCTCATACACCTGTCAGTAAACCACTAACAAAATCATGAAGTAAACCCTTTCTCTGAAAACTAAAGCCATCACTCTATCAAAAACACTGATACCACTTATTGGGGATTGGTTTATGCGGAAACATTGCAACCATTGAATATAAAACTCAAAACATGAAAATACGGATCTAAATATCCCCACAAAATCTACAACAATGGAATTATAAACAAGAATAATCTAAATCACATAAAAGTACACACACATAACACAACATATCGTGGTTCACCCAATTTGGGATACGTCCACCAAAGATAGAGATGTCATATATATAATATAAGAGATTACAAAGCAACTCTTTTGCACAAGAGTACATGTATCTCTTCCTCCCGATCTCAACCGAATCTTCACGAGTACACTAAACCGTGCCTCCATACCACCACATGTGTCTCCTCAAAAACTCTAACCATATCTACATGAGTGCACTATAACCCTTCCTCTAAAACACCATCAGATCTCATATACCCGGAAGATACCCTACAAACAAGAAGACAACTTCTGTGCCATACTGCAAACAAGACCTCTCATAAGGGTCTCACCGATGTGCAACGGAAACCATGCACAAAGAAGTAAGTTTCTTCTCCATCACCTTTGCATCAACTTGCAAACATGAAGACAACTTCCTCTACCATACTAGATTCTTATGGATCAATAATACAACATGATCTCATGGATATGCAATACAAGATCTCACAACATGTGGATCTACAAGAATGAGCAATAACAAGATCTCACAACAACCTATGGATCTAACAAGAAGAAACACTAAGTTCTTTACATACTATGCAAGCCATTACATGAGACTAAATAATACAAAGGAAATACAATAGAAGATAATACCATCTTCTCACCAACAATGTACCTGCACTTTCCTTCTGTTCAGCTTCTCTCTATGAAAGCTCATGTCTTCATGCAATCTCTTTTCTTCTTCTTCTTCTTCTTCTTCTTCTTCTTCATCCTTTTAACCAAGGATAGCTCAATTCTTATCTTTTCTTATTCCAACCTATATAACCCTAGTTTTCAATCTTATATAGCCATATACAAACTTAGGGTACAATAGCCATGCAATTGCATCCTTTAAATCAGCTTTAAAACAAAATCTAGATTAAATCCATGGGTTAAATAAAACATTCCAGGCACATGTAACCAAATGTCGATTCACTTACTGACCGATGTTGGTTTCTGACCGGTGTTGGTTTCTGACCGGTGCAATTACCTTGACCATTGTTGGTTACTGTGTAAACCAGCAAGGTGTAAATCATGCTATCTGTGAAGTAATTTAGCTCCACAATCCTAACATCAACATCAAGTCTAGTCCATCCTCCTATCAAACTAGATTTAGCCACGTCCTCATAAGCCATCACAAATACTATTCCCCCACCTAAGAAGAAGACCCAACCCCTTAGGCCACATACATTGGCTTCACCCACTACCCCTCTGTCACCTTCACCACTTCCATCTATCCTAGGTCCCCACCCATCAACCTTGGCCAAGCAACCTCCTACCTAGAGTAAACCAAAAACATAACAACCCACCTCGTCACGATCCTCTGTTACACCCAAATTACCTACACATATTATGCCTTCAATGTCACCTACATCCTTTCTACCTCCTATACCTACACCACTTTCTAGTATCTTCATCATTACTCATGTCATTCCCTTCCCCTTAAGCGAGTACCTTCCACATTTCCTCTTACCACAACCTTCACTGCACCTCCATTATCACCTTCACTAATTCATCCCCTTCCACCATCTGCCTTCCCTTCTACATCATGTACTTCTTCTTCACCTTTACCCAAGAAGGTGCAACCAAATTCCAAGAACCCACTACCTTCCAAAGAGGTAGTTAAACCTACACCACCTTCAACAACTAGTTCACCTGCTACATCTTTACCCAAGAAGGTGCAATCCAAACCTAAAACCATACTATCTACCAAACAAGTGGTCAAACTTACTCAACCTCCAATTCCACCTCTAGTGACGCCTCTCCCACAAAATTCACCCACACTTCCATCCAAACCCACACTTACTTCACATTGTGATCCATTGGCAGGGTCTTACGCCAACATCTTAGCTAACCTTTTGGAAACCTTTGTCATCACATTGCCACCGCTTAGACCTTATGACCCACTCAAACCTAAACCAAAAGGGTTTGATGATACCAAAAAAATTTCTTACCATCATGTGTCAAGGCATGATGTGGAAAACTATAAGGCTATAAATACTATTCTTCTCCAACTTTTTTCTTTCGAAGAAAACTTTGACGTGGATGATATTTTAGATGAGGAACTTATTCCACCTACAACTATCACCACACATCCTTGTCCCTGTACCTATTCAACGACCTTAATCTCCCTCTCCACAACCTTTATATCCGCCTCCAACATTTGAGATCAATATGGTCCGCATAAGAGAGCTAGCCAAACCTTCACCAAAATTTCAATGTGATGCATTGTTTTCACAAAACCAGTATATGCCCTCACCATATTTTTCCACTCATGTCGCTTACATCTATCATGACTCACTTTCTCCTTTATCACATATCAATATGATTTAAATTACTAGTTAATTCTAGAAAGAAAAAGGAAAGGAGAAAACAACCAGCTCATCCGCTACTCTTTTACCCAATATATCATCTAAAATTGCACCGAAGATCACCATCCATGGACTCACATAATATATTTATAACAAGGTGTTCCATCATACAATGCTTAAACAATTACACCAATATCCTCTCAAAATGTCTTTTATACGACCTCATTCAAACCTTTAAGTCTCATCATCAAGCCCTCATTGAGGTCTTACAATCTATTGAGGTTCTATCTAATGACCCTACACCCGTTGCATCAATTATCACTCATCACCATATTACCACTCTCACCAATTCATCCCCTTCCTCCGCTCCTACTACCACTCATCAAATAGTTGCTCTCAGTTTCTTTGATGATAAGATTGTACCTCTCCAATCAGATGATCCTAACCCTACCTTATTTATTTCCATCTACGTTGATAATATATGTGTTCGACACGTTATGATCGATGGTGGTGCCATTATTAACATCATTTCCTCCCATGCATACAACCAAATGTGCATCCTTGCCAATTGCATGCATAATAACCTAGTTATGTTGTGTTCATTTAACGATGTCATGACTTCCACCCTTGGCACCATCATTCTCCACATTTGTGTAGGCCCCCGTATCATTCCTGAATTATTCTATGTCTTAGAGGGGGAATTCCAATACAACATGTTGTTTGGCTGACCTTGGATCCATGCCATGGGTTGTGTTCCTTCAACCTTACACCGTTGTTTAAAATTCGAAGATGAAGAGCATAACTATACCATTTTATCCAACCTTTCACCTTTTAAGACATGTAACATGTTGAATCAAACCAATGATGTCCTTATACCAATTAATTCATCAACCACCGCTACCACTTCTTGTTCACCCACCGCCTCATCCACCACTTCTACCGCTTACATATTCGCGTAACTAACTCCTCTATTCTCACGGTTGTCATAGCTTCCGCAGCCTGAACCATCACCAACCCATTTACTTCTCAAATAACCAATGCTTCTTCTTCCCATCTGTCTAGTTATTTATCCATTCCCGCTTTATTCACATACCCACTACTGATCCCTTAGAAGATGTTTTTCAATGTCTCACTGGGGAGTACCTCCTTTATAAAATTGACACTTTCCTTACTCCTCAAGAGTATGGTAACCTTTACCAACATCCCCGTTATGATCACTACATAGGTGAGGTTTTCCCCTATGGTCCTCTACACCTTCGCACCAACTTAACCTATGGGGGACTTGATGCTTCTACCTACTCACCCGAGCCACCTTCCAAAAATTAACCATTTTCCTTCGACCTTAAATATCTCACCAACTACCGCTTCACCCACACCTTCCTCCATCATTGTTCTTGGAAGGTATTTGGTTGTGGTTTCTATGAACAACATTTCCATACTATCATTCCTTGCACCACTCATAAACATAAAGATCGTAGTGGTATTGCATTTTTCAAACCACCTTCCAAGAAGTCTCGATTAAAACTCATTGAGGAAGATAAACATTCCCCACCCCATTCACCTACCTCACCACCTTCACCTATAGAGTCTATGGATCCAAAATCCATTCCTCCTAAAAAAGTGTGAACATCATTTCCTTGGGACCTCTGACTTATCAGTATGATGGTGAGGCTCCCTCTTCTCTTCGCTTTATGTATCCTGACATGATCGATGACAATAACCTATTAAATTCATTCAATGTTAGGATGACGAGTCTATTCTCACCTACCTTAATGTGAAATATTCTTATGTTCACCGGTTATTACCTTCGAGACACGAACCATATTGAATGAATCAACCATCAAAATCAACATTCACACTTAGGATGACCCGCACATTCCATAAATAGGCCAATCTTTAGATGCTACTAAACAGGAATCTTTCACTTCTTTTCTTCGAGATCATAGCAATGCTTTTGCTTGGTCCTACAGATGATATGCCCGGTATTGACCCAAACATTGTGGTCCATAATATTGTAACCATTCTTGATGCCAAACCCATGAAACAGAAGCTACAAAAAATGCATCCTTGCATTGCTCTTCTTGTCAAAGAAGAACTTCAATTCCTCCTTTCAGTTTCCTTCATTCTACCCATTGATTATCCCCAATAGATCTCTAACATCGTTCCTGTCACTTTTGTGACAGGGGGACTCCACATTTGCATGGATTTTCACAACCTTAACTTAGCTTGCCCCAAAGATTATTTTCTTCTACCTAGTATTGACCAACTACTTGATCTCACCACCGACCATGAGATGCTATCACTCATGGACGAGTTTCTCGAGTTATAACCAAATATTACTCTCCTAGAAGATCAACACAAAACCTCCTTCATCACTCCTTAGGGGACCTTCTACTATTGTGTCATGCCCTTTGACCTTAAAAATGTTGGTGCTACATTTCATCAGGCTATGACTTATATGTTTCATGACATCATGCATAGCATATTTGAAGATTATGTTGACGATATTCTTGCTAAATCTAAACATCGGGTTGAACACCTTATTGTCCTTAAGGTTGTATTTGATCATCTCATCAAATACTGTGTTCACCTTCAACCTAAGAAGTGTGTCTTCATTGTTCTCTTTGGCAAGCTCCTTGGTTTTATCATTTCTTTGTGTGGCATTGAATTTGATCCTGCTAAAATCAAGGCTATCCTTAAGATGCCTACACCTTCTAACCTTTGTCAACTTCATAGTTTGTAAGGCAAGTTGCAATATATTTGTCACTTTATTTCTCATATTTTTGACCGCTTCTATCCATTTCATCATCTTCTCAAAAAGGATTTCTCCTTCAAATGGTATTTCTCAAAGCATGATGGTCATCTCATCGGTGGGTAGATGAAAGGTGTTGGTCGTTACATCCCATCTATCGATGAGTGCAACCATGAGACTATTATCGTCGGATCCACCTGTAGTGCCTAATGCCCATCAATCAACATCTCGCATATGTGTCCACTCATCCTCGTGAGAACGATGGGACACATCTTGTTAGGAAATAAGGGATAAAATATGTGGAATAATCCCTCACATAATCGCAACAGTAGAAACTAATATGCAGAAATTATTACAGATCTCAAATAAAATTGCAGAATAAAATAACACAACACAAAGAGACAGTATTTAACGTGGTTCACCCAATTTGGGCTACGTCCACCAAGAATCACTTGCTCAGATTTTATTACAAGCCACCGCTCTCTCAATACAATACCCAGATCCGTTTGGAGCTATGCTCAACAAACTCTACAGAATTCACACCCAAATTCAAAACACATCTGCAATACATTTTCTTGTACATCTATCATATGCATAAGACCATATAAATAGACAACTACTTAAGCAGTTTTACAAAACCGTGGGTATCAAAACCATGGGCAAAACCCGTCCCATAAACCTATGGGTCAAAAACTCACCCATATGAGAAAAGCACGTTTTTCCGATATGTCGGGTGCATTTTTTGAGGCCAAAAATTTTACGCTTTCACACATGAAAAATAGGCTCCACAACCTAACACATCCGCCCTAATAACAATGGGACATGGTCCGCATCATCAAATGATGTCATGATGACATCCATACCACTCAATAATGTCAAGGACTAAACTACTTTTCCCATTTCTTTATAACTTAATTACCCCACCTATCTATTTCCTAACTACTTCCCTGTCCTATCATTTATTCTAATTTAGCTTACCAAGTTCCCATACCCATTCCATCACTGTGACCTAATCTTCATCTATTACCCGCCTATGTTTACCTATATTTACCCTCACCCACCTGCTTCTCTCCCTCATCCCTCTCTGTTTCCCTCATTCACTACCTATCTACCCTCCAATTTCATTTTTTACCCCATTTTGACCTTCTCAACTTAACCTATTCAGACTAGGTCACTTTTCAAAGTCACCGATCATCTTTGGTCACCCCGAACCGATGTCGGTCGGCATGCCATACCGATGTCGGTTGCGACGACCAATGTCAATTTCTCGGTTCACTCCAAAGCCAAACCCCAAACCCCAATTTTCTAAAAAATTAAAAAAATCCTAAAACCTACCCAAAAACCACCCAACCCCACCCATTTCCATTTGAAAACCTAATTAATCTACATTACACCCACCCCATACCCAATTTTTTCTATTTTTAACTATATTTTGAATTTTTCATTCCCCCCATTTTATTTCATTTTTTCCTATAAATTCAATCAAAAACAACCAAAAAGGATTTCATCCTACCTCTACACGTTGATGTCACATTGTTGGGATCTCTAACCTCTAAGCCAGTGGTCCTCTCGCATCTCCTCCTACTGGCGTCATGTCTGAATCAAACCCCTGTCTCTCCACCAATCGAATCACACCAAAATATCTCATAGGCTCGCCTCTATACCTCTCCAACCACTCACCTCTCTCTAAATCAGCCTAGAATCTATCCAAATCACGGTCACTCTTGTTAATGGTATGAAAATGCCTCTCTACTTATTGTTTTCACAAATGGCAAAGCACAAATGAATCCGTGATTCGCGGATTTTACCTTTTTATCGCAAATTCAAACTAATTGATGTTGGTTATCCTAAACCGACATTGGTCATGTGCCCTAGTATACCTCACTCAATTTCTATTGACTGACATCATTTGGCCATAACCATGGTTGGTTAGCCTTTTTTACCTCATTACACCATATAGCACCAACTCGCTGCCCGAAACATTTGTATGCCTAACCCAAAGTTAACCATGACCTTACACCTCACCCTCATAACCTTATTACCTATCATCCAATCTTAGAATTAGTTAGGGAATGTTTTCCCCTATCATGGCCTTACCTATGGCCTTACCAAAATCACCCAACCCAACCTCACTTATTGTGACACTCAAATTTGTTTACTTGTTATACCTTGCGATTTTGTTACTTGTGTTGTTCAACCTACTAACCTTACCTTGCCTACTGTCATGTTGTTTATCCTAACCTAACCTTTGGTTCCCTAGAACAAACCTATTGCCCGTTCCAGCACCTTTCTGGTTGTGTTTCAAGACCATATCCTATACCTTGGATACCTAAACCACTTCAACCTTGTTTGGATAAACCTATCGACCTTTGACAACATAGAGTTTGCAAGCTCTTCAACTTGGTACCTTATCCCATTCTATACGTGTGTGTGCATTAGACTGCCACTACCTATTACCCGACCAAAATCACCCTTACCTACAACCAACCTACCCTCATTTTCATCACTTACCCATTTATCAAACCACTCACCGACTCTGTTTAACATCTCATCAGTTCTTGGTTTAAGGGGGATCACCTCCACCCACACTTGGGGCAACCTAACCCTCACTTATACTTGGAGCACCAACTTCGTGTTTTTTTCAGCATCGCTTATCAATACAAGCTATGTGACAAAAAGGGGCAAATGTAGACACCAAATTTGGGTCACACTCCCCTTTAATTAATTAACGTAACATATTTAACTAATCATGACCCCTTTACCCCATATTAATACTCATCCTCACATTATTAATTAATTTAATTGCTTTAATTAAGTTAATTTAATCCTCACACCTCCATCTCATCCTGACACCTCACCCTAGATCCATTCCAGGGGTATTTAACTCATAGTAATAAAGTCATCACTCCCAGTGTTGAGTCACTACTTGACCTAACTAAATAAGACTTATTCCTAAACCTAACTGGACTTCTTCTAAGATATTACTTCCTTCTCTCATGTGAACTCTACTTCCCTAAGCAGATCCAACAAGGAAAGCATGCCAAATCTGGGAAGATATGCCTATTTTTGGTAAATATGACTATTTCACCCTAACCGATGTTGGTTTATCCTCGATCGACGTCGGTTACCTAAACCGCCATCAGTTCCTTTAAATACAACTTTACAAACTTTTACCCATGTTAGTAATTTCAAGTTTTGAGAGTGCTATTGTAATCAAACGAAGATCTTAGAGTCATTTCTTCATCAAAACAATGTTTAAACACCACCAGAGAGTGGCACAAACCAAGGGTTCCCTTCTAGATCATTGGAGAATTCATAGGAACACACTTGTCATACTGCTATGGTACTAAACCAGCTACCACCTCACCAATCAATCACTAACCTTCATCCACCCATGATATATTCATAATAGCAAGTAAGTAACGTGATCGTAATTATTTGTTCTTCCTTTATTGCAAATCTATTTTCTTCCTTCGGTATTTTCAGTTTCTACTATTATCCAAATATCTCCATCTTCTCACCAATCCACCAACCCAACCAATTCAAGACCTTTCACCATTTGTGACCTCTCCCTCTGTATTCCTGAGTCTTCTTAGTTATATTACAAACCTAACCACACCCTCCTCACTCTCTGTGCAATCACAGAGAATCCCAAAAACCATTTTTATTAAGTTATTGCCAATTTCCCCTACCGACATTGGTTTACCCTACCATTATCGGTTTAGTCCCCATATTGGCATCGGTCATCAGACTAATACCGGTCTCTATGTCATTTCATATTCTCAAACCAGAAAGCTTCCCACTCACCCAAAACCAACCTGACCTCTACTAATTAGCTCCATACCCTCACCAATCCTTTGATAGACCTCTCCGACCGAAAAACCTCGGTTCTAATTAGATTTAGTGTTATTTTGATATCTAGCATAAAATTTGGTGTATTGTGTGTATGAGAAACCTAAATCATTACATTTCAATAGGAATTATTTATTTCATTTGCTTATTCACATTGAATTGTTATTAAACAATGGATTGACAACCTCTCTAGAAAGCACCACACTTCCTAGATCTAGCATATGATAGCGGTACCCACCTGTCATATGTTATTTAATACTCTTTTGTGGTCTTGTTTTTCATCTATAGGTAGTCCTTCCCAAAAAAGGAGTTCTCTATTGTTAGCTTGGATAATGTAAATAACACATGCATTCTACCTTCCACCTTTGCCTCACGGGTATTCCTCCTTAACCATTTTATCTTCTATTTGTTTCTTCATAGTAAATCTGTAAAACTTATTGGTGAAAAAATGTGAACAAGAAATATGTACACGTAGCACACTAAATATACAAGGGTACATGTTATAACCTCGTGTATTATAGTACAAAAAGAATAGAGGTGGATGCATAATGGGGACATGTTGTTGGAGGAAATTTTATTTGGTGTACGATATTACTTCTATTAGTTTTTAATGAATTTGTTGTACCAAGGATATGGGGAGGTGACTTGGAATTTTCTTATTCAAGAAAAACCACCATATATGCATAATAAAGACTACCATGTCCCTTCCACACTCACAAATTCATGCAAGGATAGGATATCTAATTTGCGTAAGAATATTAATAAATCCTTTGAGGGTGAGTGGTACGTTCTATGATACTCTTAGAGGTCGTGAAATGTCACTCCCAATTTTTAATGATGTGACATTATTCTCTAGCACATGTCGCTTTGGTAGATAACTTCATGGAATCTTGGGTTAATCTTCCCTTTGGATTTTTTTCTGGATATTTTGTGTGATCCGTAAATTGGATTAGGAATGTGAAGAAAATATAACTTCATGTGAAGCACATGGATTCTAATACTCATTTTTTGTGTACAACCTATGGGTACCTAGGAAAGAATGTGTATGTGGAGATAAAGGAGACCAATCTTTATGAGATTGACCCATAAAAAATAATATTTATGAATACTCGTGCATGCCATATTGTTTTTGTGCAAAATAGCTAGGATAAAAATTGAAAATTTTGAAGCATGGCAACCAAGTCCCTAATTGAAAAATAGACTTCCCAGTCACTATACATCCTTCCTCTAGCAAGCCTTCCCTCAGTTTAACCCTCACCCCATATTAGAGGAAAGTCCTAATAAGGTTTTCAAAAAAAAATTAGTTTGCGGGGATGATTGCCTAAGATGATTGATGAATTTGTCAAAACTTGATAAAAGTCTACTTCCTCCAGAGGCCTTAAAAGGTTATTTTTGGCCATTTGCAGCCAATTGAACACTCTCCCAAAGAATTTAGGGAAAATAAAAATATATTGAAGGGTAATGTCGAGAGAACATTAAAGGTTTCTAAGGTAATTTAGGAAATTATAGGAAAGAAAATCTTATTCATGAGCAATCTGTTCAACAACATGTATTCAGGATGTAGGGAATGAAAGCTCCAATGGTGAATGTTGTCTTCCCTAGATGATACCAAGAGTTCCTAAATGAGTTAAGAAGAAACAAATATACATTAGAAATCCATTTAAATCCTCTACAAGGTGGAAATATAAAATTTTCTCTAAGGCTCAAGGACTTCCTGAGGTATTTCAAAACTCTACAAGCTACCCTCTTAATTCAAAATGAAATAGGACCTAGATTTTAAGTTTCAAGAAGAAATGTATTTTTTTAATTGATCTTAAAATGTGATTTTGAGTCAAAATAATATAATATTTTACCCCAAATCATTTTCCTAAGCTCTCGTGGTGAAAAAATCAAGTCCGGTGTCCAAATTTGGACATCCGTGTGAAAAATTGGCTTTCCCATAATGGAAAAGTCACACTTTGGACACCCATGTGTCCCCTCTATCCCCAGGGGTAAAGGAAGACAAGGGGACACCAAATTACGGCCTAACTCTCCTCCATAAGTCACATTTTAAACACCCAAGTATCCCAAGTGTTCCTTATGTCCCCTAGATTTTTTTAAAAATGAATTAAATTTATATTACAGAGTAACTATTGTAATAATTGTTGTTTAAATTCTAAAATATAGTAATGACACAAGTAAACAAGAATATAATGTGAAAAAACTGAGCAAGAGAGGGAGATAGTAATACTTAGATGATATTCGTGCAATCTAAAAGTGATCTAGGAAAGGTAAAGTGTTAAACAAATTGCAAACAATGTCGTAAATTCTTGTTGTAAATTCTTGAACTCGGGAAAAATTTAGACAGGGGCACCCAATATAGGACAGAGGCACCTTGGCATTGGTGACTAGATTTGGGAATTGGTGGTCATGTAAGAGCTTAGGATTTCCTTTCTTTTATATCACAAGGGTATTTTTGTTTATCCCTATTGATCATCGATATTCATTCCTTGATTATGTTTTCCACTCAAAATTCCCCTGCTCTTAAGAAAGTGAAAATTTAAAATTTTGAGTTTAAGTGTCTTTTCTAGTGCTGATAATGTGAAAAGCCAAAGAAATTGAGAAAATCTACGTTTTTGGGTCATTTTGCGTGTTTTTCGGGCCTGTCGGATATTTTTGTCCCGCGTGTCCCAAGTTCAATTGGACCCTTTGTTCCCCGATCGGCGGTTTACCCGAAGTCTGTTCTTTTCGGGCCCGTCGGAACTTTTTGTCCCAAATGTCCCAAGTTCACCTGGACCAGTTGTTCCATTTTCGTCCGATTCAGCCGAGTCACGTACTTTGCGTATTTTTGTCCCGCGTGTCCCAAGTTCAATTAGACCCTCTGTTCCCCGATCGGCCAGTTCACCCGAAGTCTGTTCTTTTCAGGCCCGTCGGAACTTTTTGTCCCAAATGTCCCAAGTTCGCCCGGACCAATTGTTCCATTTTTGTCCGATTCGGCCGAGCCGCGTACTTCGCGTACTTTTGTCCCACGTGTTCCAAGAGCATTTGTGCGTCTTTTCCCCGCTTCGCCCGAATCGGCCGAGCCGCGTACTTCGTGCTTTCGCGTCCCACATGTCCCAAATGAACCAAGTGCCATTCGTGCTAATTTTTCCCACTCTACCCGAATATCTTGCTTATTCAATTTGGTAGGTATGTATTAAATACACATTCATTGCCTTTCTCTCTCCTAAACGGCTATATAACGAGTGAACCCCTATGCGTTTTGCACACCGCTTTTCCCGCTATCTTTGCTCGAACCTTTGTAATCTAAATTTCTACGTGCGTATCCATTTTCCTCTGTAATTCCTTCCCAAGTCTAGCTTGTAGCTTCGCCTCCGAATTACTACCAACATGAAGATCAAATTTCAGGGGCAAGAACAAATCTCACCACTAGAGTCCGTCGTTCCCAATATCGGGGACAATGAAGTTTGCCATCTTGACTTTAGTGATTTTTGGTCAAGGATGAGAGACGCAAACCCTACACCAATGGCACAGATGATTCATGACAGCGGTTTGGCTTTCGCTGGTGGTTTCCCAATCTCTGTGCAATGTGCAGATACAGTGCTTTCATGCGGAGCTCATTTCAACCCTGATTCAAGTGAATTGACCAATATACACAGGAGCTCATGCACAAACTTGATGTTGCCGCCATTGGCCTTTGCACCGAGGATTCAGAAATGAATAATGCCATAGTTGTCTCCCGAATCAAGCACAAGCCCTATTCAATCAAGACAAGGACAACTACAGCAATGGATTTTGAAGTCATGGGTCCCTCCCGGTCATAAGCACTTGTCTTGTCCTTATTCCTCTCTTCTCTTCCAATTCTTTTTCTCGGATTTATCGTAATAAGTTGAGGTATTGCGATTGGCAATCCTTAACTAATCTTTAGTTAAAAGAAGTAGTTCGAGAATAATTGAATTGTAAACTATATAATGGCCTCTCCTCGCCATTTTGAAGGAGGAAGAACTTGGCTTATTTTCTGAAAGTGTAAATAAATCATAAAGAAATCAATACAGAAGGGCTTTTCATTCTTCATCTATCTGATCTCTTTTATCCCTAAGCTTTTCATTTAATCTTGTTAAGATCATTTGTCTATATTATATTAAGAAGCTTTGTATTCTTGCAGATGTTATTGATAGAACTTTGTGTCTTTCAAATTTCATCTTATTAGTATCATACAAATGATCTTGTTTCAATTCACTGTACCTTTGCATGCATAAAGAATTACTCTGTCATCTATAATTCTAAATGGTGCCTTTCTGCTCGTTCTCATTTTCTCATTCCTCAGTCCTTTTGTAATTGATGATCCTTATAGAAAACACTTTTTTAAATATCCAAGTTCCACAAGAAAATCATGTTTTGTATATGTGTAAATAGGTTCGTTTATGAATAAGGGAACCTCTCCCATTAAAGAGGAGGGACTTCTTGTCCCCTGACTTTTGCTCTTCGTGAAGTCCTATTTGACGACCAACAGACATCAAGATACATATAATTTGTAATAAAGAATTTAACCTACACATAACCAAAAAACAAATCAAAATTAAAATGAAAACGCACAATGGAGATTCGGATGACCACGGTGGTCACCCGAAGAGTGCACTTGACTAAGCATTGCACTACATCTCAGACTCCATATAGTTCTTGTGTGTGTGTGTGTGTGTGTAGAATTGATGCCTTAGGATGACCTTGTGCAAGTTACACAAATGATAGTGGGCTATATCTAGAATATAGCAATGTAATAGTATGTGTGGATGGAATAAAATAGATTTCCTCTTCCTATATTGTATATGCAGAAGTATGCAACCCTTTTCCCTTGAATGGATGCTAGATGGATGCCTTTAGAGTGCTTTAGTGCCTTTGGATGCAAGATTAGGTGATGATAGTAATGCTTAGTGTTTGGTCCTTCATTTTGAAAACATAACTATGTATTTATATGATTCCCTTATTTGAATTTCGTAATTGACAACCTGAAATGCCGACCCATAAGTGAAAAATATGCCCAAAGATAAAAGAGAGAGTAAGGTGAGAAAGGGTTAGGGGTGCCCAAGAGGGACAAGAGCACCTTGGCACACGTTGTCATGTTTGAGAATTGATGTCTAAATCCATAAAAGATAAATAAGAAGTTCACATTGAGTAGTAGGGTGTGTAAGTCCAAATAGAAAGCAAGAGATAAATAAAAGAGTTCAAAGATAGTCACAACCACTAGTTTTCTTGCTTATGAATCATGTAAATACTAGCATGATTTTAGGACATAGAAATGTAACCAAGTGTGTGATTTTATGTCTACATTTTCCCCCACTTTATGTTCTTGAGTGAGTACTCAATAAAATAAAGTAGATAAGAGATGTGTACCTTATGATCATGTAGATTTTATGTGATGGTGTGTCAAGTGGACAAGTAAAGCATGGAGTGATTGCAAAGTGAAGCATGGAGACTAGGAAAGGGAAGTGGACCTTAGGGCTGAAGCATATGCATTGTAGTTGTGTTGCTTCCTATAAGGATGGACTGCAAAAGAAGAGAAAAGATTAGTCAAAATTTTGTATATGAAAAATCTAAATAATGTAAAAGTGTGTAAATTTGTGTAAAAAAGAAAACGTGTGCTTGATATGTAAGAGAGTAAAGGATAAAAAAGTTTCGTGTTTCCTAAATTTTTGATTCAAATGTTGAAGGTGATATTTTTGGGTGATCTCACACCAAGAGCAAGTTTTTGGGGAGATCTCATGCCAAGTGTGATTGTTTTGGGTGATCTCATGCAAACCGCAAGTTTTTGGGAAATCTCACACCAAAGATCAAGTGTTGGGGAGAGAGGTATGGTTTTACTCTCCTTCCATGACTCTAGCCAATAATCACCACTCCGGATGGTACGTCACGATTTGTTTTGTTTGTCCCAATTTTTTCGATTAGTTCGAATTGTTTCAATTATAGCAGATAGAATACATTCTCGTGACTAAAGGTCGGTGCCTATTACTCTAAAACAACTATGTAAATTTTTGTAGACTATGTTGTACCTGAGAAAATGATTATGCCTAACCCTAGGACATTAGTGCCTGGGGATTACAAGAACACTTATTGTTGCCCGTATTTTATCTTGATAAATCCAAGCAATTTTGTGTGATTTGTTTTGTCGATCTTGGTCGGTTCCTAGTTTGAGATCTTTTCATTTGAGAATCCACGAAATTGGGTATGGATAATCCTTGTAAGCATTTATGTTGTCTCCTAGTCTTGCAATTCTAATTAGATCGGGACTATCATTGTTCCCGACAAAACAATAAAGCATGATAATTGTTTCCCTAAGATAACAAAGAAAGCACTTATTCGTTAGCGGATGTACTAAATTTTCTACAATTGTAAGATGCATGTTTGGTCCCTAAGTTTGTAAAGAGGGATTTTCTAAAGGTTTGAAGACTACGTATAGACACACACATAAAATTTGGTAATTTTTTAACATTTATAATCATGCAAAGTGCAAACTAAATCCCCACTACAATTCCATATGAAAAGGATTATGAAAAAGTAGTTGGGGAAGCGAACAAGAAAGGAACAAAGTATCTCATGCTTCTTTAAGAAATGCAACTTGTAAAAATAGCCCCAAGGCTCAATTACTAAGAGATATTGACCAAGTATGTTACACACACATGAACGGAAGAGGAGATACATTTCATATTCTAGCAAGGCAAAGTGTGTAATTTATCTTGCAATATTTTCTTGAGGCGCAACAACAAAACAAGAAAGATCATAATGCACTAGTCGTACATGATATAAATATGTGGAAGTGGGCAAAGTTACTAAGGAATGACTTGTGTGATGGAAATATTTGTGTGATAGGACATGGCAATGATTAAAAAGAGAAAAATTTGGGAATTACAAAAAAATCCAATGAACACAATCTTTGGCATTAATGCAAGAATCCAAGAGTACTTAATGTGAGAACTTCATATAAGTATCCACTATGCACCTAAAATCTTGAAACTCTAGAAATTACCCAAGTAGCCCCGAGGAATGTTGAAGAAAGAAGTGATTTTAAAGATCAAATAGATTTACGGTGTTCTTCATTTAGATCTCAAACAACAATCAAAGCTTTGTTAAGATAGGTGAATAAATTAGTTCTCCTATTCCTATGAATCTTCAAAGAAAAATTTAAAGGTTTGTTTTTCAACAAAATTTGGGCTTGTTAAAATTGTCTCAAGACCATGAGGCTTCATGTATGCTCCAAAAAGACAACTTCTAACCTCAGTTCCCTCTTGGATAGAATTACAAATTCTAACCTTGCTAATGCCAACCTAGATGAGTTTAGGCAGAGGTTGCATTCCCCTTAAAGAAGTAATTGTATGGATGAAAATCAACACGTGACCTTAAACCGCACTTGACTCCTTGAGATCGTGTCGAGGAAGAAAATGTGGAAATTTTGATGGATAGCGATAGCGAAGTGTGGTATGTGGATGAGAACGTGGTTAAATGAGATGGACAAGTCGTCAATGTAAAACAATGTCCTTGATGCGCAATAACGGGATATGCTCCTCTAGGGATAGGAAGGCCTCTCTAACTTGAAGACTCCAATCAATATCGATCTCTATGTAGATCCTTTCTATCGGTTGCGGAATTCATGGAAAACCAATGGAGGC
Source organism: Taxus wallichiana var. yunnanensis (assembly GCA_018340775.1). Classification (NCBI taxonomy): domain Eukaryota; kingdom Viridiplantae; phylum Streptophyta; class Pinopsida; order Cupressales; family Taxaceae; genus Taxus; species Taxus wallichiana. Next base: position 673,498,134 of record CM031240.1, on the reverse strand, counting down.
CTCGTAAATATGTCCAGACAAGGTCATGGAATGAGTAAGAGAGGCATGGTTTCATGAGATCTAAATTTGGTTGACATGAGTGGTCCAGAACTCATAAGATTTTTCGGCTTCAACATTTAGGGTGTTTAATTATAATACGATTTCAGGTGGTAATGGAAATTTTTGGAAGACAAATGTATGCAGTTGTGTCAATATCTCGTGAGAAGTTCAAGCGTGTTTGGTTAGGGGACCCTAGGATCACTATCGTATGTTCTTGGTTCTTGAGGTCATTGATGGTCATGTGTATGTTTAAACTCTAATTTAAATAACCACTAATCTAATTAAATTGAAACTATTCTATGTTTTTGGTATTTTCAAGATATAAATGAGATAAAACAATACAAAGCAACTACTCTAATAAAATAAATGTTTTTGGTACTTTTCTAGAATTTAAAGAAGAAATGAGGAAATAAAAGCTTCTACTCTAATTAATAAATCCTAAAAAAAAATGGATGTAGCTGTATATACGTGCAAAAGAAATCTATACTATTTTAAAAATGAAAGCTTCACTAAACTATGGATGCAAATCTAACCCTCGTATTTTTCCTCGAAGCCCAAGAAGAAATCAAATCTTCTCAAAATCTTGTCTTCCCTACAACTTCCCCAACAAAAGTAAAGAATATTTCTATTGTGTATTTTCTATATGAGATTATGCTTCTGTTGATTTTTAAATTACCACAGAACTTTTCTTCCATAAGCACTTCTTTGCAAATCTACAAAGATATGAAATAGAAGCTATCTTTCCTGAGAAATCTTTGTTTGAAAGAAATGAACTACTATAACTTTGGAATGATTGCAACAATAGAAATTTTTTCTCTACTCTATTTGATATATATATGTGTATGATTCAGAAACAATAATATGAAGAAATGAAGAAAACTAACATCAACCCCAACTTGGAAATATAGAGCAATGGAAAATCTAGTTGTGTTATGATTTGTCCCCTCAGTTTGTCTTTTCAATCTCATGTGTTCACGTGAGTCCAAGGGATTGGGAATACAGTAGAAGCAACAATGAGAAGGCACTGGAGAAATGGTAGCTTGATAGAAATTTGGTAGCAATGCAGGTGGAAGAGAGATAACACAAGTGAATAGATCTTGGCTATGCAATTTCCAACAAGAATGTGGTAGCTAGACAATACAAGAATACACAAAATGATCTCTCGGCCATTTGCTTGAGAACAAGTGATGATTTTATAAAAGGTTGTCTGGGTTGTACACTAACACACTTGGCAGTCATGGGGTGCCACATCAACACATGAAGAGGCAGTTAACAAGTCAATCACAAATCACAAGTAGAAGAGGAGATTTCCACAAGTCACTCAAGCTTGAAATCAGCTAAAACAGTAAGAAACATGCTCAAAAAGTGAACTTAAATGAAGTAATCACACATCAAATCATGGAAAAGGAGTTCTAAAAAAAGTTCACGGGACCGCCGCCTGCAGCAGAGTGGTAGTTATAGGTCTACCGCCCAGAAAGGAAACGATCTTACAACTAAAGTTCAAAACTAAGTTGAAATGAAGCAAGAAGTTATGGAAGAGCTGGAAATGGCTAAGGTAAACTAGGCTACAAATATAAGCTGCAAAGAGGTTTAGGAGCTTGAACACCTTTGGAAAAGACATGAATCATCATTAGGGACCTTTTATAACCATTTTTCAACAATGTAGCATGTGTAAATTTAGGTGTGTACATATTTCCCCCTCAAAGAAGCGCTTTAGCCATGAAGCGGTGTAAAACGTAGAATCTAAGTGAGACGTTCCCGAAATGGGGAGTTATAAGGTATACCCGACATGCCCATGTGCTAAAAATTTTCCATCCAATCTCCCACTACCTGCAAGACAAATGCAAAACTCAAGTGCAGATAGAGAAAGTATTGGAAAATAAATACTAAAACAAAATGACAAGAGAAATTAAGATCTATGTGGGGATAAAAGTATACATGTGCCAACGTTCTAGCCCTATAAACAAATAAACTCAAAACAAGGTTAAAACAAAACATATATATAACAAAACCCATTCATTTTCACATATCCCCTTTAGTGATTTTGGAGCTCTAGACCCATGATGACCCTTTTAAGAGAGAGTATAGTCGAAACGACATGGGCGACGATGTGGTCATGACTCGAGAGTTAAAGACTGGCAAAGAAAGACAAAGGTTAGCATTTCTTAGTTGTTTCTTTTGAAACCTAAAATATAAAATGTTGAAAATCTAAACCTAAGGGGGATATTTTTGAAATTTCTTGTGTGAAAATGTTCCCTAGGTGGTAGTCTAGGTGGGTCTAGCTTTTTTTTTAATTCAAAATGGGTTATTTTTGTGTTTAGTTAAGTTTTAAGGCTAAAGGGGACAACCGTCGGTTTTAGACAGATCGCCACCCTACACAAGGTGGAAGTTACATGACCGCCTCATGATCAAGTGGCGGTTATAATACCACCACGTTGATCACGTGGCGATCACAAAACCGTCACTCGCATGAGTTGGAAGTCTTGTCATTGTCAAGACAATGAGCTAATTTGACCAAGTTAAGCTAATTTTTTTGGTTTTTAAGTTGTTTACATTGTTTTTTATGAGCTTACCTATTGATACATGTCACTAAATTGCTATTTTTATTTTTTTTGGTGAATGCAGAAGGATTTATACATCCACTTTGGAGTCAAGAGAGTTTGTGCGATTGGCTTCTAGAAATCCTTGATCGGTGACTCGAGATGAGATAAATTCATTACATTGGGCTGGTATTTAGAGGACCACATGGGTGCCACGCATAGCACTAACTAGCCATATTTTTTTTATTTATTATCTTATTACGATGCATATTGGAACACTTTCCAGCTTTTCAGTGCTAGAGGAGATTGGAATATCACTTTGGAGGATGTCTCACAGGATCCCCGACGTACATGTGACTAGTAGATTGTTAACATTAGAGACTGCAGGAGAATGGTGAGATCTAGATAGTGGGCCTCTTACATGGGGATCTTTGGGGTGTCGAGGGCACAAAACATAGTATGAGGCATTTATCTCGTGTCCACTACACCTATCCATACCCTTCGTAAGGCCATTATTGGTATTTTTGCTTCACGTTTGGCAAGAGACAAGGATGGGGAAAATCTCTTATCTGTTGGGCTCCGATCATTATGTAAATTTAGTAGCATAGGATGATTTTTTCTGGGGTGTGGATATTTTGGGGACTACATACCATGACTTGTATCTTGGGTAGTGAGGCTCTAGGGAAATCTATGAGCCATCCTACTTTATTGATGAGATGGGTGTATGAGTGGATTACCCCCTATTAGAGGGGAGTTGGCATACAGGATCCAAGGGCCGTTAAGGCTGCCGGATGGATAGGTTTGTCGGTTCTCGGGGGCCACATCAGCCCATATCTATAATGACTACAAATGAATTTGTTGCGAGGACTCGTCAAGACATGGTTGGGTTATGGGGCCAAGAGATGACTATCCTTATTGCATGTGCCACCACTTCGTAGTTAGTGGACAGATATGTGAGGGTGGAGTCCCACCCCGCTATCAAAGTACCCTAGTAGTTTGGGCTACCTTATGATGATGTTCCTCCTATTGAGCCTACTATCTACAAGAGTGTTAGGAATATGTGAGATGGCCCTAAGGGCGAGTATGCATGAAGATTTGTTTTACTAGGAGTACCTATCTATGTGGAGAAGGTACTAGTTCCTAGGGTAGGTAGGGAACCTGGGGCTCTTCTCTAGATTGGGATCACACCCGCTCACAATGAGGAGGAGGAGGCCCACACAAAGACAGATACTAAGGATGAGGTTGGATCGAGAGGGTGGTGAAGAGGAGGATCGTGACATAGAGTGGTAGGTTACTCAGAGATATATATGGTAGAGAGAGAGAGGAGGTGGAGGTGGAGATGGAGACTCTAGTTTCGGAGGAGCCACTTCCTCATGAGGGAGGTGAAGATGAGTAGTCCGTGATGGGACAAAGAGTTGCCTCAGGAGAGTGGGTTTCTCATCGATTCCTAGAGTGGATTCACCACCACCTGAACTAGTTGATCCCACTTGGATTCCCAAAGATCCAAGTATGTAGATACTCTTCTCTCAACCTTGTTAGCTATAAATGTTAATATGTTAAACATTGTACTTCTTTTTTATTTTAAATGGTTTTCTAACTCATTGTTGTTCTATTTATTTTTCAGCCACCGCTAATGGCTGGAAAGATATTATTCATTGGGTTTGTATTGTTACCTTGATGATCCCTTCAGGGAATACCCATGTAAAGTTGATAAAGGATGTGGGATAGCGTTTGCAAGCTGGAAAACATACGGATGTGTTTTTGCCTCTTTTGATGGTCGTGGAGATCTTAACCGCTCAGGACAAGAAGATCGCCACATGTGAGATGGCTAAGAGATTGGCAAAGCAAACCCACTCACGTAGAGAGAGAGGCTGCTACTAGTGGTCACTCCCGTATTCACGACATCATAAATGTAGCATGATTCCTAGCCGCATCCGCGCACCACCTTTGGGTTCCCGTAGGGAGGGATAGGCCATTGATCATTTATTGGTTCGATGCCATTTTGTGAGGCATATATATGATTTTGTTTTGTCATTTTGTGCTCCTTGTGAGCATTTAGACCACACCTAGAGTGTGATGATATTGTACACAGACTTGAATCATTATGATATATACAAATATCTCTTTTTATTCGGTTATCCTTTGCATAGAGTTGACTTCATTTATGGTTTAATTTGCATGTGTACTCTAGATGTTTGGAATTTCTTATTTTATATGCTTTTCAGAATGTATGCAATGGATGATGAATGCTAACAAAATGATTTCTTTTTGTTGTTTTGTAATGCTAATATGTGATGATTATGTAAGCACAATGTAATGTTGAACTTTATTTTTCCAAGTAATTTTTGGTACTTCTTATTTTATTGGCAATATGTGATGAATAATGATATGATAATAAAATGAACTCTCTCCATTCCTAACCCCATGCAACTAGTAAGATGCGAGGGATCAACACCAAGATCCAGAAGGGACATGAATTATATGATTTTGATAGGGATGGAAATGGTGAGAGAAAGACAATATTTTGACATAAACCCAATTAGGAACCTACAACCTAACTCGCATTACGTTTACTACATAGCCTAGAATGTGATTTTCTTGCAAGTTTATCTAGACTTAGATTTTTAGATTGCCTCTTGATTGAAAAAATCTGGTTTTAAGGTTTTAACTCTCTTGGAACATACACATATAATTCACTTTCCTTGGGATTTTAATATTTTCAAAGCACTTTTTATTGAATAAAATTACTTTTAACTTACTAATTTATTTGCAGAGACCCCTTATACCTTTCCCCATACTACCAGTAGGAATAATGGACTCATCACCAAGGACAAGGCATAGACGAGTAAGGGCACTTCCTCCTTTCCCAACCTCATGCCACTTGTAAGAGGCGTGGGCTCAACACCAAAGGTTGGTGGGGAAAAGAAGTGTGTAAATGAAAATTTTGATTTTGATTTGAGATATATATTATTTTTATTTTTTAAGTTTCTAAGGTGTGCTTTTGGGAAGGAGAGATTTCCCATAGCCTCAACTTGATGCATCCAGTAGGATGTAAGGGCTCAACACCGAAGGTTGAGATAGGTGAACAAGCATCCCGGGTGAAAAATTTTAGAATTCTTTTACTACCAAAGAGGTATTTTTGGGAAATATGTGACATCATGAAGCTTCTAGAACATTATGGGAAAAGACAACTATGCTAGAAGGAAGCTATAGGCAAAACCAAGTATGCAGACCTTAGTAGGATTAGTGTCAAAATTTTGTCTTGTCTTGTTAAACTGATGAAGTGATAAGAAATGTTGATGAAAATATGACGAGTGTTTGAAGAGATGTGATTTGAAGGATTGTCAATGTTTTGAGAAGTTTTGAAAGCTACTTAAAAATAAGTTCCTTGATTAAAAATTCCACATAATGAGCTAGCAAATGATAATGGAATGAGGATGTAATAGTATACATATGGAAATTCAGATGGATCATGCATAGTATTTCTTTAGGTGAAGAGAGTTGATGGATTCGCCAAATTCCTCACCTTCAAGTGTATACAGGTGATATGCCTCATTCTTATAGTCCTTTATGACTCAATATGGGCCCAACCACTTGGGCTTGAAATTCCTTCATTGTTTTTCTTGTCTATCTGGTTGTCAAGTCTTAATACCAAATCTCCCTCATATATTTTGCATTCGTATACTTTCTTATTATATTGATGAGCCATTCTATCAGCATAAACACTATGTCACTACTTAGCATTAAGTTGAGCTTCATCGAGGCTTTCTAACTCAGAGAGTCATGCCTCACGATAACCTTCTTCTCCTAAAATTCCTTGTAGTGAAATCCAAATACTGGATATTTCAACTTCAAGTGGTAAAACTACTTCGAACCGAATACCAAAGAATAGGAGGTTTCCCTGTTGGCATTCTTATTGATGTTCAATAGGCCCACAAGTCCGAAATAAATTTAAGTTCCAATCTCACTTGTTCTCCTTTACAGTTTTCAAGAGAATGGACTTTAACATCTTATTAGTTTCCTCAGCCTATCCATTGGCTTGAGGGTAATAGAGAGAAACCGTGTGGTGATTTATTTTGAAATTTTCACATAACTCACCTACTTCTTCATTCTTGAAAGACATGCCAACAAATAATCTAGTTCAAAATGAACTTTTCAATTACACATCCCGGTACGGTGGTAAGAGGTATGACCTCTACCCACTTTGTGAAGTATTCAGTGGTTGTGATTATGAAATTATGGTCATCTGTTGATGAGGGAGAGAAATTCCCTATCAAATCTAAGTCTTTGTGTGGAAAAGGGCCATGGTGTTGCGATTGGTTGCAGAGTCCGGACAAGTATATGGGTTTTGTGAGAGAACTCTTGACACTTGTGACACCTGCGCACATACTCTATTGTGTCATGTTCTAATTTAGGCCAAAAATAGCCCATTTAATGTATCTTTCTATAGGTAGTGTGACCTCCAAAGTGACCTCCACATACTCCACTATGGGATTCATAAAGGATATTTTCATATTCTTCCTCATCGACACATCTTAGCAACATTCCATTGAAGGCTTTACAATAGAGAACTTGTTCTATGATTACGTATTTGGCGGATATGACACGTAGTCATCTTCTTTGATGTGAAGTTTCTCCCTCAGGGTATGCATGGTCCATAATAAAGTTAATAATATCATAATACCATGGGCACACATAAATGGGAGGCTTGGTTTTAATGTATTATACACATTCGTTAGGGAAATCCAAGTCAACTAGATCCCCTCCATCTAATGGGTTGTCAACTAACTAGTCTATACGATGATTTGTCCTTTGACATAATTTTGGTTAACAAACGTTAATTTGAACTCACCCATTAGAGTCATGAAGCGTCCAACTTTCTTAGATAAATAACCCTATGTTAGAAACGTTCATAAGTGATTTGTCTTGACAATGACCTCGTTTATTGGTTAAGCATGTAATGCCTTAACCATTTTGTTGTGAATACTATAACAATACATTCTTTCTTTTCTGTGTATAGTGTATCTCATAGTCAAGTAACGTATGACTGATGAAGTAGACTACATGCTCTCATTTGTCATCATCTTCTTGTGACAGCATGCAGGCAAATGAGACATATGTAGCCCATGAATATAAAATGAGAGGGTGATCTGATTTTGGAGGCATGAGCGTGGGAGGTGATAGAAGGAATCATTTGACTGATTCAAATGCCTCATGACACTCATCCATCTAGATGTTGCAATAATCATTCTTTAATAAAAATTTATCATATGTATAACAAAGGTTAGATCATGAATAAACCTTCAAATTGCACCGAGATTTCATATAAAAGACCTAATGCTTGACTTGTTTGATGGTGGGATCATTTCCAAAACTACTTGATTTTTTTTTGGATCTACATCAATCCCTTGTGAAGAGATGATGTATCCCAATAACTTCCCTCCCATCACACCAAACACACATTTTTCAGGATTCAATGTAATGTTGTATTCGATTAAATGAGAGAGGATGATGTGAAGCACATCAAGGTGATCATAGTGCTTCTGGCCTTAGCTAAAAGGTCATCAATGTAGGATTCCACAATCTTGTGAATAAGATCATGGAATATGCAATTCATTTCCCTTTGATAAGTGGCACCAGTGTTCTTGAAACTAAACGACATGACTGTGTAGCAATAAGTCCCCCAAGGAGTGATAAAGGCCATCTTTGTCGATCTTCCTCAAAGATCCTAATTTGATTATACCTAGAAAATCCATCCATAAGGGACAACAACTCATAACCAATTGTTGTGTCAATGATAACATCGATGGATGGTAGTGGGAAATCATCCTTGGGAAATGCTTTATTTATATCCCAAAATTCAAAATAGATTCATATTTTTCTATTCTTTTGAGAATGGGGATGATGTTAGATACCCACATTAAGTAATCGATAGGTTTGATAAACCCCACCTATATGAGTTTCATAACTTCCTCTTTAACCATTAGCACCACCTTGGGTTTCATAGGTCTAGATTTTTTCCTTATGGGATTAGCATCAAACCGGGTCACTAGATTATGGACTGCCACATGGGGAGTGATCCCTATCATCTCTTTGTAACTAAATACAAAGGCTTTCAAATTTTCTTTAAGAATTTTCGTGTGTATCTCTACTTCTTCGTGAGTAAACGAAGAACCTAGCTTCTAGATTTTGGGTCCTCCTCCATCCCAATATTGATATTGATCGTCCCTTCGATCAAAGAGGTATTACCCTCTTCAAACTCAGGTAGGGCTAGAGGTAATTCTAATTCCCCTTCCTCTTTTATCTCACAAATTTCAAGGCCTTCCAAGGAGGAAGGGTCCATCGTGTGATCTCGAAATAGGAGGAAGAGTGAGGAATGAGAGAAAAGCCTCTCTTATGATATGTGGGATGTAAATTTGTGTAAGCGTTAAGGTACCCTAAGATAGCCTCATCATTTTCTACATAATCTAGGGTAGTAAGCTCATTCTCAGCCTCAACATATGCCAAGACTGGGTTTGTTGGAATTTTTTGAACTAAGGGTTTAACACGAATCGAAACTATGAATTTGGTATCTTCTAACTCTTTTCTCAGACAGAAGCGGGAAGCATAAGTAGTTATCGAATCATCGAGAAGGTTTTATTCATGTGGACTAGATTTAATTGAAATAAATTCAAAACCTTTGGTTAAGTTTAGTACAATAGTTTTATAGAGATGTAAGTGTTCCATTCTAGTATCATATACCTCTAAAAATTGATTAGTGACTAGTTGTGAATCACCCAATACCCTAATATTACAAGCACCAATCCTTTTAGCACGTAAACACCCCAATTTCACATCTATCCTAAATCAATTAATTCCCCTTCCTCATTTCCCACAAAAATACACTTGAATTAATCAAATATAATTTGATTAATTATCCATTTCAAAATTTAAAAAATAATCCAATCCTCACCACATATCATTATTCTCCATGTTTTTCCACTATTGAATTAAAAATTCAAATTCAAATCCTCACCCACCATTCGTGGTCTCCACTCACCTAAAATCCTCCACTTATGAATTAAAAATATAATTCAAATCCTCACCCATTCTTCGTGGTCCCCACTCACCTAATCTTGCCCACATTTTCAAACCACCCACTTAATCTTTCCCACATTTTCAAACCACTCACTTAATCTTGCCCACATTTTCAAACCATGATTACTTAAATTAAGCTAAGTTAATCACTCCCTCAGGCTATAAATACAACCTTACCCCTCCCCTATAAACACACGGAGAATAAGCTTGAATGCCATATCTAAGTTCTTGCATCCTTTGAGCAAAGAACATAATTTTTCCTCGTCCTAATGCCTAAATAGCCTCAAAATCCTTTTTCTCATCTGGTGTAAAGTAAGAGGATCATTGTTGCAGGAAGGCCTTGCTCCGTCTTGAAGAAAAGCACCTACATATCACAAAATCAGGGTTCAATCCAAGTTTCCTAGCCCAATCCGAGGTTTGCTATGGAACGCGAAGGAGGAGGTATGATTATTGGTATTTTACTTCCTTTTTAGTAGTGTATTTTTCCTAGCTTACATTCTAGCACGCCCGGTTACTTTCGATCTGTTACCATTAATTTCTCAATTAGTGGTTTTATCTATTCTTTGTTTATTATTGTTCATTATTATTTCCTTCTTTGTTCCTTATGGTCTTCTTTGGTTAACCTTCACATTTTGGGTAGTGTTTTTGTTGTGTGGTGTCTTGTGGTGTATCTGCAGGTTATAGCAACAATGAAACTCTGAAGCTCATCCTGTCTTTGATCTCCTTGATGCTTGGTGTTTAGTTCCCAGTTTTGATTTTGCTATTTACTTGTCATCTATAGAAACACATGAACTAGCCATTAGTTTATCATCTTACTGTCATGGGACAACCAATCCGGAAAATGCATTTATTTATTTACTTTTGCTAAAATAACTGTTTTGTAGGAACTTAATCATTTTTTTTTCTTTTATTTTAGTCAATCATTTTGTGATCTAACTCTTTTTTCTATTTATTATTCCTTTTTAACCTTGTTGTCAAAATTTTAGCTTCTCAGGTGAAGTATGAAGTTAGAAATAAAAAAAAACGACTCTAGGGATGTTTTTCTCACGTTCAAAATTTTCATTGAGTGCTACACAGTAGCCCATCTTTAGGAAGCCATAAATTTTGCTCCCAAACTCGGAATGATTTCATTTTTTTAACGGAAAGGTATCGAAAAAATATATGCAATGAAAAAATATTTTTTAGATTTAGACTTACAGAAAAATTTTGGTTTCATTTCTTCTAACACCTGTCTTTTTAACAAAAAACAACAAAATTATAGTTTTTTTAAATTATTATTTTTATTTTATTTCACGTAACAACCTCACACGTATGCTCTTTCCTTGCACTTCAAAAGTGATCTTAGAAATCAGAAACGTGAGGCCACTCGAGCTCTGCACAACAAATTTTTTTAATTTTTAATTTTTGCCTTACATTTCAATTTTCCATGACAACACTTCTAGGTAACGTTTTCACCCTCTTCTTTCATCATTTTTCTTTTTTGTGAAAATAATCATTATCGTTATTTCATAATCATGATTAATTGCAATAATTATTAACATTTAAAAAAAACTATTCCAATTGTATCCACGTATGCTCTTTTTTGCGCTTTGAGTGATCGGAAAATCGAAACGATCACAATTTTGTAGTTTATTGTTCTAACATTGCAAGATCCTTTAGCTTTTTTTTTTCCAACTGTCATTTTAATAATTATTTTCCTTTTTCATATTCATAATATTTGTTTGGTCGTTTGTTTTGTATGCTCTTTTTCTGCGCCTTTGAGCGATCCGTGCAAATCAAAAACAAGAACGATCACTTTTCTAACATTTCGCTTTTGCGCAGGATAACTACTAATTTGTTTTTACGTAGAACCGCGTTCTTTGGAATATTGTCAAAAAAAAAACAACAAAAATCCCACAAAAATACCACCATTCAAAGAAAATTGCTGAAACAAAAAAAAAGTACGCTCAGGTACACAATTATTTTCTGCTAGTGATTTATTTCAAGTTGGAAAGAACCTGCGTTTAATCACTTTATCATTTTTTTTTGCACGTAGACGAGGTGGATTTCATCACCACCAAAGCTACACCGGTGACGTGGACTTGACTACCATGCACCAACAACATTTTCATCTGTATTGCACTTTGAGACCTAGTCTCATCACAACGTTCGGTATTTACCTCGCCCTGCTCTTCACTTACAAGTAATGTTGTCGTGCAATGCATGCGAGTCATGCCTAAATAGCTGTAACAATGAAGCCTAGGCATCGTCCCTGTAAATCTTCGGGGAGTTATAAGGACACCATACACATTCATCCCTCCATCACCTTCCACCTTTTCACAAAACCTGTTCTGGATGTGGTGATTCACTCCGAAACAGGCAAGTAAGAATTGGTGAGTCTCCTCCAGTTCTCTAAGGGTTCCTCGTACCAATTCTGTCCCCGTACAGAATTAGGTATATCAGGACTAGGGTATATCGGAGGACGCATCTTCTTGGAGTAATAAGAGCTTGCATCCACCATTTCATAGCATACTTGTATGATTGCATGAAACAATGATCATTCCTGAAGAAGTTACCTCATAAGCCAAAACAATTGAATCTACATGATTGCTTGCTATTTGAAAACAAAATAGTTTAGCATTGTTTTATCATAAAACTTGGTTGATATCAATGTGTTCATTGTAAAATTTCAAACCCTAGTTGTGTTCCACAAAAAAATCAGTTCTCGACCAATTCAATACCAAGCGAAAACATCCAAACAATCCAACCACACAGACCAAAACATCGCACCAATTTCATTAGCTTGCTTCAGCTAACAATACATCTACCATAGCTTATCTTCAGCTATATCCAACTGATATTGAGTGACTAGCATTCACTCCCCATATCGTCAATCGTCAATCGTCAAAACATCCTTCATAGCTTGTTTCCAGCTATATCAAACTAATATTGGGTGACTTGTTTGAGTTCACTCATTATTCTGTCCACCATCGTGTTTATCCAAATCACAGCCAACACAAATCCTTTCATAACTCATTTTGAGTTATATCACAACCATATCACGATTAACCTATTTGGGTTACTCTCCACGTCAACAATTCAGAGCTTGTTTAAGCCAAATCTAAACCATTTTCATTATAGCTTATTTAAGCTATCACATATTTATCCCGAGTAGCTTTTTTAAAGCTTTCTCCTTATAGCCTTACTTGTTAAAACTCGATTGAGCCAAAATAAAGATCACAATCAATAGGTTGATTTCTTCATCGCACTTTTCTTCGTTCTCCCTCTCTTTCAACCACGATGAATTCACAAAAAACATCACACAATGAGCTATTAGAACAAATTAGTAAGATGACAACACAACTCTCTCATATGGCTACCCAAATCAGTGAGCGATCACCCAAAAAGCTGATCATACAACCTCACGAAGAAATTAGTTCACGTAAATTCCAATGTCAGTTTACCCCCCTTGGAGAAAGTCTCTCTAGTGTTTTTCATCAACTAAAAGAGGCTAAACTGATAAGATATCAATTACAAAACCCTTTTTCAAAGGGGAAGCTAAGCCATGTTGGTACAAACCTAACACATACCGTGTTCATCACATTGATGGCCATCACACGGATGAATGTGTGTGATTTAAGAATTACGTCCAAGACTTAATTAATGGTGATGTCATCTCTGTAGAACTTGATGACAATGCTCTTGCAACCAACGACACATCCAATACCACAACTTTCCATGAAGAGCTGACTACTGTCGAAACTCCTATATATACTGAAATTCCACGAGATCATGATGACAACAGTCAAGACTCTCTAATTCTAAACCAATCCATATCTTCTTCAAATTTCCTTCCATTAGTTCAAACATACATTGAACTTGTTTTGGACAACAACATTCTTCCAACATCTACTGAGCACTTGAACTTATTTCGAGACTCTCTTTTAACCCAAACATACATTGAACCTGTTTTGGACAACAACATTCTTCCAACATCTACTGAGCACTTGAACTTATTTCGAGACTCTCTTTCAACCCAAACATACATTGAACCTGTTTTGGACAACAACATTCTTCCAACATCTACTAAGCACTTGAACTTATTTCAAGACACTCTTTCAACCCAAACATACATTGAACCTATTTTGGACAACAACATTCTTCCCACATCTACTGAGCACTTGAACTTATTTCAAGACTCTCTTTCAGCCCAAACATATACTTCCAACATCTAACGAGACCTTGATCTTGTTTCAAGACTCCCTTTCAAACCTTGATATTATTGTAGACACTACAGATGAGGTTCCATCAATAGGTACCATTAAGTTTGATTCTATTCTTCCAATATTGGCTCTTATGCCTAACATCTCTAGCCTTTTTGTCAAAACACAACCACATCGATTTTGGACACTTGTGACAATGCAACCCGTCGTGTCCATCATGCTTTCAACTATCAATCTTGCAGGCATCTCATCACTAATTAGTCTCACCTATCAAGACTTCTACGTGCATCCATTCTACGAGGTACTTATACCCAGGAATATCTTTACACAACCTTTTCCATATTTAATTGTGAATCTATCCTCAAAACAATCAATTAATGGACAAATAGAAGCAAAAACTAAATAACACAAACCATCATTGTCAACACACATGGAAGCTATTGGCTTAACCAAATCTATCCCACTCTTTGGGCTTACCGCACATCTTATCACACACCTACTGGAGCCACTCCCTTCTACTTTGTTTATGGTTGGGAAGCTATTTTACATGTCAAGGTTGAATTTCCATCCTTCAGAATATCCCTCAAAGATGTAATCAATCAAGATTATTATCAACACTCACGCCTTAGTGAACTCGAGCTTCTTGATGAAAAACAACTTAATGCCCTAGATCATCTTCCATTCTATCAAAATCGGCTATGGCGTAGCTACCATGAAAAATTCAAACCTAGAAAATTTAAGGTCAATGATCTCATTCTGAAAGAAAATCGAAAGAATACACCCAAAGAACGAGACAAACAAGAAAAATTTGAGCCCAACGAAATCATAGATAATTTTGGGTTTGGAGCTTATAAATTGGCCATTGACATAGGCCAAGTCCTTGAAAAACCCATGAATGCATTCCATTCAAAGAAATTCTATTCTTGAAAGCACTCTATATTCCGGGAAACAACAATGTGTACATTGTTCCTTCTATCTTGCTTATCTCCGAATAAATTTATTCATTTCCATTGGCAGACATTTTCATTATCAAAATCACATCTTCATATTTATCATCATGAGACAAGTGCTAATATAAATCCTATTAAGTTTGTGAGCGTCATACTTCTTCCATTTTCAGTCGCTTTCCTCTATGGTCATACCTAGAAGCTTACTAATGGTAATATATTCCCTTCAAATACATTCTCTCTTTCATAACAAAGCTCTAAACTTTGTTACCCAGTTCGTTTGGTCATCCATCTCAGTATTCGGTGTTGAATCCTCACGTCCTACTAGTCGTGTGGGGCTGAGATTGGGGGCAGACGTTTCTTCCCAAATACAAAGCACTATTGTAAAAAAATCCATCAATTCAATAACTTATGAATAATTCATTGTCACATCTTTCGTCCTTCATAGTCTTTTGTGTTGAGCCCACACTTCTTACTGGTAGTGTGAGACTGGGAATGGAGGAAGGTGCCCTTACTCGTGTACGTCTTGTCTTCGGTGATAAACCCTTGCCTCTTACAAGTGGCGTGGGGCAAAGCGTAGAGGGTCATTCTCATACAAGCATAAAAACATTGCAAAATATTTAAAAATAAATAAAACAAAACAAAGCAAAAAAAAAAAAGACAAAAGGGAATT
The DNA here is from genome assembly GCA_018340775.1 of Taxus wallichiana var. yunnanensis. Taxonomy (NCBI): domain Eukaryota; kingdom Viridiplantae; phylum Streptophyta; class Pinopsida; order Cupressales; family Taxaceae; genus Taxus; species Taxus wallichiana. The sequence continues at coordinate 673,482,656 of CM031240.1, read as the reverse complement.
CACTCACCTATATTTTACCTTCGGTGATGAGCCCTTGCTTTCTCACTAGTAGCATGGGGCAAGACATAGGAGTCATTTCAAAAAAAAAAATACAAAATCTTACAAAGTGCTTACAAATTATAGAATCCCCAAACACGTAATTTAGATGCCTAAGTGAAGCGAGAACTATCCATTAACCTCATATCTTACCAATTAGCAAAGCCACATAACTATCTAAGTCTAGCATGTGACTCATAAAGTGAAATCCATTTTTGAAACTCGGTTCAAGATCTGATACCGTTATGAAGAATGGAGTCACAATTTCTCAAAGGGATTGTTGTTAACATTTGTCTCTATATTCATTATCTACCTCTTGCGTCCTTCTTGATTCTCGGTGATGAGCCCACACATCTTACTAGTTGTGTGGAGTCAAGAATGGAGCTAGAATTATTTTCATCATATCATCACCACCATATCCTGCCAATGGAAAGAGAATTTGTGTTATTCTAAGCATAAGTTACAACACGGAACACGGTACATATGGATAATATCCATGTTTATCACCTCTCAAAAATAAGTCTGCACTCTGGTCCATAAATTGTCAATCACAATGTAAAAATCTAAAAACATTTGAAAATCGTCAAAAATTCAAAAACAATGTAAAAATCTAAAATCTAAAAACATTTGAAAATCGTCAAAAATCCAAAAACAATGTAAAAATCTAAAAATCTAAAAACATTTGAAAATCGTCAAAAATCTAAAATCCAAAAACATTTGAAAATTGTCAAAACCCAAAACATTAGAAACAATCATCCAAAATCTAACAAAAAAATAGAACTCGTCAAAAATCTAAAAACATTAGAAATATTCAGTCAAAATCTAAAAACGTTACACATAATCGTCAAAAATCTAAAACCATTAACAAGAATTGTAAAAATTCAAAAACATTTGAAAATCATCAAAAATCCAAAAAACATTAGAAAATCTATATATATATAATAAAAAAAAAATTAAAAAAAAATCCACAAAATCGCTAAAAAAAAAACAACTCTAAAATAACCAACACAATTTAACATTTGAACTATTATCCCCAATGAATGATCTAATCACCTTATGACTACTAAATTCAAACCACTTCTCCTCGCGTGAATCCTCGCTTGGGGCAAATCCGCTCTCATTGTTTCCTTGTTTGAGGACAATGACCCAATGCTTTACTATGTCCTCGTACCCCTACTTGGGGGCACATCCAATCAATCCTCACTGTGGAACACGTTAGGGACATGTTTATTGGTTTTTGTGTTGCATTATTAGTTGTAAATTATTACTTGCTTTCTTGCATCTTGATATATTACAGGGGGCATCTTGATTTTATGTATCCTGGTGTTCTCTCTAATATTCTTACGTTATCTGATTGCATGCCATCGTTGGGGCATCATACTTTCTTGATGGCCTTTGTCTATGCTCTCTTCCATTTGCATATCATACTGGGGCATCAAACCTTTTTGATGGCCCCTATCTATGCTATCACGCATATTACAGTCTAGTCATCTTGATCTTTTATATCACGATGCATCTGTTATGTGCTATATTAAAATTAAGATGCTTTTCGTCACGTGAGTATCTTCCTGCATAATCAACATCTTACTTTGCACCCCATCCATTCACCCATACTAATGCATTCTCCAGTTTGGGAATCCTACTTGATCACCGTTGCAGTTTGCAAATCCTACTTGACGATCTTTCTCAAGTAGCATTCACTATCCAACAGCTCCTTCTCCCCCACCATGATCACCATGTATTTTATCCATTCATCATCACTCCTCATTTTTACTCCTCGCCGCTTATACCCATATTACCCTTCTCACCATTCTTGTCCCCTCTCACCCATCGGTATTCTTTGTTTTCACCATTTTTCATCCCGCTTGACAATCTTACTTAATAACCCCTTCTATATGGAATCCTCGCAGAGGTTTACTCTCTCCTAAGATATTCCCACTTTGTAGAAGCTTCTTCACCACCGCCCTTTCATGAAACAACCATCACCACCAAACACATCTTCCCACTCCACCTCTTCTACTTCTCATTCTCGCATCATTACTCTCACCATGCGGGCATTCCATGAAGGATTCCCCTCACACTCTCCGCCCTCCACTACATATATTCCTTCATCCATTCATGTTACACTCTTTTGTTTCCTTTCTTTCTTATTATCACCTCATCTCATATCATATACCACTCAGGCATACCTCACTCACTCTTTTCTCATCCTTCCCCAACTCCGCCTTATGCCTGGTCATCCTACTTACACGCTTTCGTAGTATGGCACATTCACTTGAGGGTTCCCCTTCAGTCCATTTTGTCATACCATATTCCCACCAACTCTAACATCATCATTCTTCTTCCTCGCTTGGCGATCTTACTTAACCATTCCACCACACATGGCAATCTTACTTAAGATTTCCACTTAAGGTTGATGTGCCCTATGGCCTTCCCCATCCCATCATATTTCCCCATCTTATTTCTCCCTCCTCTCATCGCGATCATCTTCTTCACCCTACCATTCCACCCCTATCCCTAATATCATCTTGTCTTTCTCGTTACATATCATCCTGTCTCGGTTGGGTGATCATACGAAATCTCTCTAGCAACATGACGATCTTACTTAAGATATTCTCTTAAGCATGACATATCATCTTACACTCGCCCGTCACTCTACAATCTCACCATCCATCTTTCCTCTTCATTCCCCATCATCACACCTTTTTACCACCACTATCACCCTCCTCTGCTTGGCAATCTTACTTAACCACTCACCCGGCATGGCGATCTCACTTAAGAGTCCCTCTTAAGGATTATCTATCTCCTTGCCTTTCCCCATCACTACACACCCTTCACCCTTCATTTTTTCTCGGCATTCCCCATTATCACATCCTTTCACCTCCTTTTCGATTCTTGCAAACACCACTTCTTGCTTGACCATTTGTCATCTCCATTTTTGCTCACATGGCAATCTTACTTAACCACTTCCGTCACATAACAATCTTATGTCAGGGTCCTCCCTACACTTAACTTGTCATCGTGAACTTCTCCCCCACCTCATTCTTTGTTCACTTTGTTTATCGCTTCTTCCACCTGGTATCTCCTACTACCCACTTTTTCCTCCTACTATTATCCTTTCTCCACATATCCTCTTACACCATACATCTAATCTCTTCCACCTACAATCACATTCTTTTCCCCCATTTTCCCCTTCTTGATCCATCATCCTTCATATTGTTTCTTCCCATTATTTTCATGTCTTGGTTCTTCATCCTCACCTCGTTCATCCTCATCACCCGCATCCTCTCCTCGCTTTCACTTAGTCCCAACTCATCCCTCTCATCTTCTTCACTCTTTCCACTTCATCTTCTCAAATTCCCCCCACATTTCTACCCACACACACATTCGCCATTATTGTTAACACTCCTATATCATTCTTTCATCATCATCTTCTCTTCCCGCGCTAATAATTGTCAACGGGTTTTCCCTAAAAATCATCAATCCTCATTCCGCACGACCTCATTCACTCCCTTGGACCTTCTAGAGTTTCCCTTCATTCCTTCCCTCCTCTAAGCCCACCACTCATTGTCAAAGGGTTTTCCCTAACGTCCCTTTGTTGGCGTTACCCTTTCCAATCCTCATTAGCTTTCTCCTTTTCTTCATTTTTTCTCTCACCCTTCCCCACCACTCATTGTAAAAGGGATTTCCCTAACATCCTTTCATTGGCATTGCCTCTTCTATCCCCCATTCTCTTTTCTCTCCTATTCTTTTCCCTCACTCCCACCCTTTCTTGTCACTTCTTACCCATCTCTCCATCTCCTCTTTGCCCTCTTCAATATCTTTATTGTCTTCATCATACATCCTTTTCCTATTTTCTCATCATCCTAGTATCCTCATTTCATGCATCTCCACATCTTTTCCAATCGATGTCATTCCTCCCCTCTTTCTTCTTTGAACATTCCTTATATCGTTCCCTTTCCACTTATTACCCCCTTTCTGTATTCCCTTCCTTCTACATCATTTTCTTTGTTATCCTCTTCTCTCTTCCACCCCTCATCTTATTTCCCTTCCCCTGTATCGTCTTCTTCCCCTTTTTCCATCACATTTCCTCCTTACTTCCCCATCGATAACCTAGCTCTTCAGCGTTGTCTGTTTTTATCATACCACCCTCCACATGCATCTCCATACGGTCTGTTCCATATTATTTTCCTTGGTCTTCCTCGCAATGACATGATTCCTTCAATCTTCTCCTTGTATTCGTTCTATCTTCCTTTCCTCTCCCCTAATTTTCACGTTTCTTCTGACCACTTCTCTTTTTCTCTACCACCCCTACCTTTTCGTTCATTCTATATCTGTTTCTCTTCTTTTCTCTCCTCTTTTTCACACTTTCCTCGCCCCTCATAGTTTCTTTTTTTTCTCCGTTCTACTTCTTCTTTCATCCTCTTTCCATTTTCCTCCATTTCACCCCCTACTCCCACCTCGTTTTCTCCTTGTTATTTATCTTTTCCTATTTCTGATTTTCTCCGCTCTATCATTTATGTCACTTCCATGCATCCCTCTTTACTATCTCTGTTGCTTCCTTCATTTTGCACATCTCTCTATTTCATCCCTTCACCTCTACTCGTCATTTTCCTGTTTTTACCTTGTTTGTCCTTCATCATTCCCTTCTTCCCCTATCATCCCTCTCTCTTATTTCTACCTCTTTCATTCCTTTTTTTCCCCTCCCCTATCTCCCTTACTCTTCTTGTAATCAACCCCCAATCCTATCCATTCCCTTTTCTCTTTCCAACACACCCTCACACCTAGCATTCAAGGTCGATTGAATCCTTTCTCCATTTACATCGTGCGGTCATTCCAGTCTCTTCCACTCCATTATCATCCTCTTCTCCACCGAATCCATTTCCCTTCTTTTCGAGAGTCCTGTTGTATATTCCATTCTTGTCAGTCCTCTCAAAGGGGCATCACCACATCTATCCATAATCACATCTTCTCATGACATTTTTGTCTTGGAGGATACTATGACATCCGTCACTCAACACTTTCTATTATCCCCAACAAACATTCACTCTACCTTTTAAAAAGTAGATTGAATTCTTCCCCCATACTGTCTACTTTCTTTGAAAGGACACTACTTTCATAGTACCCTTCCAAAGAGGGGCAAATGTAGACACCCCAATTTCACATCTATCCTAAATCAATTAATTCCCCTTCCTCATTTCCCATAAAAATACACTTTGAATTAATCAAATATAATTTGATTAATTATCCATTTCAAAATCTAAAAAATAATCCAATCCTCACCACATGTCATTATTCTCCATGTTTTTCCACTTGAATCAAAAATTAAAATTCAAATCCTCACCCACCATCCGTGGTCCCCACTCACCTAAAATCCTCCATTTATGAATTAAAAATATAATTCAAATCCTCACCCATTCTTCGTGGTCCCCACTCACCTAATCTTGCCCACATTTTCAAACCACTCACCTAATCTTGCCCACATTTTCAAACCACCCACTTAATCTTACCCACATTTTCAAACCACTCACTTAATCTTGCCCACATTTTCAAACCATGATTACTTAAATTAATCTAAGCTAATCACTCCCTCAAAGCTATAAATAGAACCTTACCCCTCCCCTCTAAACACACGGAGAATAAGCTTGAATACCATATCTAAGTTCTTGCATCCTTTGAGCAAAGAACATCATTTTTCCTCATCCTAATGCCCAAATAGTCTCAAAATCCTTTTTCCCATCTAGTGCAAAGTAAGAGGATCGTTGTTGCAGGAAGGCCTTGCTCCGTCTTGAAGAAAAGTACCTACATATCACAAAATCAGGGCTCAATCCAAGTTTCCTAGCCCAATCTGAGGTTTGCTACATTAACGCCGAAGGAGAAGGCATGATTATTGGTATTTTGCTTCCTTGTTAGTAGTGTATTTTTCCTAGCTTACAGCTACCATGAGACCAAGACTGAGAGCCTCGTATTCTGCACCATTCTTTTTACATTTGAAATCTATCTTGAAGGAAAAAGGCATGACCTTCCCCTCATGAGAAGTGAGGATTACACCTACCCCAATGCCAAAGCGGCATTTTACTCCATCAAAATTAAGATTCCAACAATTTCTTGGGAAGATTTATGTTGGATCATTCTTTGTATCTTCTTCCTTTTCTTCTAAGACTTCAACCATGAAAATTCCATCATCGGAAGAGATTCAAGTCCCAGAGCATGTCTTATGCCCATGGAATCGAATGGAAGGAGAATGGGTAAATCATTCTCTAACAACTCGACAATCTTCATTGTGGTTTCTATTGATATCGTCTCTATGAAATAATTTTCATCCTTGACACGGGAATCCCTTCGATCAAGTCGGTAGCTTATAATTCCGTGGTGGGAATTATTTTTTTCTGGCATTAAACTTGTCATCTTGTTCAATTGGTTTTGGGAGCTCAAACTCATAATGTACCATAGGTTTCTTCTTTAGGTTAGCTAGGTGAATGTCAAAGGACTTAGAGAATCATATTATAGTTGGTTTCCTGGTCTATAATATAAAACTCTGTAAGAACTATCTTGGGCCCTAGGGTAATTGGTAACACTATGGTTCCAATCGATGTTTCCTTGAGGATATCATAACCTCTTAGTGTGTTTCGTTGCCAAGAGAAATCAGTCTCTTCGTAGCCTAATCTCTAGCGAAAAGAAAAGGGGACAATGTTTACTGCTGCCCCATCATCAATCATTGTGTGCTTTACGTAGTTGTTGTAAATCCAAACTTGTAAATACAAAGTTGGATCACCTCTACGTGTCAACTCAACATCTTTGGGCATCTTACTGATGTCGAATATGAATCCAACATCTCTTTCTGGTTTCTAGGAGGATAGACATCGAAGTCTATATGATTTATTTGTACCTTCAGAGGAGGGGTGACATTGATCAAATGTCCAAGACCCAATGCTTCCAATAAAGTATCTCTATGAGTAAGGAGTTCTTCAACAAATCCAAGAAGGAGATGTGAGAAAAGGTATTTGTTAAATCATTGATCAAGTTGTAATCCCCACCGACTTCAAAAGTGTTTCATGAACATCATCTAATATAGATGGGTAAATAATAATGGGTTGCGAAGATTAGTCTCGGGTTCCAAAGTAGTAACATTTATTTGAGTTTCGGTTTCTTTCTCTACAAGACCCACAATCTTATTTTGTTGGTGACCATCCAACGGAGGTGCCACCAATGGGTTTGATGAAGTCAAAGCTTCATGATCATTTTTTCCACCGGGATACCCTTGTTTCAGCCATTGAGGTCTAATTGACCATTGTTAAGACGCATTGAAAGGGGATCATTAAAGATCCTAAGTGGTGTAATTTGAGGGGATACAGGCCCTATGCAAGTATTCCGATTTTGTGGTGTAGGATTTTCCAAGAACACCTCAACAAATAGTTACCTTTGGTCTTTCGGTGAGCGTTGTAGGAACTTGTTACAGTCTTGACAAGTTCGGCATTGTGTCTTTGATCCTATGGAAACCACAATACATATCAGGATCATAATCCCACGGTCTTTGGTTTGTGTTTTGTTGTGGTCTAAATTTCTTATTATTATTCAACTTTCGGTTATTAGAATTCAAGTTCAAGGGTCGTTGCCCCTTGATTTTGATATTGGTTTTGATACTCGTTTGGGTACTTATTAGGACCTTGAGCCTAAAATTTTTGTTGTTGTTGTTGGGTTAGAGGATGATTGAATTCCATTGTGTTGATCGTAGGAAAAAATTTGTTGCTCCTTTGATTGTTACCATTTTTTTGTTGTTAACGTTGTTTGTACTTAAGGTGTTAACAACATTTGGTTTCTTTTCTTGATCTGTAACACCATCGGTTGTAGCACCATGGTTTTTTTTAGGACCTTAGGTCCTGGTTGTTATCTTCATTGTTGGGGTAACTTGAACTACCCTAATTGGGAGTGATCAATCTCCTATTTGAACCATAGGTCTTTCTACCACTGTCTATTGCCTCTTGATCAATGCGGAAAGCACCTTCCAACACTTCCTTATAGCTCCTTAGAGGGAATTTATGGACCTCTTCCTTCATTTCCTGGTTAAGAGAGTGGAGGAATAGATCATGGAGATTCGTCTAATCCATTTTAGGAGTGCTTCCTAAAGAATAGAGGACTTTCCGCCATCTCTGGATGAAATGAGCGGTAGAATCAGTATGCTCTTGTTTTATATGTAGGAATTCCCTAATTCCTATTCTTAGTAACTTTTTCATGTTGAAAGCTTTGATGAATTCAGACACGATTTGTTTAAAGGAATGTATTGAAGCTTTAGGTATCCTATAATACCAATCGAGAGCAATAAATTTTAAATTCTTAAGAAATATCTTTGTTACGATTTCATCCCATGGGAACATCTCTCGAATGGAGGTGGCATATTCCCTAATATAGGCATTTGAATCTCCCTCCCCTTTTAATTTTGGAAGGTATGGTAGAGGTCTTAGGAGCATAACACTCTATATGGTAAATTTGAGGAGATCTTTAAGATATATGGAGTAGGTCCCCACTGCGTAAGACTCGACCATTGATGTCCCTAATTGGGGAGGTAGAGGTGGAATTAGTTGTTTATATGGTGTAGCGTAAATGTTTGTGGAGGCGTATGGCATCCCATGTGGCTAACCATATGGACTATGGAAAGAGTTCATGTCCCCCGTGGCAATTTAGAATACATGTGTATATAAGGGGAACATTTCTCTAGTATAGAGTTAGAAGCACAAAACCAGGGAACATTGGATTTCCAGTTGGGATGGCATTTGAGAACACACTTGGCTAATGCCTATTGAGGGTATTAATATGTGGCGTGAGATGCCATACCCAAGGTTCATGATCCAAGAAGAAGATCCCCATGACTATGGACGCCCATTTAAATTGGAGGATTTGGCAGTAAGCACTCGACAATTTTTTGTGGATGATGGAGAATCTTTCCTTTCCCAACAGAATATGAAGCATGAGTAGCTTAGGCAAGTTCTAATTCTCTAACCTTGTCCACCAATGTTCGAGATGACCTCATCCGAGTATGGCATGGTGTTTTGTTTCAGCATATGTTATTAAACCTTATTAGGTGGCAAAAGAGTGTGATATCTTGTTTTTAATTGTTGTTTGTTTTATCACCCCTCATTAGAAGTTTTTTCTATTATGGGGTGGGTATAGGTGTTATTCTGAAGTAAGACATCAACATGTCCTTGCACCCTATCTAAAGGTTGATTCATGTTTTGGAAGCATTTCTCACTTTGGGCATAACATGCTTAATACTCCTTATCTAATAATGGGATTTGATCAAACTATATACTAATTTATGGTCTAAACAAAACCCAAGGAGATCAGCTTGACTCTCAAGTGAATGTCCTATTGTTAGAAATTAAAATTTCAGGTTGTTGTATTTGTGTAAGTTGATCAATAATCTTGATCCGATCGAGGAGATATTATTGGTCCCTTGAGGAGGAGGAGTTTGAGATGCATGAAGATTGGTTGAGTAGTTATCCTCCCATGCAGATAGTGAGGGTGACTGTTGTTGCCTACCCATTTGATAGTAATATGCCTCAAGACCCAAAATGGTTTGGCCATATCCATCGTGTCCCGACATATTCGGGAGGTATATAAATACCCACAGAATAATGGGAGAGAGAAGATGGATAAAATAAATGGAAACGAAAAGAAACTATCTCTTCATGTTGGGTTCACCAATTTATATGGATGAAAATCGACACGTAAAATTCAACCACACTCGACTTCCCTAGGTTGTGCCGATGTCGAAATGTGGATGGATAGCGATAGAGAAGTTTGATATGTGGATGAGAATGTGGGTAAATAAGATGGACAAGTCCTCAAGGTAAAACAATTTCCTCGACGCGCAATAACGGGATCTGCTCATCTAGGGAAAGGAAGGCCTCTCTAACTTGAATGGGTCTGATAGATGGATTTGAAAGGATGGCCCACGAAGACTCCAATCAATATTGAGGTCTACAGAGATCCTTTCACTGGTTGCAAATTTTTTGGAAAACCAATGGGAGCCTCGTAAATATGTCCAAACAAGGTCATGGAATGAGTAAGAGAGGCATGGTTTCACGAGATCTAAATTCGGTTGGTAAGAGCAGTCCAAAACTTGTAAGCTTTGTCGCCTTCAAATTTTAGGGTGTTTAATTGTGATATGATTTCATGTTGTTATGGTGATGTGCAGAAAACCAATGTGCGTAGGCTTGTGTCAATATCTATGATATCCGGTGCATTTGGTTGGGGGACCCTAGGATCACTACCGTATATTCTTGGTTGTTGAGATCCTTGTATGGTCATGTGTATGTTTAAACTCTAATTTAAATAACCACTCATCTCATTGAATTGAAACTATTTTATGTTTTTCATATTTTCAAGATATAAATGAGATAAAATAATATAAAGTAACTAATCTAAAAAAAAAATGTTTTTAGTGCTTTTCTGGAATTTAAAGAAGAAATGAGGAAATAAAATCTTCTACTCTAATTAATAAATCCTAAAACAAACAAACAACCGAATGTAGTTTTCTACCTATGCAGAAGAAATATATTGTATTTTAAATAATGAAAGCTTCACTAAACTATGGATACAAATCTCACCCTCTATTTTTCCTCAGAAGCACAAGAAGAAATCAGAGCTTCTCATAAGCTTTTCTTCCCTTCAACTTCCCTAAAAAAGTAAAGAAGATTTCTATTGAGGATTTTCTATATGAGATGACGCTTCGTTGATTTTTAAATTACCACAGAAGCTTTCTTCCATAATCACTTCTTTGTAAATCTACAGAGATAGGCAAAAGAAGCTATCTTTCCTAAGAAAGCTTTGTTTGAAATAAATGAACGATTATAACTTTGGAATGATCGCAACAATGGAAATGATTTATCTAATCTATTTGATATATATGCGCATTTATCGATTGTAAACAATAATATGAAGAAATGAAGAAAACTAACATTAACCCCAACCTGGATATATAGAGCAATGGAAAATCCAGTTGTGTTATGCTTTGTCCCCTCAGTTTTTCTTTTCAATCTCTTATGTTCACATGAGTCTAAGGGATTGGGAATGTAGAAGCAGAAGTGAGAAGTTTTTAGAGCAATGGTAGCTTGATAGCAATATGGTAATAATGCAAGTGGAAGAGAGATAACACAAGTGAACAAATCTTGGTTATGTAATTTCCAGCAAGAATGTGGCAGCTTAACAATACAAGAATACAAAAATTATTTCTGTCCATTTTCTTGAGAACAAGTGATGATTTTATAGAATGTTGGTTGGTTTGTGCACTAACACACTTGGCAGAACACATGAAGAGGTAGTTAACAAGTCAATCACAAATCATAAGTAGAAGAGGATATTTCCACAAGTTACTCATGCTTAAAATCAGCTAAAACTAGTAAGAAACATGCTCAAAAAGTGAACTTAAGTGAAGAAATCACGTGTCAAATCACGGACAAGGAGTTAAGGAAAAAGTGCACATGAATTCCGCCCTATGCAAAGTGGCGATTATATGTTCGCGCCTAGGTAGGGTAGTGGTCTTGTAACTAAAGGTCAAAACTAAGGGAAAATAAGTGAGAAGTTGTGGAAGAGCAAGAAATGGATAAGTAAGGTAAAATAGGCTACAAATATAAGCTACAAAGAGGTTTAGGAGCTTGAACACCTTTGGAAAAGACATGAATCATCATTGGGGACCTTTTATAACCATTTTTCGACAATGTAGCATGTGTAAATTTAGATGCGTATAGTAACATTATGGCCCTTGTGTATTAACAGATTATATTGACCTCGTCGATGTTTTCCTCCCGATACACCATGTCCAAAACTTGAATGGGTGTGTGCCTAGCATTATAATCCGATAATAAGAGAACTTCAGGATGGGAATGGAGGCCTGGTCTTATCTTTCTAGGAACAATAATTTGATAGAATGTTTGGTTTTCCTCCTACACAGGAAGAAGGTGCCATTACCAAAGAATCAGCACAGTCATATTTGAACTCACAGGTGAATAAATTGACTAATTTTATGAACAATCACTGGCTAGATAATCCCCATGGTTCCATCTCCAAAATGACTAATAAGCTTAATAGAACTAAATTCATTTAGGAAGTTGGCGATGTGATTACGTTGTTGAAACGATCGATGGGTATGAAATCCACCACCATTTTCCATTAATGGATGTTTCAATTCATTAATTTAATACTCATGAATAAAAACCTATCCTTTGGGTTGAGATAAAAGGTAGCCAAATTCATGAACAGTGGGGGATTCTAAAATTGTGAGAAGAGAAAAGGTCAACATGGAAAAATTATTTGATTTATAACATTTCTTTCCACATAACTTTCCTAAGATTGATGATGGTGGGTGATCTTGGTAGAGCTAAGGTATATGATGTTTTCTTTCGGTTTAAATTGGAGAATTACATGCCAAACTACATGAATGTTACTAATCTCTTCTTTGCACCTATAATTTGTATATTTCACCCCAATTGGGAAATAAAAAGATTTTCCCAGGATGCCAAGAGATTTATCAAACAGAATGAGTTTTATTTTATCCGATTTTGTACTTATTCTTATATCGGGTCGAGTGGTTTTGACGGGAGTCCCTATTTTCTCCCTAGGTATGTGGATGACAAGTGGGCATTGATGGAATTGGTGAGGAAATTGTTACCAGTACATCATATCATCACCAATAAACATCTCACATCCCCTATCAAGTTTCCCATGATTATTGGGAATTACACCTACCCAAATATCCAAAAGGCAAGAACATTAGAGGCAAGAAATGGGTAGATGTATGTTGGATAGATTTGAGGTCAAGCCTCAATATGATATAAAAATTATACATAGTATTTCACCCACTCAAATGGAGCATGAGGCTCATTATGAATATTTTTGGATGGATTGTGAAGATGAGAAGGAAGTCAAACAAAGAGACTATTCAAGGATTACATTGTCCCCGATGATGGATTTTGGGGTTATTCAAGCCCCTGAGGAATTAGAAGATGATAGTAATGTAATTAGTGATGATTACATCAAAGGGAATATTGCCTCTCATATTTTTCCACTAATCAATTAAGAAGTTGAAAAAGAAATAATTAGGAAAGGACCACAAATATCATCAGACTCTCTCTAAAGTGGTTATTCTCAAAGGGTGTGGATATAAGTTACCAAAACACCCCCATGTTGAGGGAATACAGGCTACTAATTTTCTTGATAATGCACTTCCCTATACCGTAAAATCCACGCTACCAAGGATTTTTAGGGAAGCAGGGATTAAAGTCCCTTTTAAGAAGTTAACGTCCGCATTAGTAAGGGATGATGTGATCTCCCATGTTAGCAAGATTGGGAATTCCCTTAATCAATTGATAAAAAAAGCTAAGGAGGTACTTCAAGGAAGTATGAGTAAGGCCCTTATTGTTCATTCTACTCCTCTACAAGTTGTTGCAGCATATGCTTCAAGATCAAATGGGAAATAAAAGGTAATAGCTTACACTCAAAAAATTCCTAAATGGGTGAGTTTATCTGAAGCACCTTGTAAGGTAATAACACCATAGATGAGTCTATAAGACTCAGAAGAGGGGAGAAACAAGTTCACCACCAAAGGAGAAAATGGACAAAGGTATTTGAATGGATTCATTTAGAGGAAGCAGAGACACTCAAGAAAATATTAGTTCCTAATGTCCCTATCCCTTCACCCTTCATTTCCCAGTCTCCAATGATTCCACTTGTTATGGAATCAATACATGTTAACCCAACCCCTATTATCCCACCAATTTAGTTTGTTTCATCCACTAAATAACAATCGATTATGAATGTTTCATTACCCAATGTCTTGCCTAGTCCACATCAGAGAACCGAGGTGCTAATAATATAAAGAACATCCAAAGGAACCTGACACATCTAAAGTTGGGATAAGATTTGAGCTCACCCAAAAATAGATTCCAAGTAGTACGGTGGTAGGAGAGGAGCAAGATACTAAATAAGAAGTACAAGATATCTTGGTAGGATAGTTGAGGACATAAAAACACACTCTCACGCAGGAGGGATCATGATAGATGTAGCATATGGGGAGACTTCGGGTGTCACAATCGCAACAACACCTCAGGACACCGAGGTGGTTGCAAAAATTCTGAAACCCGATTTCCACTTACTAATGTTGTTCCCCATAAAAATTGTGAGACAGTCCTCGTCCCAAAGTGAGAAAATGGATGAGGGCTTGACACAAATAAAAGGAGAGGTTGGTAACCAACCATCCCTAGGGGGTGAATAAATGAGAGACCAATCTAAATCTATGGATAAAATAGATGGTCATAGTGGACTTATGGAGAAATATTCTCAAGAGGAACCAACATGTGTGGCCATGAAGTTATTTATGTAACTCCTTCATCTTCCAAATCCCTTGTAGTTATTCCTCAAGGCATGATGGGTTGAAATTCCTGAGATCACCAATGATAATATCAAAAGGGTAAGTGATCTGGGAGAAAGAGGGGAGGCCATCATTCAATGGGAAAATTATTTGGTCACTAGAGGTGAAGAAGTGATGAAGGAGTGCGTGAGTTGCTACTCCCATATCTTTGATAAAGAAAAGACAACAAAAGCACTAATGGAAATGTGTGATTCCAAAAAAAGATGTGGACTGATATGTTGCCAAAAACATAATCCCTTACAGACTTGAATGATGAATTGGTGGTTAAGGAAGTAATTATGTCTCCCAATTCTACAAGTAATCAACATGAATACCATGAAGCTATAAATGTAAGGATATATATTTTGATGAAATCTATCAAAATTCTTGTTGAGGTGAGGGATAAAGCACTTGAGTACATTGATAGTTTCCATTCTATGATTGACAAGTGATTGGAATAAAAAGTGGAGAAAGGATCAGAGTGGAAAATACAAAAAAATTGATTAGAATCTTTAGAGATCATGCTCTTGGTAAGCTTGGAAAATTATGGAATTTTAGTTTTTCTATCATGCAATGATGGGTACAGATCAAGATAAAAATTGCTAAACTAATGAAGAAAATAAATAAGGGAAGAATTGTTTCTGTGAAACTTAATGATAAAGGTGTCGGAAGGAAATAATTTTCCATTACTATTTGGGGCCTGACAAGGAACCTATCCTACAAAAGTTCAAAAAATTTGATGCTTACAGAGATAGGATAAGGGACAGTTTGGTAAATTATCCCATTGATGTAGACTAGGAAAGCTAAAGAGGAAAGAAATCAAAACAAACTTTCCCTCATGGTGAAATATTCTAGTATGAAGTTTCTTCAAACAGAATGTAGTTTGTTAGAGGACAGAAAGTTTGTTAAGGAATAGAGGAATATCCCTTTTTCTTGCTTCCAAGTGTCAATATGTTGCATCTTTTTCCCAACCCAATCGAAGGAGGGAATATTTTTAGTTAGAAGATATTTCCCTCATTTTGGAAAAGATCTTGGATTGCAAAAATCAAAGTTTAAAAATCCCTTAGGACATTTTTGGGGGAAATTGGGTAGATATTTTGACAAAAGTTGTATAAGAATGAGGGTCTTGTCCTCATTCTAGAGGTGGGTAGTTCTAGAATTTTGTTAATAAATTCCAGTTGTAGTTCAAGTTTATAGTTTTTTACAAAAATGTTTTGAAATAATACATCTCTATGAGGAAATGCTAAGGTGGTTGTGTTGTACAACCATTAGCAGGTTTTGAAGGCATTTGTTTATGTCTCCTCACCAAAACTTACATGAATGGATTCTCTTTATTTTGATAAAATTATACTTTCATGTTTCTTATGTTTTAAAAGTATGAATGAGGTGATATAATTTATGTTACAATCTTGTACTAGTTTTACTTTGTTAAGTACGCAAGGATCTTTCTTCAATTGTTGCATTTCTCTATCACTGTGAGAATATTACAGAGTAGTGTATACTCTACAATATTTTAGTTTGGTTGTAAAATCCTAAAGGAAACATTATTTTTGAAGGGTTATTGTTATCCCTTAAGGTTATTTTGGGTGTATGAAATAAGTATAGCAGAAGTGCTCTACCTAACTTCTAACTCAAGGATTTGTAGTTGGGATTTAGAAGACTATCAATAACATTTGTGCAAATTGAGTATCAATGAATGTAAATGTTATTTCACAAATTATGTTAAATTGATTGTTCTTTTAGGCATCACTGTTGAGGATGGATTCATTCCATGGGAGAATTAACATGCCAAAGTCAGAAAATAAATTACCCTCTGCCTTTAATTTCAACTAAGAATATCCCATTTTCTTCACACCTATTAAGAATAGTAGATCTGTATACCATACATATGCTTATTTTGTAAATTTTTGTGTAAAACTTGTTCATTACCATTATACTTTGTTGAAATCCTACCAATTATGTGATCCAATACCATCTAAAGCACCCTTTATCGACATTGTTATGTAGAAGTAATATTTGAGATTGTTCATTATCTGTCTATTTTGATCTGTATTTGATGTTTTAAGTGTGTACCATAACCAAGTGACAACTCTTATGAGTGAGTATTGTATCTATGGATGCACTTGCTTCAAATTAAGTTGCACCGCTTATAAAGTGAAGCCAAGCCGGGATAGCCTTTTCGTTATTCAAATCCTCCGATTAGGTCCTCTCACCTTGGTCCAGGTAGAGCCAAAAGATGCGGGGCTAAGCCATCCCCTTAATTAAGGTGTCTCCTGATCACCTCTCAAAATTGATTTAGTAAATCGAGTTTTGAAAAATCCCCAACTATCAATGAAAATAACTTTCCATTGCCCATCACTTTCTCAAGGACAACCTACTCTTATTAGTTGCTCAATTCCTTGAGTTGTAATTTCGGGAGCCACACCTAAAAGGTGTCATTCCTAGGGATGTTTACATTTATCTCATTAATATTTTTGAGTTCTTGTAACTCGAGTTTTCTTGAAAAATACTTGTATGCTTAAAATTTTCATCTATTTCTACAATTTAATATTCTAGTGGCGACTCCTGAAAATAAAGTTGGGATAGATTGGTTTAATCCAATTATATTTATTGATTTGTTCTTCATTTTTCAAAAATTTAAGGATTATAGTCTTCTTTCAAATATGATCCCGCTAAGAAATTGATTCCGAGTTAGAGGTTGTTTGGAAAAGGAATTAGATATGGAAACTGTAATTGGTCGAGTTCAAAGAGTAGTTGTAGTCAATTTAATAAGCTTGATATTCTACTAGTTAAGGACTACTCTAGCAAATCGACAACTCTAACACATCTATTATGGTTTATCATTTACACTCTTTTTACAAGTAAGCTCCTAATTCCAAGGCTATACAAGGTATTCTTATCCTATCAATTTATTTACTAATGAGAATTAGGGATTTGGTTTATAAATTACTACTCCCAAAATTATTCATCAAATTGTTCAAGATCCTTTAAACCAAAGCAAACACATGTCCAAAGCTACACCATCCTCCACCCAAATTTCTTTTGCAAGATAACATGGATGACCCCCTCCTAGGGAACCTTTCAGAGTTAACACATATATACCCTTTAATTTTAATGACATGCAAGGGTACCTCGATGAGGTGCCCAATGAGATAAGAATGAGATTGCACGAGTTCCAAGGAAATAATGCTATCATTGGTGATCATCATTTAAAGTTGTTTGTAATGTAATGGATGACTATGAGGTTAAGTTTGAGGATGTGTATGTGAAGTTATTTGTGCACACTTTAGAGGAATATGCTTGTGAATGATTCAGGGAACTTCCGATGGATTAATCAATTCATGGAAAGAGATGAAAATGCATTCGAGTTCCATTTGGTGATAGAACTGATACAAGGTTTCTATTGTCTGAGTTTGAAAATATCAAGAATAATCCCAAAAATGTGTCCAGGACTTCAATACAAAATTCAATAAAACCCTAATGATATTTTCTAATAATATAAGGCCCAGTGATGAGTCTTGTATTATTAATTATTCAGACACACTTGATAGAAAGGAAGCATATTACTTGAGAGACAAAAATCCTTGAACCATGAGAAAAGATTTTACTATGGCTATCCATATCGATAATAATATTAAAGTCATTGGGAAGCCACCAAAGAGGGATGGTGTGAATTTGATTAAGCCAAAGAAGCCTTAGACTAGCAAGACAGTTGACCTTGAAGAAGTTGTCAAGACTTTAGTTGGTGTTGTTAAGGAAATTTCTAATAAGTTAGCATGAGCTGAGAAAGGATTGTCTCCTAATCCCCAAAATCATCTTCAGAATGTTGGACACAATCAATTTGGAAATCAAGATAAAGGGGAATTTAGGGGAGAAGATAGAGGAAACGGACCTATGGGTCATGCTAGTAAGTAGTGAAATTTTAGAGATAACAAAGTAGTTCCCGACCCTCTGGTGGGAAGAGTAGCTATTATTGAAAAAAAAAATGTCATTGATTGGTGTGACAAATTCTTGTTGCCCCATGTGCCATGTGATCCACCTATAAATGATGAAAATGAAGATGTTGATTTTATTGATGTATGCATGATGGAATGTCAGCCAGAATGTGAGTGAGATGTATCTTTTACTAAATTCCTTTGTGCCTGAACTGTGGTGGATTTTTGGACTTGTGTTGAAAAGGTTAGGTCCCTCCCTATTGAACTTAATGTTGAGGCTAATATGGCCCAATATTTTGAATTTCCTAATCATGATTTTGAGTATTTAAGATCCTTGATGATTAAAAAATAAGATGGGTATGTTCATTCTAAAGCGAGGATTGAAAATTACCGATCAATGTTGTAGTTTCTCATGAAAATGAATACAATATCATAAATAGGAAAACTAAAGTACCTACTCCGTAGCAAAAGCAAGGATGCCTATTGTTTCTAATATCCCCAAAGGTTCTTCTAAGAAAAATGTGTTAAATAGAACCCTATAATTCATCCTGAGCCAAGTAGTTCTTCCCTAATCCCTACTAAAAATCCCTTTTTCCATCTTAAAAAATAGTCATAAAGTGCCCCTCTTCCATGATATAGTGTGTGCGATATGGCCCATATGTTTATTCATATAAATATTACAGTTCCCATTGTATAATTGTTAATGATCCCTAAGCATAAAATGTGGGCCTTCGAGTATTTGGATTTTAAAGAAGAAGATATTATTACAAATGAGGGTCTTGTTAACAAAAATCATCCCCCATAATTGCTGAAGGTGAGGTACAAGAAGATGAAGAGGAGATGGAAACTCCTCCAGAGGTATATTTGGGAACTTTTTAGTGGAAACACAATTAGATGTCAACCTCATTTTCACATCCCTTATTATAAATGGGTGGTATTTACAAAATTATATGTTTGATTCTAGAGGTTCACGCAATATCATGCCTCTTGTAGTCATGAATGAGTTATACTTTAAGATAACTACTACTTTTGGGAGATGTTACACTATGGATTCTAGATAAGTACATGTGGTAGGGTATGTGAAAGGAATTATTGTACAATTGGCAACACATATAGGGAAATACTTAACTATGAATTTTTTCATTGTTAATTTCCCCACTAAATGTGGGATGTTGTTGTCAAGAAAGTGGGTAGCTAGTGTGGGCGATAGTGTCCAAATGGATATTTCATATGTTTTCATACCGTTGGAAGGGGAACCGCTCAACTTATATAGAGAAGATAAAATGTTGCACCTCATTAAGGATCTTAATAATGCTTCCTATGAAGTCCTTTTTTCGATGTAGACATGGAGAATTTTATAAGAAATGTTAATTTTGAAGACCAATGTATGCATGAAAATGCTCAGTTTGAAGACCCAGTGGTCCCAGGGACCATGAAATTCGATGGAGAATGTTCAAGTAGTGGTAATGGGGCAGGAGTGGTATTGAACTCTCTGAGTAGTGGGTCTTTCGATTTTACTTTAGATTGAAGTTTGAATGCATTAATAATGTGGTCGAATATGAAGCACTCCTGTTAGGATTGAGAATCTCTTGGAAACATGGGATAAAAGATCTCTTGGTTAAGGGGGACTCTAAATTAATGATCAAGAAAGTGAGAAAATTATATGTGATAAAAATCAAAGGTTAAAATAGTACTGAAATGTTGTGTAGAATTTCATTGTGTTTTGATTCATTCAATACTAAGTATCGTGAGCGAAGCCAAATGCAGGTGTTAATAGATTGGTTGTCTTGGGTTCATAGTATGACAATCGTGATTCATCCCCATCTGTAAGTTTGAAGTGAATTTATTGGTTGGACCTTTGGTACTAATAATATTCAACATTAGCAAGTGTTTGACGATGATTTCGCGATCAAACTATTTCGAATTTCCAAGGTGAGTTCACTTACCGGATCGTTGATTTGGAACCCACGGTAGAAGTATGTGAGGGGAAGGAAACCCTTTTGGAAAATAATTAATTCAATTAAAGACTAATGTAATCCCAAGGGGGTTAGTTAGTTTAGAATATTCCTTTGATATTAGTGATAGAGTAATTTGTAAATCTGCTACTTTTCCAAGAGATGTTGTGGAGTGTAATTTGGGTTCGAGCTAGGATCCTAGAAATGTATGGTTAGGAAGTAATTTGAATAAAGAAGAGAAAGAGTCTTATACTATGTTAAGAAAGTAACAAGACTTTCTTGCTTGGACTTATTCTGATTTGATGGCTTACACGGAGGATTTGTTTCAAAGATGAGATACCCTTGGAACCCAACACTAAGCCTTTGGACATAATTAGAGGCCTACTAACCCTATTCTCACAACCAAGGTGCAGGTCAAGTTGAAGAAGTTGTGAGATGGTGGCATTATAAAGCTTACTTGGTATTCTTCATGGATATTCAATTTAGTATCAATGAGAAAAAGAATGGAGACATAAGGCTTTGTATTTATTTTGGAAATCTGAATCGGACTTCACTCAAAGATAATTACCCGCTTTTAAATATGGACAATTTATTGCAAAAGGTAACGGGATCAGAACTATTGTCTACTTTGGATGGTTTCTTAGGATATAATCAAGTTGTGGTAAAAGAATCATAACAAGATAAAATTACGCTCACTACTCCATGGAGTACTTATGTGTATGTCATAATAATATTTGGATTGATTAACGTTGGGGCTACATTCTAGAGAGTGATGGATGTTGCCTTTGCAGGATTTATAAATAAGTTCATTATTGTGTACCAAGATGATATCACGATTTTTTCCGAAACAAAGGTGATCACTTGCTACATTTGGATAAAATCTTGATTCAATGTAGGGAATACGACATCTTGTTGAATCCCAAGAAATGCCATTTTGGTGTGTAAAATGCCAAACTACTTGGACACATAGTATTTCATCAAGGTGTTATGATTTATTCAGATAGAGTAGAAGCGATTGACAAAGTTCCCATCCCCTTGTCAAAGAAAGGTATTCAATCTTTCTTTGGGTAGATTAATTTTTGAAAAGGTTCATTTCTAATTTTTCTGAAATCACTTTACCAATCACCAACATGTTGAAAAAGGATTAGGTTATCAAGTGGGGTAACGAAGTGACCCAAGCATTCAAAGGGGTAAAGGATACACTCAAGACTGCTCTTGTGCTACCTAGTCCTTATTATAGAAAGGATTTTCAAATGTTTTCATTTGCTTCTGAATTCACTATGGCTTATGTGTTATTACAAAAGAATGAAGAAGGTCATGAAAATCCTATTGCATTTTTTAGCAAATCCTTTCAAAGATCTAAGATAAAGTACTTTGTCATGGAAAAGCAATATTTTTCTTTGGTCAAAGCAACCAAAATCTTTGGACCTGATATCCTTAGTTCAAATATTGTAGCATATGTGCCTCACACAATGGTAAAAGACATCTTGTCTCAGATGGAAGTATCTAGTAAAAGGTGCAGATGGGTTAATAAGCTTCAAGAATATGACATGGACATACAAACTACCAAACTGGTGTGGGGTCTAGGCCTTGCAAGATTAATGGCTGAGACAAATTTATAGATTTTGAAATTCATACTATTGAAGAAGATGAGAAATATCCCCACAGAGAGGTGAGCCTTACAACTTGGTAAAAAACATCATATATTATTGAAAGAATTTGAATTTCCTAAAGGGTATAGATAAGAACCAAAGAAGGACCTTCAAGCTAGTGTCCTAGAAATACATCTTGATAGATTACGGGTTAGCCTAGAAAATCCTAGAAGGATTCCCATTAAGATGCATTACTAAAGAGGAAGCCCCTAAGATGGTCCATGAATTTTGTGTGGGGTTATGCGAGGGACATTTGACTAGAAAGGTCATGGCACACAAAATTATCAAAGCTGGTTACTAGTGGTCATCCTTGTTCAAATATATGGCATCAATGGTCAGAAGATGTGAAAGTTGTCAACGCTTTTCAAGAAGATTGAAAGTGTCTGGGGCTCTCCCCTTACAACCTATTTCTATATATGCTCCTTTTAAGAAATGAGGGTTAGATTTTATTAGTGAAATGTTGGAACCTTCAAGTGTTAGGCATGAGTGGATTTTAGTAGCTACTGATTATTTTACTAAATGGGTTGAGGCAATTCCTACTAGAAAATAAATTCATCAGGTGGTTATGGATTTTATCCTTAATCACATTATTTACTAGTTTGGGGTTCCTACTAAGTTGGTTACTAATAATGTTATGATTTTTAGGGCAAATCCTTTAATTACAATGTGTCATGAGTTATGTATAACACTTACATATGCATCTAACTATAATCCCGGGAAAATGGCCAAGTAGAATCCAACAATAAAAATCTTCTCAAAACAATCTAAAGAACATTGGAGATAAAAAGGGAAATGGGGAGAGCAACTCAAATTTGCATTGTGGGTTGATAGGGTTATAACTAAGAGATCCATGGGTAAAAGCCCGTTTGAATTGGTCTATGGTATTCAAGTGCTTTTGCCCCTTCATTTACAATTGTTAGCATATCATTTTATGCAGAAAATGAAGTATGGAGAAGGTTCTGACCCTTATGAGGCTAGGATAAACCAAATTATTGAATTGGATGAAGTTAGGAGAGAGTCTTATCAAATACATGTTAGGCTCTGAAAAAGACTCAAGAAAATATTTGACAAAAAGGTTACTCCTCGAGCATTTAGTATAGGATATTTGGTATTATTATGGGACGCTGACATAAGGATAAAGGTAAGCATGGGAAGCTCAATGCCCTCCGGACAGCCCCTACTCTATAGAGGTTAGAATTGGTGAGCACACCTTTTTCTTGCGAGACTTGGCTGGTGAAATGGTGGAATTACCTATCAATGGTGGGCATTTGAAGCATTTCCTTGATTAAGAGGTATGTCCTTATGTAAATTATACAGTTTCCCTTATTCTTTTCTCATTTTTTTTCTTTCTATTTTGGTTCACCTGGTTTTGTTGCATGTCATTGGTGGTTCTTTTATTCTTTTTGTATGTGTTTCCACTCGTTTATCATTATTTATGACTTCATTTCCCAATGGATAGGAATCTAGAATTTTCCTCTTATAAACATTTTTGTGGTTCTTCAGAGACTCGTTGGGGGAGTCCATCCCGAGTGAAGCCATTGTTGGTGCATGCATTTTATCTCGATAAATCCTGTACTTTTGTGTAACTTGTGTTGTAAGTCTTCGCGTTCCTAGTTTGAGATCTTTTCATTTGAAAATCCATAGAATTTGGTATGGATGATCTTTGTAAGTATTTATGTTTTCTCCTAGTATTATAATTCTAATCGGGTTGGGAGGATCATTGTTCCTAAAAAATAATAAAACATGATAATTTTCCCCAAATAATAATGAAGCACTTATTCGTTGGTGGATGTACTAAATTTTTCGCAACTATAGGATGCATGTTTCGTCCGAAGTCGTGATGAGGGATTTTATCAAGGTTCAAAGGCCATGTATAGAAACGCACATAAAATTTTGTACTTTTTACATTTATAATTATGCAAAGTGCAAACTAACTCCCAAATCAAGTCCCTATGGAAAGGGTTATGAAAATAATAATCAGGGAACTGAATAGGAAAGGAACAAAGTATCTCATGCTTCTTTGAGAAATACAACTTGTAAAAATAGCCCCGAGGCCTCGATGACTTAGAGATATTGACCAAGTATGTGAAACACACATGAATGGAAGAAGAGATGCATTTCGTATTCTACCAAGGTGGTGTGTGAGTTATCTTGCAATATTTTCCTGAGGCCCGACAACAAAAAAACAAATATCATTAATACACTAGCCGTAGATGATATAAATACATGGAAGTGGGACAGTTAATAGGGAATGACTCGTGTGATGGAAATATGTGGGTGATAGGACATGAAAATATTGTAACGGTTAAAAAGAGAAAAAAGCGGGAATTATGAAAACATTTCCCATGAACCCAATCTTCGACATTAATCTAAGAATTCGAGAGTAGTTAATGTAAGAACTTGATATAAGTATCCACTTTGCACCTGAAAACTTGAAACTCTAGAAACTACCCAAGAACCCTTGAGGAAGGTTGAACTAAGAAGTGTCTTCAAATATCAATAATAGAATTACATTTTTGTTCATTCATATCTCAAAAATTAATCAAAGCTTTGTTGAGACAAGTGAGTATATTAGTTCTCCTATTCCCGTGAATCTTAAAAGAAAAGTTTAAAGGTATGTTTTAGTGAAAGGTGGGCATGCTAAAACCGTGTCAAGACCATGAGACTTCATGTACACTCCACGAAAACAACTTCTAACCTCGGTTCCACCTGGACATAATTACCGATTCCAATCTTGCTAACGCCAACCTAGATGATTTTAGGCAGAGGTTGCATTCCCCTGAAAGAATTAACATTGTGGCCCTTATGGATAATAGTTATATTAACCTCACCACTTCTTTCCTCTCGTTATGCCATGCCCAACTTGTATGGGTGTGTTCCCAACATTATAGCCCTATAACAAGAGAAAATCGGGATGGGAATGGGGGCCTGGTCTTATCTTTCTAGGAACAAGCATTTGATAGAATGTTGGATTTTCCTCCTACACGGGAAGAAGGTTTCATTACCAAAGAGTAAACATAGTCATATTGGAACATGCAAGTGAAGAAATGGACTAATTTTATGAACAATCACTAGTTGGCTAATACTCGGAGTTTCGTCTCCATAATGACTAAGAAGTTGAACAAAACTGAATTCATTGAGGAGGTTGGAGATGTGATTACATTGCTGAACCAACTGATGGGTATGGAATCCACCACCCTTTTCCATGAATGGATGTTCCAATTCATTGAGGTAATACTCATGAATTAAAACCTCTCCTTGGGCCAAGATAATAAGTATCCGAATTCATGAACAGATGATGGGGGTTTCTCAAATTACGAGAGGAGAAAAGGTTGGTATGGTAGAATTATTTATGACTTATTATTTGATTTCTAACATTGCTTTCCATATAAATTTCTCGGGCTTGCTAATGGAGGGTGATATTAGTAGCGCTAAGGTATATGATGTTTTTTTCAGTTAAAATTGGAGAATTATATGACAGACTACAAGAATGTTGTTAATATCTTCTTTGCACCTATAATTTTCCTATTTTACCCCAATTGGAAAACAAAAATATTTTCGCAGGATTTCAAGCAAGTTATCACCCAGTATGGGTGTTATTTTATCAAGTTCTAGAATTTTTCTTATATCAAGGTTAGTGTTTTTGATGGGAGTCCTTATTTATTCCCTAGGTATGTGGATGGCAAGTGGGCATTGGTGGAATTAGTGAGGTAATTGTTACAAGTACATTAGATCATCACCAATAAACATCTCACATCCCCTATCAAGTTTCCCATGATTATTGGGAATTACACCTTCCCAAATATCTAAAAGGAAATAACATTGGAGGTAGAAATGGGTAGATGTATGTTGGATAGATTTGAGGCCAAGCCTCGTGATGATATAAAAGCGATTATGCATATTATTTCACCCACTCAAATGGATCAAGATGGATTGTGAAGATGAGAGGGAAGTTAGACAAAGAGACTATTCAAGGATGACGTTGTCCCAGATGATGGATTTTGGGGTTATTCAAGCCCCTAAGGAATTAGAATATGATAGTAATGTAATCAATGATGATTACATCAAAGGGAATATTTCCTCTCAGCCTTTTCTACCAGTCAATTGGGAAGTTGATGAAAAAAGAAATAATCAGGAAAGGACCGCAAATATCATCAGACTCTCTCTAAAGTGGTTTTTCTCAAAGGGTGTGGATATAAGTTACCAAAACACACCCATGTTGAGGGAATACATGGCTACTAAGTTTCTTAATGATGTCCTTCCCCGTACCATAAAATCCACGCTACCAAGAATGTTTCAAGGAAGCAAGGGATTAAAGTACCTTTGAAGAATTTAATGTCCACATTAATAAGGGATGATGTGAGTGCCCATATTAGCAAGACTAGGACCTCCCTTACTTAGTTGACAAAAAGAGTTGAGGAGGTACTTCAAGGAAGTATGATTAGGCCCTTATTGTTCATGTTACTCCTCTGCAAGTTGTTCCAAGCATTTGCTTCAAGATCTAATGGGAAATAAAAGATAATAGCTTACACTCTAAGAAATCCTAAAGGGGTTAGTTTATCTAAAGCACCTTATAAGGTACTATACCAAAGATGGGTCTACAAGACACGGAAGAGGATGAACGAGTTTACCTTCAAAGAAGGAAATGAACCAAGGTATCTGAATGAATTGATTTAGAGGAATAAGAAACACTCGAGAAAATAGTAGTTCCTAATGTCCATGTCCCTTCATCCACCATTTCTTAGTCTCCAATGATTCCACTTGTTGGAATCGTACCTATTAACACAATCCTTGTTTCCCCACCGGCTCAAAGTTGTTTCACCCATCGAAGAACAACTTATTATGAATTTTTTGTACACAATGTCCTGCCCGATTCACAACATAGCATTAAGGCACTAACAAGATAAAGAACATCTAAAGGAACTCGACACATTTAAATTTGGGGTAAGAGTTGAGCTCACCCTATAATAGGTTCCAAGTAGTACAGTCGCAGGAGAGGAGTGAGATTCTGAACATAAATTACAAGATACTAGAAGGATAGTTGAGGACGTAGAAACACAGTCTCATGAATAAGGGATCACGATAGAAGTAGCAAAGGGGGAGACTTCGGGTATCACGATTCAACAACTCCTCAAGACACTGAGGTGGTTACAAAAATTCATGAAACTCAATTTCCAATGACCAATATTGCACCCCAAGAACGTTGTGAGACATTCCTCATCCCCAGTGAGAAAATGGATGAGGACTTAGCACAAATAGAAGGGGAGGTTGGTAACAACCATTCCATGGGGTGAATAACTGAGAGAATAATCTAAATCTATGGATAAAATAGATGGTCAAAGTGGACTTATGGAGCAATATTCTCAAGAGGAACCAACATGTGTGGCCACAGAAGGTATCTTTATAACTCCTTCATCTTCCAAATCCCTTGTAGTTATTCCTATAGCTTTGGTACCACAATCACTTGATGAACATGGGTCTCTATACGCGCCTAAATTTTCACGGTGTTATACTATCGTAACAACTCAAATCCCCAATGATGATAAATATTAGTTCCAATGATATCCAAGTCCAATTTCTCACTTACAAGCATGTTCTTATAGCTTATTGTACCTTGTTTATCTATTTTCCAACTTTTCCCACTTTCCTTAGTTGTTTTGTAGCATTTTTCCTAACCTTTTAGCCTAAAGTTACGTAACTACCATGGTGATTGTGCAACCCCCCACGGTGGTTACATACCCATCAATCTTCCTAGAGGTGCATTAGCGTAATTGCCGTGGTGATTGCATAATCTGCCGCTTCTGTGCGCACCGGAGGTTCAGTGCACTTTTATTCGAGACTTAAACAACTTGTTTTGTACACGTGTTTCCTTCTTCTAACTCACTTTTCTCACACGTTTCTTGACCAAATCAGCTATTTTTGAGCTTGATAGATGCGTATGAAATTATCCTCCTGTACTTACTATTTTTAGTAGGTTGAATGCCCCTCCCATGAGTGATGTGGCACTTCTTGGCTGCCAAGTGGGTTGGACCACTTCTCTACCAACTTTCTATAAAAACCAATCTTTTCCCAAAGCATTGGTTGGAGTCTTTTGATTTGGAATTGCATCGTTATGCTACCAAAATCTTGCCAAGAAGCACATAAGAAAGAACAAATCCCTTTCCTTGTTACTCTCTTTCCGCATTGTTAGGAAATAAGTGTTCATAGTGTGAACATATGGTTCAAATAATTGTATTATTTAATATTTAAATAAATCATAAGTGTGCACAAATAGTTGTCATGTACAACTCATAGATAGGGGTGTTGGAGTAATACTAGGGAATAGAGGAGAGATTTGGGGATAAAAAGATAAGACTTGTCTCTATGATTATAGGAGCAAGCAATTGTATAAAATGTCCTTCCTATTCAATAGAAATTACATAATTATTTTTTAATTTTATTTGTCTCTGGATTTTTCCTATTTTCATGTGCTAATCTCAAAGTGGTGTCGCTAAATTTTATCATCAAATTTGGAGTTTTGTTATCATTCATTACTACCGGACTGCCTACAAACCAGCTAGCTCTAGCACTTCACATCTTCTTCTTGCATACCAACTAGCACAGTTTCTTGGATAATATTAGATTCACTATTGGAAAAGAAGGTGAGGGGATCAACAAAATCACAAACATCACGAATTGTCTCAGTTCTACACTTCCAGGTGGGGTGTAATTGAATTCTTTGAAGATTTATTTTTTTAGTTTAGATTTTAATTTGTAATCAATTCAAACATTTGTTTTAAGAAAGGTAGAATTTACAAATAGTTTTATTGCCTATAAGTAGCTTCTGTTGAGGATTTCTTCTCAGCTCATCCCTGTGGATTTTTTTGGGAAGGATTCAGAGGAGGTTCTTACGCATGAGTACTTCCATTTCTCAAAGTATCAAATTACCGTATAGTTCATTTCATTCATTATTTAGATTTTATTAGCACACAAGCAAAGCTTCTCTTGAGAGCTTCCTCCCTGCCTATCCTTGTGGATTTGCAAGGGAAGTGATTTTGAATAAGTTTGTGTATGTGCATTAGTTTTAGTTTCTTTACATTTAGTAAGATTATATAGATCTTATTGTTTTTCCTGGGAAGCTTCAGTGGAAGAATTTCTTCTAAGAAGATCTTTAATCTTCCTGTGATTCTGAGGTAGAACCAAAGGAATTCATATCCATAATTACAAGTTAGGAAAATCTTTTGTTTTAATAATATTAGATTAAATTCATTCTACAATAGGGTGTGAACATACTAAATTAACTAAGCTATATCAAAAGAGACTAAGTACAAAGTTAATTTACTAAGTACATCATGATTAAAGCTTAATGGAAACTAGATAATAAATGCAAGAACATGAAGGAAATCATCTAATTGCTAACCATTCCTACTAAAATGTATGATTACTCTACAACATGAGCCTCTTTAGATCATGAGTAATCAAATTTGTGTGTTTGATTACCAAAGAGAGGGAAGGATCTCACCAAGAAATGGCTACAAGGCCAAGCTTGGATCTTCCTTTCTACTCAACAATGGTAGAATGGATGCACAAGATGAATTAGCTATTCCAAATAATGGAGAAGGCTATTGATCATATGTCTTCTAGAAAAATTATGGTGTAGGTGTGAAAGGATGTAGGAGGGTCCTTTATATAGCTTTCTAATTTGGGAGAAGCTTGAATCCCAATGAATGTGGGATAAAGGATAAAGTATATTTAGACTTGTTAAGCTTGATTAGAGGAATTAACAAGTGATTAAAAACTCATGGGAGTTGGAGATGATTTAATTAATCAACTAGGATTAATTAATAGGCTAGAATAAGCTTTTAGGCTATTTGGAGGTGATTTAAGAGGAATTTGATATGATTTGAAGCATTTGAAAGAGGGATTTAGCCAATAAAATGGTTTATTGATTAAATACATGGTTAAAAGGCTTAATTAACTAATAATAGTTAATTAATTGATTGGAAGAGGATTATAACTAACGAAGTGTCATTAATTGGCATCAAAATGTGATAAAGGCTAGTTAATTAACGAAGTGTCATTAATTGACCAAAATAGAGAAAAAAATTAGTTAATTAGTGGGAAATCACTAATTATAACGGAAATGATAGGAAAGAGGGTAGTTAGTACAATTTTAGCAATAAAACTGCGTAAGTGGATTTTAGGTGTCTACATAGGGAAATAGCGACATCCGGTTATTTCACTATTTAGTTTGTTTTATTTTAGAGTAGAAGTAATTCCCTTTTAATTAGAAGCAATTTTTTATTGTCTGTGTATCTTTCTTTATTCAATTTCAAAAAACCAAGAAAACCTAAAAAACATAGATTAGATTAATTAGTTTCTTTTATTTGTCTTATTTCCTTTCTTTTAAAAGTCTTTGAAAAACACAAAAACAAGCATTTAGATTAATTTCATTTCTTTAGATTAATTCCATTTGTCTTAATTAATTAGTTTCATTCCTTTTAATTAATTAGTTGCATGTAGATTTAATTAGATTCAATGAGAGTAATCAATTTGGTTTAATTTAAATATGTTTGCATTCTTTTGTTAATTTAGGCACATAGATTTAATTAGACGGGAATTAACACAACTCCTTATGTTTCCTTAGTTGGCTTAGGTTACCGAACATTGACCTTTCCCCTTTCAGATTCTTTGTGTGTTTGTTTATTTCCTTAGGTTAATTTTTACATGTCCACATGACCATCCAAGGCCCCAAGAACCCGTAAAAGAGTGTTTGATCCAAGAGTGCCACAAATGAAAACAGTTACACAATTGATAGATATTGATCAGGGCCTTAGAAAACTTATATTCCAAACCACCCCAGTTCCGCCAAGCATCATCTCACAGTTGATAGCCTTGAACAACAAAGTGGATAAAGATAACGAGTTTTGGCACAATCATCCTAGTAGAGACTAATTCCCACGATCCATAGTTTTTTCCTTCCCACATGTCTCTTATCACACTTTCATGACCTTATCTGGAGATTTCTACGTGAGAGACGCAAGACAATTCCCACATATTCCACAGCCCATTCGAGGTATATTTGGTGATATTGACATTGATAGAAATCTTCGTGCAGTCATTATCCTTGATTTCTCTATCTCACCCGAGTATGTAAGATAGGATTTCATTACCTTAAATGAGAAAATTCCCATAGTGCCCATAGAAGACATTCATTTTCCTTGATCTACCTTTTAGCCATTTTCACCTATTTTCACATATTCCTCCTATTCATCCTATTTACCCATTCCATAGTCATCTTTCCATCTCATATTGACTATCCCGACACAACCTCGGGAGGTCGAGTGTGCCTTAGAGTCACACGTTGATTCTTGGACGACGGCCTCCAATGGGGATTGGATAGAGGATGTTATCCCAAAGAATAAAAAAGTAAAAATAAACTAGATGATGATGATCTACAAGATTTATCCCTCCTCAATCCTACTAAGACGTCCAAAAGAATAAAATTTATCTAAAGAGCAGTTTTCAATAGGAAGGGAAAATATTCGTAGAAATTACAACTCCCAAAACCAATATGCTCCAAATTAAAGCGTCTCCATCTAATTTCTAGGTCGTAATGATCCCATTGGGTAACCCTTGACCAAAAATATTTAACATGATTTCTTAGTGGTAGTGGAGGGAGTCTTCCAAAAAATTGATGAATTCAAAGAGACTAAGAAGGATCTAAAGGCCAAGAATGAAGCATTTTCCAACCTAGTTAGAAAATTGATTAGGACCCATAGGGCAAGGGGTAGGTTGAAATCCCGAGATCACCAATGATGATATCAAAAGGGTAAGTGATCTAGGAGAAATATGGGAGGCCACCATTCCGTGGGAAATGATTTGGTTGCTAAAGGCAAAGAAGTGATCAGGGCATTCGTGAAACGCTACTCCCATATATTTGATAAAGTAGAGACAACCAAGGCACTAATGGACAAGTGTGATGCCAAAAAAAGATGTGGACTGATATGTTGCCAAAAATAGAATCCCTTACGGACTTGAATGATGACTTGGTTGTTAAGGAAGGAATTATGTCTCCCAATTCGTAAGAAATCAACATGAATACCATGAAGCTACGAAGGTAAGGGTAGATATTTTGATGAAATCAATTAGGATTCTCTATGAGGCAAGGTATAAAGCACTTTAGTACATTAATAGTATCCATTCTATGATTGACAAGATGATTGGAACAAGCAGTGGAGAAATGATCGGAGTGGAAAATACCAAAAAAATTGATTAGACTCTTCATATATCATGCTCTTGGTAAGCCTAGAGAATTAAGGACTTTCAGTTTATCTACCATGCAACGATAGATGTAGATTGAGATAACAATTGTTAAACTAACAAAGAAAATAAAAAAGGGAACAATTGTTTTTGTGGAACTTAATGATACAAGTGTCAGAAATGAAATAATTTTCCATTACCATTTGGGGCCCGACGAGGAACCTATCCTACAAATGTTTAGAAATTTTGATGCTTACAAATACAGGATAAGAGATAGTTTGGTAAATCATCCCATTAATGTAGACCAGGAAAGCTAAAGAGGAATGAAACAAAAAAATGCTCTCACTGTAAAATATTATGGTATGAATATTTCTTCAAACAGAATGCAGTTTTCTAGAGGACAAAAAGTTTGTTGAGGAATAGAGGAATATCCTTTTTCCTTTCTTCCAAGTGTCACTATGTTGCATCTTTTCACCCAGCCCAATCATAATAAGGAGGGAATCTTTTTAGTTAGAATATTTTTCCTTCATTTTGGAAAATATCTTGGATTACACGAAGAAAAGTTTAAAGGATCCCTTAGGACACTTTTGGGGGAAAATTGGGTAGATATTTTGACAAAAGTTGTATAAGAATGAGGTTCTTGTCCTCATTCTAGAGGTGGGTAGTTGTAGATTTTTTTATAAAGTACGGTTGTAGTTCCAGTTTTAGTTTTTGCAAAAACATTTTGAAATTATCAGTATCGTGAGGAAATGCTAAAGTGGTTGCGTTGTACAACCATTAGCAAGCTTTGAAGGCATTTTTATGTTTCCTCACCAAAACTTATATGAATGGATTCTCTTTGTTTTGATAAAACTATGCTTTTTTAAAAGTATGAATGAGGCGATATAATTTATGTTACAATCTTGTATTGGTTTTACTTTGTTAAGTACGCAAGGGTCTTTCTTCAATTATTGCATTTCTCTGGTCATTGTGGGAATATTTCGAGTAGTGTATACTCTACAATATTTTAGTCCGGTTGTAAAATCCTAAAAGCAACATTATTTTTGAAGGGTTATTGTTATCCCTTAAGGGTATTTTGGGTGTATGAAATAAATATAGCAAGTGCTCTATCTAAATTCTAACTCAAGGATTTGTAGTTAGGATTTAGAAGACTATCAATAACATTTGTGCAAATTGAGTATCAATGAATGCAAATGTTATTTCACAAATTATGTTAAATTGATTGTTATTTTAGGCATCATTATTAAGGATGGATTCATTCCATGGGAGAATTAACAAGCCAAAGTCATAAAAGAAATTACCCTCCACCTTCAATTTCAACTAAGAATATCCCATTTTCTTCACACATATTAAGCATATCAGATTTGTATACCATACATATGATTATTTTACAAAGTTATGTGTAAAAATTGTTCATTACTATTATGCTTTGTTGAAATCCCACCAATTTTGTGATCCAATACCATCTAAAACACCCTATGTCGACATTTTTATGCGAAGTAATATTTGAGATTGTTCATTATTTGTATGTTTTGATCTGTATTTAATGTCTCAAGTAGATATAATAATCAAGTGACAACTCTTATGAGTGAGTATTGTATCTGTGGCTGCACTTGCTTCAAATTAAGTTGCACCAATTATAAAGGAAACCGAGCCAGGATAGCTTTTCCTTTATTCAGATCTTCCAACTAGGTCCTCTCACCTTGGTCCAAGTAGAGCCAAAAGCAGTAGGGCTAAGCCATCCCCTTAGTTAAGGTGTCTCCTAATCACCTCTCAAAATTGAGTCAATAGGTTAAGTGGTGAACAAATCCCCAACTATCAACGAAAAATAACTTTCCATTGCTCATCACTCCCTCAAGGCTAACCTACTTTGGTTAGCTACTCAATTCCTTGGGGTGCGATTTCGAGAGCTAACAAATTGCCTGAGACATTAGTGTTTGATAATGGTTACTAGTTTCTACTCTATGTGTAAGGTCCAAGTATGTTTCGAACCATTCGTGACTGTTTTTCTTTGTTATTTCTTTCTTGTGTTGATCTAAACTATAGCTCTAAGTTGTTGTAGGGGTGATATTTTTACCCAATGTATGCTCCCCTCATTTGGAGTGCATGAGAATATAGTAGGAGAATGAGGCCCAAATGAGAGGACTGATGTTGATCTGAAGTGGATACCTACAGGGGTAGGGGATGTGTATGGTAGAAACCAAGGCACGTGAAAACAATAGAGGCTAGTAACATTTTTTTAGTATTAAAAGATATAATGCAATAGGAAGAAATGTAAAAAACAAGTGTGTAAACAAGATGAACCATGAAAAGTAGGTTTTAAACATGGGACATCGCTCACAATGTCACAAGAAAATCAGGGCTGAAGTGGTCAAAAGCATACAATGATCATACAAGACATAGGGCATAGCCTGTAAATAATAACATACAATAGAAAGTAATGGAAAGAAAGTGATGACAGATAGCCATGGTCATATATAATCATGCAAGGAAAATGTAACCCATGAAGCACATGTTAGCATGTTAGAAAGATAAATAGTATGTTAAGGCATGTATAAATCAACAAAAAAGTAGAGTAACTTGTAATGAGAAATAGTGAATAATGTAGTAATAGAACCTGAAGTGTGTAGAATGTGACAGTAGTAAAAGTAGATTCCCCTAAGAGCCTCGGTGGGGTGTAGCAGGTATATAGTGTCAACCATCATTGCAAAGTGTGTAAAAACTTGTAAGAGATCTACATTCACCTCAAAAGACCAATTGAACCCACATGTGTATACATATATAGAAATATGATGACATATTAATAATTGTCTAGCATGGAAAACAAAGTGTAACATGTAGATAGTATAAGCTAGCAAGAGTAAATGCAACCAAAAATATGCAAAAGACGTGGTGATGGTGTGGTATGCAAAATGTGAATATGATAGGAGTATCGTTCCCCCAATGAATATGTATGAGATGAGTTTCATTTATAAGAACCCTCAATAGTAAGGAATGAACCATAGAACAAGAGTGTGTCATTGGGTAATGTGCGGTGTGAAAATAGATGCTAGAAAGATATATCCTGAAGTGTTGAGCATGAAATATGTAGTGGATGTGAGTTTCATTTTAGAATTAGACCCTCGGCATTGAGTATGAATCATGGAACTAGAGTGCATCATAAGGTAATGATGATGCAATGTGTGTATCAAATGGTTTGAGAGTGATGTTTTGAATAATTATACATGATTTGCGGAGTGTGAAGCATGATAATAGACACTAGAGGCAACTGATAGTAATGGAGTGGGGAAGAAAATGTGATGCCTCCCAAGTTTGTGATGGATAGGAAACTATCTAACAATAATGAAGGACAAGGGCCCTCCACCCAATATCTAAGGAGAAAAAGGCATGTGATGATGCTCTAAGATCGGTGGTGTAGGAGAGTAATTATGTGCACATGAAGGAGACCTATGTGGTGAAGGAGGTGGTGAACACCTATGTGAAGGGGTTTCTTGAGTAGGGGACTTAGGACGATGATGTGGACTAAGAGACCGATGAGGACGACAAGGTCATGGTGTAGGTTGTGTGCAAATAGGAGAGCTAGGTTCCAAAGTAGCTTTATATTTGAGAGGCATAAGAAGCCTAGATGTCATGATTGGTGTATCAACAAAAGTAGGTTGAGGTAATGGTGTGCATGGTGGAACACCTTTGATAGTAATAATTTTTATTGTGAATGAACTTGAGACACAAATGATTCATGGAAGGGATGGCTTGGGCGGTGTGGAGCCAAGAGAGACCTAAGAGCATGTCACAACCTTTGATTAAAGATGCAATGACGAATGGTACAAGCATGGTAAGGGGCCCAACTGTAATGGGAAGCTTGACATAGCCAAAATAATGAGGGACTGGAAATGTGACATTAGACAGTGGACATTTGATAGCTAGGAGGAGTGTAATGGAGCATACATTTGTAGGAGCTGCTAGATATATCATAATATTATTGGCAATATAAGAACCAATAGAAGCATTGATGTGCAAGGAATTAGAAGTAAATGTAGCATGATAATCATGATCCTAGAATGTAATGACTGATGGTGATGCATGAGTAGAAGAAACAAGGAAATCAAGAGGCCCAAATGAAGGAAGAGGCATAGCTCGATATGTATGATCGGTAGAAGAATCAAGAGCTTGTTTATCATGTTTGGGCAAAGGATCATTAAATTTTTTAAATTTTTATTATCATTAACCGGCTTATAAGAAGATAGCTCAGGGAGATCGAGTGGATTGTTGTCAATGAGATCTTGAATAATATGCTTGAGCTTAAATAAATGATCAATAGAGTGCCCAATGCAAGGGTGATAATCACATCATGTACTTTTGTCATAATTGAGGCCACAGGGGTGAAAAGGGTCAAGATTGAGCGACGATGGAAGAGTGATGAGATTGCTTTCAAGAAGTTGTGGCAATAAAAATGAGGTGCATAGGGTAATTTGGTAAAAGTACACTTTGGAGGTTGTAATTTCATCTTTTGAGGAGTAGAAACAACATTAACAATGGCTTTTGCTTCAGTGGTCTTAAAAGATGGCTTGAAATTATATTTGGCTTGAAATTGATTAGAGGATGAGGATGAAGCATTGTCATAATATTTCAATTTTCCCATAAATAAGAGTTTTTCATTGTGTATTTTGAGGGTATGGCATAATTGATCAAAGGATGGCAAGGTCTCAAAGATAATTCTCTCTTGAAGTGGGGGCAAGAGACTTTAAATGAAAATATCTTTCAATTCAAAATCAGCTAGTAAATTAGTCATCTTAGCTAGGTTGTTCTTGTAACACAACACATAGTCAACTAGATGCTCATTAGATCCTTGTTTGATTTGAGAAATTTTTTCATAAGAGATCTTGGTGTCGATATTGATGGAAAATTGAGCAAGGAAAGTTACTAAATGAACAAGTAGATCATTAAACTAACATATGGTGTAATCTTACAAACTTATAGGAAATATCTTAACTAATATTGTATGATCATCTGCATAATCAAGACATGCCACATGGAAAGATTGAAGATGCTCCGAGGGTCACCATGTCCATTGAAGGTGGGAAACTTAGGTGTAATAAATTTGGGAGGAAGGGGATAAGCAGATATGGCAGGTGTAAAAGGGGTGTGAAGGAGTAATGAGGAATCAAGAGATGGAGAGGAACATGAAGTAGCTTGTTGTAGTTGATGAATTTAAAGTTGGGGATCCTGGTATAAAGAGGCTAGGTCCGAGTGCCTAAAGATGAGACGTGGCAGGTGTGAGAAGTAATAGGCAGGATAAAATGATTAGTAGGAGTAGGCATAGAAACAGGAACAATAGAGGTAGGTGGGATAGTGGAATGAGGAGGTTGGGTTGCAATAGGAATATATGTGTCATTAGAAACTAGAAGATTGAGCTCGGCTAGATTAGTGGCTTCTTCACGAGCAACGAATAAGAGGAGATCTAGGTCTTGAGGGTGTCTAGCAATATGGGCTTGGAGGTCATGAAGATCTTCATTAGTAAAGGTATCATGAGTGGAAGCCATGGGAGAAGAAGCAAAAGAATGTGTAAAAGTAAGGTAGGGTTCAAGCGATGGGTTCACCAAATGATTTAATTTAATTTGAATTAAATCTATATTACGAGTAACTATTGTAATAACTGATGTACAAATGCTAAAATATAGTAATGACATAAATAAACAAGCATATAATGTGAAAACCCTAAGAAAGATAGGGATATAGTAAGACTTAACTAATATTCACACAATCGAAAGTGATATGGGCAAGATAAAGTGATAAACAAACTGAAAAGAACGTCATAAATGCTCATTGTAAATTCTATAACTCGGGAACAATGCCAAAAAGGTGCGCCTAGTGTAGGCGAGGCGCCAGGCGTTGGTGACTAGATTTGGGTGTTGGTGGTCATGTAAGAGATTAGGATCTACTTTATTTCATGTCACAATGGTTTCGTTGTTGATCCATATTGATCACATGATATTCATTCTTGGATCGTGGAAGATACATGTAATCTACAAAAAGAAGTTCACTTGCACATACCCACAAACCAAATCAACCCTAAAAAGGAAAATGCAGAATGGGGAGTCGGACTGACCCTAGTGGTCACTCGAAGAGTGAACTTATGACTAAGCATTGCACTACATCTCAGACTCCATGTATTTCTTGTGTGTGTGTAGAAATGATTCCTAGGATGCCCTACGTAACTTACATAAATGATAGCGGGATAGATCTAGAATGTAGCAATGTAATATTATGTGTGGATGGAATAGAAAATTCCCCTTCCTATGTTATATATGTAAAAGTATGCAAACCTTGTCTCTTGAATGGATACTATATGGATGTATTTGGATAGATTTAGTGCCTTTGGATCACGGGAATGTTTAGTGTTTGGTCCTTCATTTTGAAAACATGACCATGTATTTATATGATTCCCTTGTTTGAATTTTGTAATTGATAAATGAAAGGATGAATCGTAAGTGAAGAAGATTCCCAAAAGATAAAAGAGACCCAAAAATATTGATTAAGGTAAGAAAGGTTCGAAAAGTGGCACCCAAAAGGGATAGGAGTGCTTGGGCACGTTGTCCTATCTAGGCGCTAATATCTAAGTGATAATAGATAAATATTGTTGTTTTTACATATCGATATCGCTTAAATCTTCCTCTCACAAAACTTGGTAATTTTTTTGCAAAATATTGTTGTTTTTCCTTCCAATTTCCATTAATTGCTAACGTGCCACAACAACAAATGACAAAAAGTTTCCTTTTTTATTATATGAAGATTTGACAGTGAAAAAACCTAAAATTTGGAGTGAATGTTCCTTTCAGAAAATCTACTTTCATTTGATCCATTTCTCGCATGATTTGATTTTTTGAGATATGGATGAATGATTTTTATCTCAGTATTATACCCTCAATGAAATTCTCATTTTCCCACTAATCTAGATGAGGGAATCATCAAAAAAATAGAGCAGGGAATCTTGGAACAAAACCCAGAATTTCAAGAATATTTATGTTGCAACCCAACACTTGTAAGAGAACTTACTAAAAATATAAGGTGTTCATGGTTGGGCATGTCTAAAAATATTAATTTGTCAAAAAAGGTGAATTATCAACATCTACAACAACTCGAATAAGCAAGAAACATCAAAAGGAGAAAATTGTGAAAACTTGCTAAAAATAATAGTCCTAGATATGACCTACTAAAAATAGTAAGTCTCGGAATTGAGATCGAGAAAGTTAGAGCAACTCCCATTTTTATTATCTCATTGATTTTTCCCATTATCGCAAGTCCAAGAAGTTGTTTGGTGGCCCAAACAAGAAAGAAAACGCTCTGCAGACTCCTAAAGCATTAATTCTAAAGTGATCTCTACAAGGCACAACTTAATGCAAGAATCTAGGTGATCCAACTCATCCAAATTATGGAAAAGGGGATTTATCCTATACGAAGCACATTGTGACAATTAATAGACCAAGTGGATGAGCATGTGTGAAATATAGTCACTTGGACAATGGGTGAAATTAGGAACATCGTGAGGCCTGTGAAGGATATAAAACATCAAGGAATTCAATTCAAATCATCAAGAAAATGGTCATCGGGGCATTATAGGAGAAACACACCATGAATGAATGATGATGACATCCATATTAGGCCCACAAAAATGCACATCTCATGAGAATGTTTCTAAACACTTAATCAATGTTTGGTGATGTGTTCACATATTGCAAGTCGAGAAAAGTGGCATTTGCGGTATTTCAAAGTATAAATTAGAGGTTAAGAACATTAAACTTGTTCTCGGATATTCCTTCAAGTTCCATTCAGGATCAATCCTTCTATCAGAGGAGGAATGTATCTGCATAAGGAACAATTGAGAAAGAGGGTGTCTAGACACCATAAGTATGTTTCCATCCAAGGAGGTCATCATGTTCAAAAGTGAAATGGGAATCTCATGGAGTAATTTGAGGATCATCATATCTTGAATATGCTATTATGTCCAAATATCTCCGAGAAAAAATCCAAAATGAGTTAATCAAGCTATCAAGGTACTCATGACCATCATGTGTGAAGGATCAAGAAATTATCTATCTCCACAAGAGGCATATGAGTAAGGAGATGTATGAGCATCATAAAGTTAATTCCATTCGAGGATGATGTGAAATTAATAGTATAACTAAGCTACATAAAGAACAATCACATTAATAATGGAGGAAAGTTACAAAATACATGACTAAAATTGCAGAGGACAAATTATAACAAAAATACCATATATTATTGATAGAATAAAAATTGAGCAATTACATGATGAGAGAGCTTACAATATATAGGAGAATGAAATCCTTAAAACAAGGATTCAACTCCAATATTTAATCCCATAATATCCTCACATATCTATCATATAATCACTCCCAAACCCTAAAAGGAATGATAACTAGATCATACCAAGCCAAGAACATAGATGTTAATCAAACACCACGATCTATAAGATGAAAGCAATTCGCCAGAATAATTTTACATAAAACCTTTGCAAATAAATGAGCAACAATATCATATATTATTATGGAACTCAATGAAATACTATGAGAATGGGCCTTGCTTATATATACAAGGAATAACAATCTAAGAACCAGTCAAGTTCATAGATCAAGCCATAAATCATGGAAAGAACTATTCAAGTCCATAGATTTATGAGAGAATTAGACATCAAGGATCTAGTCAATACCATAGATCTAGGAAAGAACTATTCAATACCATAGATCAAGGAAAGAACTATACCTAACAACTAGATAATATCTCCTAATATCTAAATAAATAAAAAGAAATATCCACACACATAAGTGGGCCAAGATAAATAAAATAAAGGTAAAGAATGTACCTAGGTGAACATGAGCTAAGGTAAATACCTACTCTAAGACCCCCCTCAAGTGAAGTTAGGGGCCAAAATAGAAGTGGCATGTCCATAGTATGAGTCCCGGAAACTAGGCATGATGAGGTACTCATGTACAATATATCCATGAAGAAATATCAAACCAAAAGAAGGAAAGAATCCTGCTATAAGGAAAGAGAGAAGAAGAAGAAGGAAGATGTTCTCACAAACACCCCCAAGAACAACTTCTGAAACCACAAGCATTCCACACAGCTCAAGGTAGCGAGGTGATGCAAAAGGCTTTGTAAATATGTCTGCAACCTGCTTTGTTGAGTCGGAAGGTACTCCAAGCAAAGAACTCCATCTGAATGTGTTGATGAATGAAGTGGATGTGTATCTCAATATGCTTGGTCGCTGGTGCTCAACTAGGTTGCAAGAAATGTGAATTGCACTTTGGTTGTCACACCAAAGTACAATCGGTGAATCCTATGGGAATCCAAACTCTATCAATAACTAGTGAAGCCAAAGAATCATTGACTCGCTGTAATCGCTACCACCCGTACTCTACCTCTGAAGATGAAATTGTAATATCCTATTACTTTTTTCATGCCCAAGCAACTGGAGAAGAACCAAGACAAAAAGATAGCCAGAAGTGGAACACCTTTCATCAATAGAACCTACCTAATTTGAATCTGTATACCCAACCAACTAAGTAGAACCCCTAGTGTAGTGTAGGCCAAAGTGGGAAGTGTCATGCAAATAGCGCAAAATCCTTTTAGTAGCCTGTCAGTGACTACTATGAGGAGAATGTGCAAATCGAGATACAAGCCCTACTGTAAATGAAATATTAGGGTGAGTATGGGTCAAGTACATGAGACTTCCAACCAACTACCTATACAATGTAGGATCACAAAGTGGTGTGGTACATGTGGAAGTAAGAGTAACTCCAGATTGAAAAGGAGATGGACTTGGCTTGCAATCATCCATATCAAAGTGCCAAAGAATATCATGGGTGTACTTTTGCTGACTCAAATGAATCCTGAATCTATCTGAGAAATCTACAAACCAATAAAATAATGCAATAGCCCAAGATCTGTCATGTCAAATTATGTAGAAAGAGCCCTCTGGAATATTTTGAATGTGGGAAGAAGAGTTGCTAGTAAGTAACAGATCATCAGCATACAAGAAAAGTATCACAATATCCTCACCAACATGTTGGAGATACACTGTATGATCGGAGTGGTAAAAAATAAAACCAGTAGATAGAAGAAAATAATCCATCTTCTCATCCAAGACCAAGGGGCTTGTTTGAGACCATAGAGACCTTCAGAGCCTACAAACAAGAGAAGAATCTTGAATAAATTCAGTAAATTTGCTCCATGTATATTTTCTCTTGTAGATCTCAATGTAAGAAGGCACTCTTCACATCCATCCGGCATACGAGCCACCCCTGTGATGCAGCAATAACAAGTACAAGGTGTATAGAATCCATCTTGGAAATGGGTGTAAAATTCTTAGAGTAATCAATACCTTCAACTTGTGAAAAACCCTTACAACAAGATGAGCCTTATACTTTTCAATGGACCCATCAATTGCGTATTTGGTTTGGTATACCCACTTACACCTAACCATATTTCTCACTTTAGGAAGAGATACCAAATCCCAAGTACGATTTTTCATCAAAGAATAATACTCAGCTGTCATTGCATCATCCCACTCATGTATCCCATGAGCCTTTGAAAAAGAATGTGCATCCTCATAAACTACTACGACACAAAAGTCTAGAACCTGTAGAATATGTGTGATGATGCCTAGTGTGTGAAAGATCTTGTATGAAAGGTGTTGCCTCGTAAAGCGTAAAGACGAGCCCACTTAGGAATAGTGACAACATCAGTGGGAATAAGATCCTCAATGACATTTATAACCTCCTCATCAATCTCCTCAAAGAAAGAATCCTCAAGATGAGATGAAGAAGAAGGATGCATAGAAGAGGATGAAGAATCATGAGGAGTGAAGTGCTTATCAAACTAAAAATGTGTTCAAAAATAACATCATGTGTATCAGGATCTAAAAGATGATAAGCTCTCATGTCCTCACAATACCCTACAAAGATCAAGGGTTTACTCTTCTTATCCAAAGCTTTCCTTTTCTTCTTTGGCACAAATGCCCAAGCATGGATCCCAAAGACTCAAAAAAATGAGACATTTGGCTTAGTGTTGGATCAAGCTTCCTCTGGAGTCAAATGCTCAAGTTCTTTGTGTGGTGTGTGATTCTAAATGTAGTTAGCACAATTAACTACTTTTTCCCAATAGATAGGAGGTATATCTCTAGAATGCATCATACAATTAGCTATTTCCTTCAAAGTTATGTTCTTCCTTTCTATTAAGCCATTCTATTGTGGAGTATGAGGAACAAAATGCTTTGGTGAATAATACCTTGAGTTGCCAAAAATTCAGAAAATTCATTCATTGAAGTACTCCCCCATTATCCGTATGAAGGTTCTTTATGCTACTAGAAGATTGTTTCTTGACCAAAGCCTTGAAGACTTTGAAGTATGAAAAAACATCACATTTCTACTTAAGAAAATAAACCCAAGTACGCCTCGAGAAATTATTAATAAACGTAAGTGCATACTTAGCTCCATTGAAAGATGGGGTAGGAAAAACCATCAAGTCACTATGCACAAGCTCAAGTGATGAAGAAGCTCTCTTAGAAAAATTCTTAGGAAAGGATATTGGTGTTGTTTCCTAATTCACAACCATGACAAAGTCCTTCAAGACAAGAAACTCTAGGAAGACCATCTACCATACCATGAGTGCTTAACTCCTTCAAATATTTGTAATTGAGATGTCCAAATCTTTCATGCCAAAGCTTACTCTATAAATCTACATGAGAAACCAATCTTGTCCCTATAGAAGAAATGTCATCAAAACCCTGAAAATGATATAGTCTAGAACTATGATCAATAATACCCTGAGCAACTAGTGAATGAGGATCCAACAAAGTTCATACTTCTGCTCCATGTGGTGTAAAAGTCACTTTTTTTCCTTGACCATAATGAAAAATTTGATATACGAAAACAAATTTTTAGTGATGTTAGGAACATATAGTGCATCTTGATACTGCCACCATCAAGTTGTATGCCACCTTTTCTTTTAACAAAAAGAAAGGA
Organism: Taxus wallichiana var. yunnanensis; assembly: GCA_018340775.1. Classification (NCBI taxonomy): domain Eukaryota; kingdom Viridiplantae; phylum Streptophyta; class Pinopsida; order Cupressales; family Taxaceae; genus Taxus; species Taxus wallichiana. The sequence goes on along the minus strand of CM031240.1, from coordinate 673,438,388 downwards.
GGAATCTCTGCAACCTCAATTTTGGAAGTAGAACTCAAACCTAGAGAAACAAAAGACTCCTCGAAGAAGTCATGTGATGAGAAGCACTAGAATCTATAACCCAACTGTCTGCAAGTGGTGACTGAGATATTTTAACAACATTAAGTGCTTTGCCATGCTGATTAGAAGGAGGTGACGTGGAGATAGAAATTTTGTGTTTCTTGACTACATCCTCTAAGGCTTGCATTCTCTTATAACACCTATGTTCTTCATGATTACTACCCCCACAAAAAGAGTATGAACAGCTAGACTTATTCTTGGATTTAGAAGACTCGTTGGGTTTTGAGTTTTTTCTTTGGTTTTAGGATTATTTTGAGATGGAGAAGGTGTGGATTTGGTTTTACTTGTTTGGTTTTCCCTTGCCCTTAGGATTGGATGCAACTAATACCTTTTGAGATGTGGAAGACTCAAGGTGAGACAATTTGGATTCTTCCCTAGTAAGTCTTTCACAAAATGTTTCTAAGTTAGGCATTTTGAATGTGTCACCTAAGACATCCATTCTAGAGAAAAAGGTAGAAGCAAAAATTTGTAATGGTTCTCTCAACTTGGATAGAATCAAGTAAACACACTCTTCATCTTTCTTATCTCTTCTACTCCCCTTAAATTATGTCAACAAATGCTTGAACTTGGTAAGATAGTCTATAATTGTTGGAAAATCTTGAAGATTAAGAGAGGTGATCTCAATTTCAAGTTGCATGGCTCTCATATAATCCACCTTACCAAATAAATCCTCCAATTTCTCCCATATTTTGAAATGAGAGTCACACTTTTCCAAATGAAACAAAATACTATCACTTACATAAGTTACTATCAAACCCATACACTCATCAAATTTTCACTAGTACAGAAATTTTTCGTATCTCTCTTCGAACACCTGGTTGTTCGAAGAAGTTAAAGCCCATAATCCTTTCCGCTTAATTATTGTTTCCATTCTTGGTTTCCTTATGTGGTAATTATGTGTTATTAATGGCTCAACATGATCTAATGCAGAAGTAGATAAAGACGCCATCCTCAAAAAATCACCAAAAGAAATGCAAGAACCAAGCAATGTAACAAGACCCCCAAACAATGCAACAAGAGCCCCCAGATTTTGACACTTTATAATGAGTGCATGTTACAATATGGAGCTTTATAATTATAGTCGATTCTCAAAATAAATATTTCCAGTGGAAAGATCATAAAAACAAGCACTTTTAAAAAAAGGCACTCAAAACTGAGTTACTGATCAAAAGATACAAGTTTTTCAATATTATGCTCTACTATTTATTTTAGTTGCCACTAAAATAGAATAAAATGCTCTTTCCTTCACCACACAAATAAAATGAAAGGGGGTTGGAGTTAAGCACATACTAGTAGGAATTACAAGCTTTAAGCCCTCATATGACCATACCATATGACTAGGGGCTAAGATTCAACTACTTCTTTTCCTTTCCTATCGGTGCAAATCCTGAGGCAAACCAGTGCGATTCTCTACAACTACCAAAAAAATGACTGCATCCAAAAATGGTCAAGTTTACAGTCGATCTTAAGGTTTTCATGCCTTACGGATCTAATGGTGGCCTCTGTTTTGCATAAAAATGTAAGCAACAAAAAAATATGGACAAATCCCAAATATATGAATATAAAAATGCTTGCAAAATGAAACTTATAGATGGATGTCAACAACAATCTCCTTCTCTGATACCATAAAAGGAACGATAACTAGATTGTACCAAGCCAGTAACATAGATGCTAATCAAACACCATGATCTATAAGATGAAACCAATTCGCTGTAGATAACTTTACATAAAACCTTTGCAAACAAATGGGCACCAATATCATATATTATTATGGAACTCAATGAAATACAATGAGAATGGGTCTTGCTTATATAGAAATGGAATAACAATATAAGAACCAGTCAAGGTCATAGATCAAGCCATAAATCATGGAAAGAACAAGTCATCAAAGAACTAGTCAAGTCCATAGATTTATGAGAGAACTAGACATCAAGGATCTAGTCAATACCATAGATCTAGGAAAGAACTAGTCAATACCATAGATCAAGGAAAGAACTATACCTAACAACTAGATAATATCTCCTAGTATCTAAATAAATAAAAAGAAATATCCACACACATAAGTGGGTGAGGATAAATACAATAAGGTAAATAATGTACATATCGAACATGAGCTAAGGTAAATACCTACTCTAACAAACCCAACAATCTCTCACACAACTCCCAAATAGCTACATGAGTTGTTTATTCAACAAACTCACAACTAATTCATATTATCCTATATTATTAATAATGAGTTGATTAATAACTCGTATAATAATATTACAAACTTTTATTTTCTCACACAAATATGATATTAATATCTTACTAACACACTTACTAATGTAATATATGAATATTACATTTAACTATTACAAACAATAATGTGAGCACTAATCCAAAGATTATTCCTAACATTCCCCCCTTAGTGCGAACATGGATGAGTTATGTCTAGTACCTACTCATGATACGATGGTTTTCAAAGAGTACCATCAACTCCAATAGGTTTTCTAGTGGAACCATTAACCACTTTGTATGTGATTTTCTAAGAGATTCACAAACTCTCAAATTGGTTTTCTAGTGGACCACCAACCACTCCATAGCAGCATACATGTTTCCCCACCCCCATCCTTACATTCAAGGGAAAATACAAGAAATATCGCTCATGCAAGAGCTCACTTATTACAAGATTGAACATGAATAAATCATCTATTCTTATTACAACACAATGAAAATTAAACACAACAAAAATAAATGCCACAAATTCATTGTGTGGCCCCTTCACTATGGCTAGCGAGAGGTCACTGATTAACCTCCTTCCTCCATTGCCTCCTTCCATTGTGATGATGCTAACTCAGCCGAATTTGTCTTTGAGGCTCATTTTACAATTCTATTAGGTGTCGGTTTCAATCGATAATGCACCCTTAAAATAATAATCAGATTTATATTTAACCAAAATAATAAAGCATATCAGATTTTTATTGTTGGAAATCAGTCACTATTTTTTTACAGAATAATCAGAAATGTCATAATTGTTTCCACGATTTCTCTTAAAATATAAAATGGGTTTCTGTAATTTTTTGATAGAAGTTTTCCATAATACAAATAAACAAACCCAAAAAAATCACAAAATTTCGAATCTGGGTTTTTGATAAAAACATGAATTACCAATCATTTTTAAAGATCAGAATCCAAAAAATGGTGATGAAGCTTCAAAACTCTTAGATATGCATTCAAGAGGCTGCAGTTTTGTCCTACAATGACTCTCATAACTCATCCTATCCTTCTCGATACCAGATGATGTGAAATTGATAGTATAACTAAGCTACATAAAGAACAATCACATTAATAATGGAGGAAAGTTGTAGAATACAAGACTAAAATTACAGAGGACAAATTATAACAAAAATACCATATATTATTGATAGAATAAAACTTGAGCAATTACATGATGAGAGATATTACAATATATAGGAGAATGAACTCCTTAAAACAAGGATTCAACTCCAATCTTTAATCCCACAATATCCTCACATATCTCTCCTATAATCACTCCCAAACCCAACAATCTCTCACACAACTCCCAAATAGCTACGTGAGTTGTTTATTCAACAAACTCACAACTAATACATATTATCCTATATTATTAATAATGAGTTGATTAATAACTCATATTAATAATATTACAAACTTTTATTTTTCTCACACAAATATGATATTAATATAACAATATTAATATCTTACTAACACACTAACTTACTAATGTAATATATGAATATTACATTTAACTATTACAAACAATAATGTGAGCACTAATCCATGGATTATTCCTAATAAAGGATATTTTGGAGCTAGGAAAGGCAAGTGGGTGATTTCCATATGAAGTACCATGTTTGCAAGAATGGGAAACCATCTCAATTTCACTTGATGTCATTCACTTGGTAGTGTTCTTAAACACTCATTCAACACCTTGTAATGTGATCACCTCAAAGGAGGAAGCACACTGCAATCACCTCATTTTGGTTCAACGGATGGCCATAGGATGGGAATATCATTCAAGGAGAAATCATTCTATCTACAAGGTGAAGACCTCTCTCAATAAGTAATAGACAATCACAAAAAGGTTTGAGCATCATAGAATTTATTCTTGGTCACAAAGGTGAATTGTGAAATCCTAGAGAAGTAAGAAAGTGATCCTCACATCCTAATTCCCACCTTGTGATCAGATAGGATCATCATGTTCCTATCACAATGCAAATCTCATGGAAGTGTTCTTAAACACTCATTCAATGCCTAGAAGTGTATCTGCATCTCATCAAAGGAGGAATTTACAACCATAGTGTTCTAATTCCATAGATGGTCACTTATGCAACAGGTGAAATCAAGAACATCATGAAGCTTGTGAGGATGTTGAAACATCAAAATTCAAGTCATTAAGTCTATGGTCATGAGAAGCATGATAAGAGAGGATCATCATGAGTAATGCCAATAGTCATCCAAGGTTCACATTGCAATGTCTCACAATAATGTTTCTAAACACTCATTTAATACTTTGGAGTGTCCTTACATCTCACAGAAGGAAGAAACATATATAATCATAATGTTTTAGTTCAATAGGTGGTCAAAGGTCAAGACTCTCATTCATGAAGAATTTCCTCAAAGGTCCATCAGAAGGCTTCATCTTCATCAAATTAGTCAACCCTTCTCTCTCTATATATATCTCTTCCTTCTTCTCTCTCCATATTCTAATTCTCCATTAAGAATGCATTTTTTCCCTATTTTGTCTTATTCACTAAAATAGCCTTCAACTTAGCATTGGAAGGGTCATTTTCATTAATAAGGAAAAGACTCACTTTTATTCCCTAGGAATGTGGAAGGTCACAAGTGATGAGGAAATGTGAAAGGTCATGTGGGGGAGATGAAAGGATAGTTTGTAATGTTATAAATTGGAATGGCTCCTCCATAATAAAAAGTTGGCAATTGTTTATTGTTGTATGTTGTTGAGATTTATCACTACTACATTAAGCAATAAAAGTTGCATTTCTTATATTTCTATGCTTATGTTCCTTTACTCTCTCTCAATACTTTCCAACTTTGTAAGCATTGTGATCTTGTCCAACCAAGAAGGAACTTTGTATCCTTGATTGATAGATATGTAGAACTTTCTGTCTTTGGTTTATTCATGTTGTTGATTACTTACATTGTTGTGTTCTTATAATTGAATGTGTGCTACTACTGGTTGATATATGTGAATTATATTATCCTCCTCACAACATTAATCATCTTCTTATTTCTCTAACTCCCCTTTACCTCCCTTCACAACAAATTTCTCCCTTGTACATTGTACAAGCAATTTTCCACAAGTTTAGTGGAGTATTCCTATGTGATCCCCAACCTAACGAACACCCCATAACTTTAGTTAGTTTACATTCAATAATGAGAGCCTCCCCATATCAAATAAGGAGGGGCTAATCCTCGTGACCGTCGGTGGAAACCAATAATTTACACTACGACAAATCATTTCACCAACATGTCTCTATTAATTCTTAAAACTAAAGAGGAAGGTGCAAAACAAGAGAGCAACAAGATGAATAATATGAGGAGATGCATGCACCCAAGAAGATAGGTTTGATAAATAAAAAGGAAAAATAAATTATGCCACCAAAATTACCCGATCTCCACCAAGGAAACACCCCTCAAAAGATAGAGCATATGCATAAGATCAAAGGAATGATGGCCAAAGTGTTAAACATCCTAGCACTAACCCTAGATCACCCCTAAAGGATCCTTGTTTGTTATCATTGTGAAAGAAGAATAAGAAGAGTGAGAGGGAGAATACCAAATCCATTAGCACACAAGGGGTGAAGAAAGGAATTAAGACCATGATAGTTATAAAGGGAAGGGAAAATAGGTGGAATATGAGGAAGAGGAGGAAGAGGAGGTGATCAAAACATCTAATGAAGATATGCTTTTGAAGACCGACTATTCTTGTTTCTAGAAGGGTAAGATGAATTCAAAGTTATTATTTTTGAATCACATGGAATATACTAACATGACATCCAAAACAAGGAGGTCAATATACTTCACCATGGATGTCTATCATGATGAGCCACATTTTGAATTCCCAACTTCTAGCTTGCACTCACCACTAGTCAAAGTCACAAAAGGAATGAAGGTGGTCTTTATGGATACCTATAAAATGATGGAGATGAGAGTTCATTCATCAAAACATTGAAAATAGCATTGGCTTTCGTGTTCACAAATTTCACATGTAAGATTTAACCAATAAGATTCGAGAAATGAAGAAAATTCTCACATAAAAATAAAAGGTGCACAAGGAATTGATAGAGAATCATACAACCTTGGACCTCAAATCCTTACATCTATGTAAGAGGATACTATCTAATACCCCAGATCTTTAAGAATTTGTACCTATCAAGTCAAGAGATGACATTGACAAGCTTAGAACCTTGGTGAGCCTATTTTTAAATGAAAGGGAAAGTGAAAGAGGAGCTCGAATGTAGCAAATAAAAGTAGAGCGAAAAAAAAGAGATCCAATAGTGTGGAGAAAAATTAAAGAATGTGTAGACTTAATGGCTAATGTAAGTGAGATGACTTCATATGTTAACAAGGTGTGCAAGATATTTTCAAAATATGTAAATAAATTGTATATAAATTTCTATAAAAATGATGATTGTATTGTAAATATAAAAGTTAAAAATATGAAAAATATGTAAATATCCATCAAATGTAAACCCTAAAATTTATAAGTGATATGATTAAATGTTGACAAGGATGATAATATAATATATTGTTACCTAAAAAGATAACAACATAATATATTCTTACCCCAAAAGAATAACACCATATTATATTTTTTTGGCAATTTAGAGGGGTTAAAAATATCCAACAACTTAAAGTTGTAAGGAGCGCAACTTTAACACAACACAAATGCCAACAATCAACCTCATTTGGAATAACATATGCATGATACCAAAACCATTAATAAAACACATTTTTTTAACAAAATAACTTAAATAATACAAATTTTCTTGATAAATACTCCTCCTTTTTATAATTTGATGTTTATATATATCCGAAAGTCAACTTTTACTATTTCTTGGAAAACTATTAAATTTTCCACATTTCGTAATTAAAATTTTTGATTATTAGATTTACAATTAATAATATTCTATTATTTATGTTTCAAACCCCTTGTATGTTATTCCCTAGTAGATATAATATTTCCCTTTTCTTATAATCTACTAGAGTGGCTATGAGAATGGGGATTAGGTATGGTGATCAAAGTAGTGGACAATGGTACATACCATAAAAGTATGGATGGATGAGGATTGGGGTGAGGTAGGTAAAGGATCCTTTGTCAATAGATTTGTAAGTTCATGAGTTCGTCTAAGACAACAAAAACCTTACTTATCTCTTCAAGATAGATACCGCTATTAATAATAATATAGACACATACCTCTTGATATATGTTGGTGATGCAGAATAAGATATTAATAGGATGTAAGATCCTCAAAAAATGTTTATTTCTCTCAATATGTTCCTCTCCAAAGAGGATCATACAACTAGGAAAATGAAATGGGGGTAATGAAATACATGTTTGCATGCCTAGGCAAGTGCGATTGATCAAAGAAAAACTATTTTGGCAACAATAAGATGTTTGTTTAATGTCTCTAGTTGGTTGATGATCAATGGGGGTGAAGGTGTAGAGTGAAATATCAATGTATGTAAAACTGATTTTATGTCTCCTTAGTATCAATCAATACTGAGAGGATTGACGATTGGTTTGAAGATTTTTTTGTGATGTTGAATTGGACCAGGAATGGTCATGTGTGGATTCCAACTCACAAGTAAGAGGACAAACAAAAGGAGCAAAAGGAGAATCATAGGCTAAGCTTGGATAGCGCAAGTTCCTAATAGCTATGTTTTGGTGTTTTTGCTTTGTAGTTTGATTTAATTGACACTAATAACAAGTGAACAATAAAACACATTTGTTTAAATCAAGAGTCAAAAGAATGTTTTTAATATATTTTTATTACTTTTAATTGTTCATTTAACATAACAAATGACAATCACTCTAAATTATTTTTATATTTTTAGGGAATAAATTTTAAATGAAATAGAAATATAACTAGAAATCAACTAATGTTTTTGTATTTTCCAAGTATTTGGAAACAATTAAAGAAACTAAAAAGCTAAGAATAAATGAATAAAAAGAAACTAATCTATTTCTTTTTTCAGAATAAAATAAAACTAAATGGGGATGGTCATGATTAGCTATCTCTTTACTGCATAATATCAAACTAAGTAAATATAAAAGCTCATGGTGAAACAAATGCAGTCTTGACTTTTAAATAAAAGCTTCCTACAACAAAGTTTTTACCTCTGGTTTGTCAAGAGGGAAAGCTTCTTAGAAAAAAATTCTCTCAACCGGAACAAAATTTCCTAGGTAAAATTACTTATTGAAATGTGGGACAAAAGAAATGAAATCCATCCTTCCCCACTTTTAATATTTCCCCAAGAAAATCTACAGGGGAATAAGTTGGGGATTTATTATCAATTGTGAGGATTTTTTAAATCAAAATAATTGAGATAACGAAGTAGGGAAGTGTTCGTGTAAGCTTTTTCAATTTAATTCCTATATAAATAAACTTCTATAAATAATTATATAAATGAAAAATCATTTGAGAGATCTTTACAAATTATTTTGATGAAACCAAATGCATCCTTAACCTAGTCACTGTGAGTCTTGTGGAAGGTTTGTTCCAATCATGTTGTGATGATTTGATGTTTCCTCGAAATGTGTGTTCCTTCTAAATTATAGAGTCCAATATGATCTAACTAGGAAGAAATGAAATAAAAAATAATATCAATTAAAGATCCAATAAGAGTTAGCTGGTATGACACAAGGAAATGGATGAAATGCAGATAAAGACAACTTAAACAAGTTGTTGGTTGTTTATAACAAAATCTCTTTAAAAAAACATCATAACCCCACTCAAAAATTAAAAAAACCCAACCCATGAACCAAATGGAAGTGATTTATTTGTAAGTTTCTATAAATGAAGAATTCAAACTTGGACTCTAACTTTAGAATGGATAACTCAACTTATGTGGAAGAAATCAACATACTAAACATAGTAAAGATGAAAGGATAAACAAAGATGAATTCAATGAGCCTATTCTTATAAATTTTGACAAAGTAAACGAGGAAAAAATAAATTGTAATTGATCGGGAAATTAAAACACATGTTTAATTTTTGAGTTTAATTGTAATACAACCATTGGTCATGTTGGACTAGCAATTACACAATGCGCATGTCAAGCTTGCCTAGTGGTTCCACTTTGGGTGCCAAAAACACCAAACTTAAAAAAACATCAAGAAGAATATTTTGGAGAGACAAAAGGGAAAAGTAGGTATTTCACAAAGAGGAATATGAGGGATTTGGAGATGTTCCTTCAACATTTTCCAATCTCACAATGAGAATGGTCTTGAAAATAAAGCCAAAATGTTGTAGTTTTTATCCCTAAATTACCCTTCACATTTGTCTAGATAGACTGTGTGACCACAAGTACACAAGCTTTATTTCCTCATTGTGAACCTTGGAATTCCTCCGTATTCTCACCTAGAGTGAATTTAATGTTATAGGATCCACACTAGTTCAAAGAATGGAGTGCACACACTCTTATACTTAGCAACATTCTCATCAATTAACTATTAGTTAACAAATGTTGATCAATTTCATCACTTAATAAACACATAACTAATCGATACATGTGCAAATAGGATGGTTATCTCACATTACATGCATGGAATAAGTAACACTCATTCATTCTTATGACAAAATTTCTATAGTGCAGGCCAACAATGGCGAAGCACATATAGAGTGGAAACTAACCAATGCTCTATATTAACAAGAGCAAAATTAAAGATCAACCAAAACTACTAGCCAAAAATACTAGCCAACATTCTCTCGGGGCCTTTCCCTTACATTTACACATACATTGTAGATTAAAAAAGAGCCTTTTATGTCTAAATGCATGTAATCACAATTGATGTAGGAACCTACACCATAAAAACAATAGCCTCCTAAGGTGGTGGGTTGATGCCGTGTTCTCATGATTTGTAGTGATAAGTCATGAGATCTTCCAACCTCATCCCATCATGATTCACATAGACATTTGTTACCCCTAACATGTTAGTCAATTAGACTACAAACCTCCATCATGTAGGGTCACTATTATTGTGTGCTCTAGCTATGGAATTTATCCAAAATTGGGGGCCAACACTCCTCCATTACCTTATGTTGAGTCAAACATCACTTATGAAGCTTGTAATGATGAACATGCCAGTTTGAAAGACTTCCATTTACTAAGTTCCTTTAATTCAGATGATGGTATGTAGGGCTAGCTAGTACCCTCACTATTAGTGCTAGAGGAAATTCATAATGAACCCTCTCAACCTACATAACCTTAAACAAAATGGGTCCACACAAGTATGCAATGAGGTTGGTGCCTTGGCGGGAGATCCTAAATATCAAAGCAAGGAAAGATCCCCACATTAATATGATATTACACATTTGGTATAATAACAAGTAATGCATGATCCCAAGACTTATCATCAAGCTTATGAGCATCCTGAATGGTGGGAAGCTATGGAAGAAGATTTTATTTATTTGAAAAATAAAAACACTTGGGATTTGGTTCCACTTCCAAAAGGAAGAAAAATAGTGAGGTACAAGTGGGTATACTAAACTAAATATACAATAAATGGGTCCATTGAAAGGTACAAAGTTTGACTTGTAGTAACAATTTTCTCACAAGTTAAAGGTGTTGATTACTATGAAACCTTTTCTCAAGTCATCAAAATGAATTATGTTTAGCTAACACTCTTTTTGATTCTGATACATAGATGGGAAGTCCACTAGATGGGTGTCACTTCTTACAAAGTGATTTATATGAAGAAATCTACATGTCCCAATCTCTAGGGTTCATCGATAGTGAGAACTCTAGTTATGTGTGCAGATTAAAAATTCCTTGTATGTATTGAAACATGTTACTTGAGTTTGGTATGTAAATATGATGTAGGAGCATCACTCCTAAGTATAATTTAGGTATGTTTTCACTTTGGATTATTAGTAGATTAATGAAACGGATGAGGGTAAATAGGCAAGAAGGAATACTGTTGTAATGTTGGTTAAATGTTGTGCGCGTGTTCTAATTTCCAATCCAAGTTGATTGTGTGAGCTTCTTTTTGGCTAGGAGGAACTCCTGAAATACAAAACAAGACCATAAAACATAATTAATAGCAAAAGGTTAGTGGATTGCCTAGCATGAGCTATATCCGGGAAGTGTGATACTTCCTCGATGATAGTCAATCCACCGATAAAAATAATTCAATATAAAATAAATGAACATGCAAATAAAAGAATCTAATGCTAGTGTTATGATTTAGGTATCTCAGATTACTATCAATTTCAATCCAATTAAATGCTTTAATAATTAAACTAGTAAAGGTCTCGGATCAAGTTGCGGGTTGGCTAGTGGTTTGAGGGTCACGAGGTGGTGCAGGTAAGGTTTGGGAAAGTTTTATTGGTTTTGGGGTGAGTGGGGATCTTGTTGGTTTGAGGCAGTTTACCAGACACAGAGACCGATGTCGGTTAGGGTATGACTGACAACGGTTAAGGTATGACCGATGACGGTTCAAGATGACTGATCTTGGTTATTGTGGGTAATGGAAGAATGTTAAATCATGTGTCCAGGCTCTCTCTGTGTCTACACAAAGATATGGGAAGGTCTATGATGAGGTTACAGATAGGGTATCAGGCTTGGGTGAGGTTTTTGTGAGGCTTTTGGGGTGTTAAGGTCAATTTAGTGAAAGTCTGACAGGAGGCATAGTAACCAACGTCAATCTAGTGACCAATGCCGGTGAAGAGGAAACTAACGCAGTTAAGTTAAGCGGCGTCGGTAGGGGTGACTTAGTGAAATTTGATAAAAGGTGATTTTGGGCTTCTCTGTGATTGCACAGAGAGTGAAGGGGACTAGTTGGGTTCGTAATAAGGTAAGGAAAACTCAGGAAAGTATAAAGGTTAGGTATGGAGAACCAGAAGGTTGTGGGTGGTTGGATAGGTAGACGAACAAGAAGGTGGGGATGGAGGAATGTAGGGAAGAACTAGATCTAATAAAAAAGATAAAGAACCTATTAAGTAAGTACATAAATGATGCAAAATCAAATGCACTTGTATTTGCAAGCCTGGTTGGTGAAGGAAGGTGATGGTCGATCCGTGAAGAACTTGGTGGTCAGTGTCATGGCAGTACTTCCCGAAGTGCTCTCGTGAATGCCAATGCCTTTGGATCAGTCTCAGGTACTTGCTTGGGCCTTTGGTTGAATGTATTTTGTCGTCTTACCGAGAAAACTTTGGTTCATGCTTGAATGTAGATAGCTCTCTCCAAAACTCAAAGTGACCAACCTAGTAAAATGGCTGCAAAATTGTATAAATGGTAACCGGCGACAATTATGGTGACCGGCGTTGGTTGCGGGTGAATCAGTGTTGGTTAGGGAGGGAAATCCTAGGTTTACCAAAAATAGCAGATCTTGGCTATTTTTGGTGTGCTCTTCTTTTCAAACCGGGTCTCAAGTGATGGTTAGCACTTAGATGAGTGGCGGTGTTATTGGAGAAGGAATAGGAATTTAATGTTAGGTTTAGACTAAGTCCCAGTTGGTTAAGATAAGTAGAGATTGGGTCTTAGTTAATTAATAGGCTAAGAATAAGTCCATGGCGAGGTTTCTAGGTCATGTAGTCATGTGAGGTGTAAATTAACATAATTAAAGTAATTAAATTAATAAATAATGTGAGGATGGGCATTAATTCAATTGCAAGTAATTAAATTAATATGAATGTGGGGTAAAGGGGTCATGGTTAGGTGAACACATTATGTTAACTGATTAAAAGGGGATTAAGGGGAGTGTGACCCAAATTTGGTGTCTACTGATGTCATGAATTTTTTTGGTGTGTTAAGTTGTTTAGGAGTCCTTAAGAGGTCTTGAATTCATGTCTAGTTGATTAGTTGTGCTCAAGAGGGCAAAAATTCAAATTTTGCATTTTTCCCTCTTTTTTGAAAGCGATTTGAATTGTTGAATTATTTGAGCCAATTTTGGATTTATTGCATGTTGCAAGAGTCTAAGCGGTGATTACAAGAATATTTAGTGGTGTTAGGATCAATGTGGTCTCTTAAGGATCCTTTTCATGTTGTTTTGGTTAGTCATGTAGCTTATAAAGATCATTTAAGATCCTTTCCTACAAGATGTAACCTCCATATGACCTTGTCTTGTAACCATAGTTGATAGTTATAGGGGAAGTTCGAGCAAGGGAGCTATACAACATGATTTGTAATTATTTTCACGGAGGATTCATTTGAATTATTTCAAGAAGAAAGGTGAGGAGCTCCAAGAACTTGTGAATGTAGAAAATACTCTGTCATAAACAATTATTTATTTCAAAATCTATGTATGATCTTTGGAGGATTGAAATGAACATGTTGAGAGCTAGAAAGGATTATTGATGATTGGTAAGAGTGTAATCCACGATGTTTTGATTCTCTGTTTGGTGTTTTTAAGATCCTTTAAGTTGATTTGGCTTGAATGATTTCAAGAACTCTATAACGGTTTGCTATATTTCACGATCAACACAAATATTGGCATCTAGTGAAGGATGTACGAGAACAATGATGGTGATTATTGACATAGTCAGGTTAATACATATGTAAGGAATTCAAATAATCCATAGTAATCTATAAAAATGAAGGTTAAGAATTTGATTAGGTCGAGAAAACCCTAAGAGCTAGGAATCCCCTATTTCGACATGACCTAGGTGAGTTAGGTTTTAGATTCCATTTTTGTCATTGATGAGATAAGGACCTAATGTCAACTTCATTAGCTTCTAAAAGATAACACATAACTATGAAAAAATGAATTAAGCCTTATAAATTATATTTTTTGATTTTATGGTCAAATTTGTCCAATCTGGGTTCGTGTGAAACCCTAACAGGGTTTATTGAAACAAAATAAATTGAAGGCCCTACACTTAATTTCAAGGGCTAAATTTCTTAAGAAACTATATTCATGGAGTCAATAACATGATTCAAGAATAATTTTGTAATGAAATGTTTTCAATTAGTGGGAAATGTTGGTAGTCTCCTTAAAAGACTATAGATGGTCATTAGAGACCTAACTACACTTGGTAGAAAGTGACATTTTTTGGTAAATTTTCCTTAAGGAAGGTACAATAAGAATTGGAACAATGAATGTTTGCTCAAATGGGTACCTAGAAAGGTAATTATATTGTTTGTTGAGTCATTCATTCAAAAGTTATGCCAAAAATTAAACCTTAAACAATGCTACTAGAGGAGAGCTAGACTAGGAGAGAGATAATGGAGAAAAGGCACTTAAATTGAGAACTGAGCCAAAATATTTAACACACACCTTTAGGAGCATAATGGGTGCTCAAAAGTGTCTTTAGTTTGTTCGGTTCATTGGTAGTTTGCTCCAACAGGACACTTGTTCTTAAGAAGCTTTGAGGGCATTTTTGAACTAGGTGAACAAATTGAAGATTCTTTGTGTTTTCATCTAATGTGATGGTGGATTTGGCATAATTAAGGTTTGTTAACATGTCTCAAGCTTTGCATAAGCCATTTGAGCATTTGGGGCTAAAATTGCATGTTTGAAGGATTCATAGTCTTGAGAAAAGAGCCATTTTGTAAGCTTAAAGGACTGATTTGAGTTGTTTTGATCAAATTAACTTGTTTGAATGGCTATATGAGTGATATGCTCGCATCAAAATATCAACATGTTTCTTATCAATTTTGGTTTTACACGTTATTCCTCCAACCCTATGGCCTACACTAAGGATGTAGATGGGAATTTCCTCATTATAATCATCTATCTTGTGAATTAATCAACATAAGGAATTCCACAAAGCATATTCATGATTTGAAAACATGTTTGAAGATGTCTTTTGAGATGGCCAATTTAGGTTTTCTACAATTTTCTTGGGTCTTGTGGATTCACGGTTTGGCAAAGGTATTTCCATCATCAATCCAAATATTCTCAAGACATTCTTTGTTGCTTCAATATGGATAACTCAAGTTTTTACTAACTCCCTTTCAATTAGGGCTCAAAATTTCTACCAAAATTTCTACTCCACTAGTTGATGAGACATTCCACATGATGTTAGTTGGAAATGACATTACTTGACTCATACATGACATGATATATTTTCTACTATGAATCTCATATTACACTTATAATTCCCATTAAAACAACCCACTTGAGACCTAAGAAACAACCTAGGATTAGTTAGGAAAATTATGGAATAATTTTTTTTATTAGAAGTGTCCACAACCAGGTTGTAAGACAACAATTGTCACTAACAAGTTCTAGAACAGGTTTAATCTACTAGAACATACTTTTCCTTTATTAATAATTATCATAGGTCACAAGGTTCAAAATTTAGTGTTAGAAGTTTCAATTAGGTTCAAAGGGTAAACTATCACCATACCCACTCTCTAACAAGATTAGAGTTTCAACTTAATTTTCTCACACTTAACGCATTCAAAATTTCCCTAAATCATTCCCATTGGATAGGAAATTTTCTCACCTTTCCAATGATATAAAGAAGTCCTCCTAACTCCTTGTAAAACTCCAGTTATGGGCTGGCGGGCCTTGGGGTGAAAATTTTCCAAAAGGGACACGTGTCGAGCAAGGGAAAAATCCACTTTTTCGGGTTGGCGGGTTGCGGGGAGATGTTTTGAAATTTCCCCGTGCGGGGAAAACTCCACTTTTTCACCGTGCTTCCACTGCGCCACTAGGGATACGTGTTGAGCTCCAAGTCAAAGTGGGAAAGAAACGAGGGAAGGGTGAGGCGATGGAGGAGTTTGAGAAAATTTGCCGAGACGAGGGAAAAGGGATAAGTGGCACGCGCGGGCCCACACATCCGTAAGAGGGATTTCCAAGGCAGGGCGGGAGTGCGAGGCCATGGAGGTAAATTCAAATTTTTCCAAAAACAAAATTCAAAAAGGAGAAGGTTGCATGGGTTCCCCCTTCGCTATCACCCCATCTTTGCCACGTGGCGGCCTTTTAATTGGGCGGGATGCGGGGATGGTGGAGGAAAACTAATAATTTTTCCAATTTTTTAAAAAAGGTTCCAAGGAAGAAAGTTGTGTTGCGCCTTTGCCATTGCCTTGTGAGGCCACGTGGTAGCCTACGATTGGGTGCGAGGAAAATGTTAAAAAATTCCCAATTTTTTTTATTAAGTCCCAAGGGAAAAATTTGGGCCGCGGGCTTGCCAAGGAAAATTTTCTCAAAATTTTAATGCTCAGTGAAGAAAACTTCAGAAGGCCATAACTTTTGATAGGAAGCACAGTTTTGGGAAAACAAGGAATTTCTGGAAAGATCTCGATTCCCTCTTTGCACAAGAATCATTAATTTTAGATTTTGACAAGTTTTAAAGGGTCAATTTTAGAAAACGTCATGCAAGCTTTTTAAAAGCAAACTAGTAAATTTTAACTTATAAATTTGGTTCAATTTGATCTTCTCCTTCACTCAACATGCCAAACAAACATGGAGAACTATTCTAGGAAGGATTTAGGATGCATTTGGAAGGTAATTTTGCTTAATTGATTTCCAATTCGAATTTTCAACAATTGTTAAGAAAACGCATCGCAAAAG
Organism: Taxus wallichiana var. yunnanensis; assembly: GCA_018340775.1. Taxonomy (NCBI): domain Eukaryota; kingdom Viridiplantae; phylum Streptophyta; class Pinopsida; order Cupressales; family Taxaceae; genus Taxus; species Taxus wallichiana. The sequence continues at coordinate 673,421,563 of CM031240.1, read as the reverse complement.
GTTTGGGTTTGATTTTGCAATGTTTAAAATTATTTCCTTAAGTGTTTTTGTCAAATTGAGTGCATTGATATCATAGCATGCTAAATTTTAATGTTTCAATGTTGATTATTGTGTGCAGGCTCGAACTATTCATTTTAGATGAATTAATTACCAGTTTTAAATTTTGAGATAAAGATCAATTTCTAAAGGATATGTTTATCATTTTTCATCATTCAAGTATGGAAATTTATTCTAATCCTAGTCAAATCCATTTAATTGATTTAATCAAACCATATAATAGCTAAAATGCAAAGTATGATTTCCAATTTTATCTTATTTTCAAAAGAACAAAGTAATGCAATTCCTTCATACATATTTCATTTTTTCCATTTTCCAACCAAGGATTTCAAATACAGAATTTAAATATAACAATGCCATTCTGAACAAGGTAAGACAACTTCCATTAATTCAATGAATCTTTTACAACTCCTTTCATATATATATTTTCAAAATACAACATATAGAATACATGTCTTTCTTTTCTAATAACAGAATAGAGTATATAAATCTGTCACATTTCAAATTTACAACTTTCATAGCTCAATACAAATGTCTTTCCATTACAATATATTTACAAATTTCATCCACTTCAAAGTGGGAAAGGTTACAAAAGATTTTGTTTCTCAAGGTACTGTCAAATTGTATTTTCCTCTGCTCTAGAACAGCAACATGCAAGTTCCTTTTTCTTCCAATTTGATCACAACAAAAGTGGGGAAAGGCAACGCTCTCCACCCAACCAAGACATCCAATGAAGAGGAGAAGCCATCCTTCTTCATTCCCTGAGCTTGACCAAACCACAATGCGATAAAAGGTGTATTTGACTCATGGCAACAATATGCTTCCACAAACACACAACATTCTTTCAACATGCACATTTCAAATTAAAAACATAGTTCATATCAAAACAACAGTTTTGCAACTGCATTAAAACATCACACAAAACTCAGGCTTCTTCATTACAAGCCAAAGGAACAAGAGCTATAAGGGAAGCGCTTATACCTCCCAATGGGAATTGGGCATCCACCTGTAACAAACTACCAATATAATTCATCACACATATCCTTATCCCCCCACAATCCCTCCTTATGCCCCCCACAAAGTAAGAAATGCAAGTTATTTCTTTTCCATGGTGGATCCCAATCCCAAACCCCCTCCACGAGAATTCTGATGCCACTGGCATTCCCTTATTCACCCCCACATGGATTCCCCATAGCCTTCTCCTACACCATTCCTATGACAGTCTACCCAAACAACCAATAAGCACATAAACATTCACCATTCACACAAACACAAAAAGAAATAACAACATAAATGAAGAGCTAAGCTCCTACCTCTCTATGGTAGATTTTTTACAAAACAACAAGCTTTCAATGTCAAAATATACTCCCAAAATTAGCAACCAACAAGTATGTAAGTTTTCCAATTTCCTTCCAAAAGCAAGAGCTCTAATCAACAAGAAAATTCACCCCGAGGAAGCATGAAAAATGTTTTGACCACCCAAAACAAAACAAAGAGTTTCAATTTTATAGAAGAGGGAAGAGGAGAGGATGAGGTGGATCCATGTAGGATGCCACATCACACATCCTCAACTCCAACACAAAATTCAAATTTCATTCTCCAATGCACAATTAAGAGGTGGGTGAATAATATGACAAATAAAATTACACACTCCAAAAAGCCCACACCCCAAAGGACTGAATTAAATAAAATGTAAGAAGAGTGCAATAAAAACATGCAACTTGATTTATAAAAATGCATTAAAAGGGTCTAAAATCAACCCTCCAACCATAGGTATGGTTAATAAGCCTCCAAAACAACCTCCGAGGACAAATTCGAATTTCTAAGGAGGTGGAGTGTTTCATACTCCAAAATCTGACTTACACAACTCATACACATACTTACACACACCTTACAACATTTAACACAAGGGTCAACAACTTTAATAATTACTTTCTTATGTCCCAATTTAATTAATTAAATTTTAACCATATGTTTTCTCACATTAATCTACCATAATTTAATTAAATAAAAGAAAGGGACACATCACTAATAAAATACATACAAATAAAAATAAAAAGGAAACACATTAATAAAATACACAAAACCCCTTGGTCACATTCAAAGGTGATCCCCCATGGGAATCCCTAACACTAACAAACACACACACACAAACAAAACTAGTTGCCATGGTGACCTTGTTGAATTCATCTAGAATTCCAATGTGGTTGGTCTCCAATCCCCGATGTTTGTTGTGATATTTTAACTCTACAAAACACAAATATAAATATCAGAACATCCAACACGATATAAATATAAATAAAATCACAAAATCATCTATACATATGAATCACAACAACATCAAGGAAATTAACAATATCACTAACAATTTATATCAACAACTATATCATCATCATATAATGTCCATTTTCTAGGTCTACTCACAATATCCAAAATCACATGTCCGAACAACATTCAAAATATATCCATGTCAAATAGTATATCATCATCCACATATGAAGTGTCTCTAATAATCATCATGCATCATAACTAAATCAAGATCAACAATAATCCATGGTCCAACATCTAACATCATACTAAATCGAAAACATAATAATGTCCATAATGTAATCAACGATGATCGAGATCGTGATCAAAAGGTTTCAAAGGGAAGTGGGCACTACAACACTATTTTTAGGACCACCATTAAATCCATTAGAAAGTTACAAAATACATTCTTTGGTATCTTTGCAATACTACTAATTATGGGATTGAGTACAAGTTAGGTGGCTTAACCTCACTTTCTAGTTACACCTCGGGGGAAAGTATCGAAGAATCATGCTCCTTATGAAACAACATCTATAGGCTATTTAGATAGTGATTCGGTAAGATATTTATATGATCACATGTCAATTGCATGATATATCTATCATCTTAGGGTAGATCTCATGACTTGGTCTTGTAAGAATAGACTGCCATTACTTTGTCTCTACAATGGAAATTAAATATAGTGGCGATACCGCTATAAGATGCAAGTTTGTGTGCATGTGATGCATGATTTATGAATTTGGGTTTCTACATTCCCAACCCATGACACTTTGGTGTGATAATAAAAGTGTTATCCACATCTCTCACAACCTAGTTGAGAACCAATGCACAAAGTACATTGAAATTTATATACACTATATTTGGTAGCTAATACATCACAAGGTCATTGATCTTATGTTTCTTTGAATATACTGAGGCCGATTTGTTTAGCTTAGGAAACTTTGGGAGTGAAGGAAGGCATCCTCAAGGGGGATAACTCTATGATTCACATGTACTTCCCTTTATTGAAGTACATCTTAAGGGGAGGTGTTAGTCTATTTAATTTCTATACATTATTATATGATTTAAAATGCACATGTAATATAATGTGTTGATAATTTACCAATTGATGCTAAGTTATTGACATCTATTAGTAAATAATAGTATCAAACAAGTTATTGACTTGATTGACCCCTACTATTAATAATCTTTTCTAAGATTTGTCTTGCAAGCTAACTACTCTCAAACCCTAACCCTAGCCTCTTAGCTTTTCTTTATAGGAGCATAAAGAGTTAGTGTGTTGAAAAACATTATAAAAGTGAGTCATTCTTACTATGGAAAATTCAAGTCAAAACTTCTTAAATAAAATTGCGGTAGTCATGCTACCATTGATAAATCTTAAGTCAAAGCTTCCTAATAAAATTTTGGTAGTCATGCTACCGTTTATAAATCTATGTCATGTCTTTGCTTCAAGATTTTATTGATTTATTATATTTGAATGCATGTGTGCGTTTTTCTTATGCTTGTTCATAGTGATGCTAGAGAATACATCTATCTTTAATAAACACATCTCTATAAGTAATGCAAAACAAATTCCACACCTTGAATAGTTACATGTTTATGGATGTGCTTAGTTAAGTTGTGATCTATATCCTAACAACTCATGAATGACGAGTAAGACAACGAGTTTGTTTGCACTATGAAATTGAGGTTCGGGAAAAGAGTTCAAGTGAACCATGAAGTAAAAACTCGTATTAATGACTCCTAAAGAGACCATCTTTGTGTTGGATCATTTCTTTGATGAATATAACTATACATATTTATATTTTGTAAAGTGCCTTTATTTCCTCTAAATTTAGGTAGTAAAAACCATACGAATCTCATAATACACTAGCCTCCTAAATACAAAATTCTCCTTTGAATCTAGCTCATTACTACAAAGTTTACATATGTGCTCATGTTGCGAAGAAAGTGTTTGTCTCCATACAAAGTTGTGGGAACATACCCGTTATTGACGAAGGGAATCTCAAACTAAAGGAGTGCGGTGTACTTGGGAGTAATAATACGTTCATCTTCTATTTGAAGATAGTGTTCCAAGTAGTGAAGCATTTTTGTTAGCAATGGTTCCAATGGTTTTGTCAAGTTGATTTTATGTAGGATTTTGGATCTTATCCTTGAGATCAAAATGATCAATCATCCTAAAATTGGATTCATTTCTTGTCTCAAATATTCACTAGTTTTCTTATATAAATATCTCTTGTCAACATATAGAGAGCATTAATGGAAAAGGTATTAGGAAGATGTGATTTATATCAATAATAATTCCATGTATGATAGATGTACATTGAGCATACCAAGTGTTCTTGATCCCTTGTTCACATAACTTCATAAATGATTGAAGAGCCTTGAATAGATATCTATTATATGCCCAATTGTTGTATCTACCATACATCTTAATTTGTGAAGCAACATTACTACATGGAAAACAATTTGAAATATGAAGGGGATGGATGAGGAATTTAGCAAATATAATTGCATGGGGAATTGACTTCTTTTTCCACAAGTGTTTGGAGAGGATAGATATAAGAACTATATCAATCCAAACTCATTTGGTACTACAAAGTCTAGGTTCTTGAATTTCACAACTATATAATACTAAATAAGTTGATACTAACATTTGGAAGATACACAAATTTTGTTTGATATCTTGAGATTGAAGCTACAAACATTGTTTATAAGTATACATAATGCATCATACCCCCTGCATAATCTCTCTTATGTAAGATGAACCATATTGAAAAAGGTGAAGGGGATAGATGCAAAATTTAGCAAATATAATTGCATGGGGAATTGATTGTGTTTTCTACAAGTGTTTGGAGAGGATATAAATAAGAACTATATCAACCCAAACCCAATTGGTATTGCAAAGTCTATGTCCTTGAATTTCACAACTATATAATACTATTGATGATACTAAAATTTGGAAGATACACATTTTTTGTTTGATATGTTGAGATTGACGTTGCAAATATTGTTTATAAATATACAAAGTGCAACATACTCCCTTCTATAATTTCTCTTATGTAAGATGACAGATATTGAAAAGAGTCCATTAACAAAGCATAATAAAAAAACCATTGATGTTAGTTTCAATACTTCTTATATATTTATTATTATTATAAAAATAATTAACTTGATGAACTTAAAATGTAAAGATATATCAACAAATAATACTAAAGTATTATTTCATAGAAAAAGTAAGACACTAGACGAGAAAGTGGACAATAATTTTTAACACCAAATATCGTTGAGTGGGAACTCGGACTTGGCCAATCAGTACCACCTTGCGTTCCGAAAATCATATGCATTTATAGAAATTTAGCCCCTTGAATGGTGGTGTGGACTGTGAGAGTGGGGGTCTCGGACCATGGGTGACCTTTCCTTGGAAGCTGGAGGATCTTCAATGGGGATGATGTCCCTGTCTCCATTGTGACATCATGCTTTATCCTGTCAATTTCACCGATATCTTTTTCGTTGTCCTTTTGGAAAGATGTGTCGATCTGAAGCTCATCAGGAAACCAGGATGCTAATCAAGTACTATTTATAGACAAATGATTCGGACCTACAGAAGCCACGTCGCAGAGTTGGTCAGGGTGTAGTGTCGATTAACGTAACGGCTTATTCATGGAATCTCTGCCATTTGGTCCCCGAATAATTAGTTTCAGAATAGAGTTTTCTTTTCGTAATAGTTCTGTTGCAACGCTCCCTGTTTGGAAATTCCCAATAATTTCTGTGCAGAGTACGATATACCCATTTTGGGGTTGTGTCCCGTATTCTGAAGGATGGTAATGTAATGTGTGGTGAAGGTTTCTCATATGAAATGGCCAGTAAATTGTGGAGATATGGTAAGAAACTAACACTATGGGGTGCATTGGTTTCTTCTCTGCCTTCTCTGTTTATACTTTTAATGGTTTTGTTAGTATTGGGCTTTGCATTTGCTGTTCCGTTGGGATGTGCTGTTGGTAGCTATGTTTGCTTTAGAAAATTGTACAGTGGATTATGTAGGAAGAGGCTTATTGCCTCCGGGCTGAAGAAAATGAAGCAGCAGAAGCTGCAGAGCTTGAGATCTCTTCTATGGAGGTGGAGAGTTGCGATGAGCATGAGGAAAGTGCAGAAAGGGCTTTGGAACTAGAGGGTCAATCACAGGCGCAGTCCGAAGAAGTTCAATCTGAAGCAGGAGAGGATTTGGATGGAAATAACCCTCGTGGTGAGCCTGAAACCCGTGAAGAAGAAAAACCTCACAGGCCATATGAAGAAACAATTTATCAGGTAAAACCGCTGGAAGAACCCCACCAACAAAAACTCTACGAAGGTGAAACTCGATCAAAATGGGATACCCACGCTCTCCCAAGTGCTGGAGGAGGAAGACAGACCTCTAAAGGTGAAACCCACTTGAGGCGCAAGGATGAAGTGCAAGTCTCTGAAGAGGAAACCCAATTGACATGGAACCCACATGGAGAAGAGCAGATTCATGAAGATGAAGCCCATTCTAGGCGGAAAGATGAAGTGAGAGCCTGTGAAGAAGAACCTGAATTGACATTGGACCCACAGGCCATTCCAATGGAGAAAACTGCTGCAGAAGAACAAACTCCTAAAGATGAAATCCAATTTACTCTGAAGGGAGTAGTGGAAGCCTCTTCAGAAGTGGAAGCCTACGAAGAAGAAACTGAATTGACATTGGAGCCGCAGGCCATTCCAATGGAGACGACCGCTGCTGAAAAAGAAAATCCTAAAGATGAAATCCAATTTACTCTGAAGGAAGAAGTGAAAGCCTATGAAGGAGAAACTCGATTGACATCTTTAAATCACCATGCCATTGTTATGGAAAAGGTATCTCCTACAGCCACCCAGCATAAAAAAGAGAAGAGAAAGAGCAAGAGAGAGAGAAAGAGCAAGAAGAAGGATTCAGCAAAACGCAAGAAATTCTCACCAAGAGAACTCGCCATGACCAAGGTGCAGAAGTGGTTTTGGAAAAGCTCTCTCCTATAGACACTAATCATAAAAACAGAGACTTGGAAGAGAAGGAAGAGGAAGAATCCAATGAAATGCAGGAAATTCCTTCTAAAAGATCTCACCATGAACAAGGTGCAGAATTGGTGTCGAGAAGCTCTCTCCTATAGGCACCAATCATAAAAACAGAGACTTGGAAGACAAGGAAGAGGAACAATACAATGATATACAGGAAATTTCCTCCAAAAGATCTCACCATGCACGAGGTGCAGAATTGGTTTCGGAAAAGCTCTCTCCCATAGACACCAATCATAAAAGAACAGACTTGGAACAGGAGGAAGAGGTAGAATCCAATGGAATGCAAGAAATTCCCTCTAAAAGGTCTCACCATGAACAAGGTTTGGAATTGGATCTGGAAAAGCTGTCTCCTACAGAAACCACTCATAAAAGGAGAGAAGAGGATGAGGAGAGAGAAGATTCCAACGAAATGCAAGGAATTCCCTTTAAAAGGTCTAGCCACGACCAAGGTGCAGAATTCAATTTGGAAAAGTTCTCTCCCATAGACAAGCAGCATAAAAGAAGAGGAGAGAACGAGGAGGAGAAAGAACAAGAATCCACTGAAACGGGAGATTTTCCCTTCAAAAGGTCTTGTCGTGAACAGGGTGCAGAATCGGAGTTGGCACCATCAACACCGTACAATGACATTACAGTTAGACATGGAAATCCTGCAACTCCAGAAACAACCTATTATTCAGCTCCACAATCCGTTCAAGCCGAAAGCCCTGATAGAGCATCATTTCTGGGGTTTGAGTGTGAGACTGCTTCAAGAGATAATGATGCAACAGAAATTGAAATCACAAATAGTCTTGAAGTGCAAGTTTCTTCAGGGTCCGAGTCTGACCACGACTCCAAATGTGTGTCAGAAAGCACTCCTGAACGGGTGAGTTAAATTTAAATTTCATTTTGGGTTTTTCCTTTTGCAACGTAAATTATAAGTTACCAGCTGTCTTTTAACGCCCTGGTAATGGACCATAAGGCTTAGATTACCAATGTGTTTAGATTCCACTTCTGACTCCTGAGAGGCTTCTAATTTTTGGGTGATGCAGCTGTGGTTAGGGGTCCCAGTTAAGGGATGCCATGCAGCCCTCAGAATACACAACGGATTAATGCAATGAAATGTGGTAACACCCGCAATATGCAATAAAATGCAGAGATCTTTATTTGATTCAACAATAGGAAATACAATGCACATACACACAAAGTGGTCTCACAAACCAAGATGCTTTACAACGGCTCAGACCTGCAGATCTCACTTGCCAACTCAGTCTTTGCAAGTATAGCTCTTACAACAACTTTCTAGGACTGATTAGTCTCTAGAACTCGTGTAGCTTGCTGCTGACAAGTGAACACAAGCATAGGAGCATGCTTATATAGGCGTAAGGCTCACCTACTAACATCATTCTTTGGAGGCTACAAGTGACGCAAATGACATTAGACGTGTCCCAATCTTCTATGCAAGAATAGAGCCCAAATGATAACACAACTCGATGTACTTGAGTCACCTCAATGATTACAATTATGAATTAGGTGAATTCATTTTGGCTCCCACAAACAATGTTATATTTGAAGCTTGAAAAGTTACACGCCTAACCACACCCTTGGCGCATAAGATTGCACACTGGCCTTCTTCACTAAATCCTTGTGCGCTTGCTCAATACAGCTACAGTGATTTTGAAGCTTCAAGGATAAATGTGCTATTAAATAGAGAACATGGTCAACATACTGAATGTGAGCCTCTGGGAATGTTTTTGTGATCTCACATGCCAAAATAGTACTTTCTTGTGCAGAACACCAATTGTCTCAATTCACATCATCCTTAAGCTAAGTGATAAAGCCTTGCGTTATTCAATTGAAACATTGTGTCGCTCATCTGAAACATTGGTATAATGCGGAGATGCTGAGATGCCTTCCAACCTCTCATTTCCTTGTGCACAGCCTTTTCTGCTGAAAACACTTTATGCATTGTGCCATTGAAATACATGCTTGCGCTATCTCTTGAAAGGTGTTCTAGACTCTAGAAGATACAGTGAACCTCATAAAGTCCCTATGGATATGCTGCAAACTTATGTCACAAGTTTTTTTGAATTTTGTCGAAAAAGTTTGAATTTTGCTGAACTTTATTCTTGTCAAACATGAACTCAAACTTTATCCATTATTTTTGCATGGGAAGTTTTTGACATGATTTTGCATTATTTTACAAATGTGTGTATATATACATATACTGACTGAAAGTAGCGGACAAAAAGCTCTCCACTTTGTCCCTCTGACATATTTATGCATTTTTTCAAAAAATAAAAATGATAGAAATTTTTTTGTTCAAACTTAAAGATGTTTTTTTCTCGAACTTTATCCCTTGGCGAACTTGAACCAAACTTTATCCTCATCGAACATAAATGTGAACTCAAACCTTGTGACTTAGCCGCAAACCATTAGACAACTTTAAATCCTTGTAAACACTTACACACATCAATAGACTACGCAGAATAGCTACAGACACATGCACTATAAGATAGGTGTAAAACAACATTACACTACTTGTTTGCTTACGGATGGCGCAAAACACTACTAGACTCTTGCAAGCTTGCTGGTTGCACATTTTTAGAAGACATAGGTGCAAAATAGGAAGTGCGCAAAACAAACCAACAAAGACGGCACAATCAAAATTTGCCCAATGCTAGCCTTAGCTTATTTTTCTAACTACATGTTTTTGGGCGATGCAAGATTGCTGATTTGTCTGGAATGCTCCTGCATCATACGTCATAGGTAAATAGAATTGTGAGCTCTTTCTCGCAAGTAGTGTATAAGTGGTAAAACCACCCGTTTGTCCATGAAGTGTAATAACCACGACTTTCCCCTTCGCCTGGTTTTGTTCTTGAGCACTCTTGCTCTCATCTCTTCCTCTCTTGATCTCTCTTTGGTCATAAACTGTCCACCTTTCCTCGCTCATCCTTGTTCTCTATCTCCATCTTCTTGCACGTTCAAACCCACCATGGTCCGTCTACCTTCTCCAAGTATCTCTATCTCTTCTCATTCATGTTTGACCCTCTTGTGTGGGTCTTCTCTCACCTCTGTCCAACCACCTCCACCAAGTGTTCCATTCTCCTAAACATATATGTGCTTCATCCCCACATCACTTTCTATGCACGCCTTCCCTTCTCATGTCATTCTTCTCAGCAATAATAACTCTACATACTTGAGCTCCATCTTTCCTCACATTTTCAATGAGACATCTCTACATAGTTGTATTGCAACCATCTTCCACAATCTTTATGCCCTCTGCAAGGCCCAGCTTGCATGGTACTCCTTGTTGCATGTCTAGTTGTACCTTTACTCCATGCTCATGCGCGCGAGGTTGCGGAAATCTGCGCGCATAAGTTTCCCTTACCTTTCGCGTTGGCCTATCGCGCATAGTGTGAACTAGGCGAACTCACCGAAGCGCGGAAGGTTTCGGGTCTCCTCAAGGTTAGCATGGTGAAGTGGGGTTAGTTGTTTGAACAAACAAGACTTGAAATCATAAGTAACTCAATACATATAATTCACAAATGCTATTATTGCCCCAAAATACATGTTGCTCATATTTTAATCATCAGTTGCACAAGTACATACATAGTATTCAAAGCGACTTATAGACTCATACTAGCGTAAACATTAAGTTCTCGCTTTACAAAAGACACAGAACTCGACTATTCCAACTCCCTTTACAATGGATCCCTCATGGGGTATTTATACTAGTGGGGACTTGCCCTTCACTAGTCTTCCAAGAGCTATTAATAGCCCTCGAGTTACAACTATCAGTCTAACTAGTACATCCATGCGGTGGCTAAATATAGCCACTTGTCGCCATACCCTTGCTCTGCATGGTGATAGTTTTAGAAGTTCGTTGCCTATCCTTGGTCAAGTTCTAATTTTATGCATTCTTTCGCCGATTCCAATCTGCAACTTGTGGTATAATCTTGGCTTTGTCTATATTTGATCTTCTTTATCTTGCATGCCTTTGCCAGAACTTATCCTCATTGCATGCTCTTCTATCCTTTGTCGGTGCTGCCTTTTCCTTACTCAAGTTCCATTCGTGGTCTTCAGTTCCATCTTCGCACGCTTGTCCCTTGTCTTCTTTTCTTGCGACCTTACTTCTTCTCTTCGCATGCTGCTTCTTCTCTGCTTTTCCTTTCATGCACAACCTTTTCAAAGTTCCGCGCGTCCTTCCAAAGAATAGTAGATTATGAATAAAGAATGCTTAGTCCTAATATAGGACTTAATGAATAAAGAATACAAATTTATGGGTCCAACATCACCCCATACTAAATCTGTTGTCCGTCCTCAAGCAACACTTATTGGACTTCTTGAAATAATCTTGGCACCTTGGCTTTTAACAGGTTTTCATGCCCCTGCCATTTATTTATTGCCTCTTGAATAAGTTGGCCTAAATTTTCCAACTGAGTGGCTATTTGGCTAAAAAATTTAGTGCCCTTAACTCTTGTGTTTATCACTATACGTAGGTCTTCAACTTTCTTGCGTAACTTCGAGCACGTATTTTCTAGCTTTGTTTTCAACTTTATTGGTGAGCTTCCTCAATTCTATCAATCTCCACTTCACCCTTTCTTTCTTTTTCTGATCTCTTCACTAACCTTTTCACATTCTTCCATCAATTTGTTCTTGTTAGCTTTATCAAGAGAGTCGTTGTCTAGTTTGGCTTTCATAGATGTGAGCTTGTTAGTCTCCTGCTTCATGCGCACGCTTATTATTCGGGATTGTTTGTAAATCCCCTTCAACAATTTATCAGTTTACACGGATCCTTTTTTTTTCCATTTGCCTTGCGATATTTTTGCAGGCTTTTAGCTTTTTCTCAGATGACTCGTATGCTTTCTTGGTCGCCTTTTTCTGCTGCTTGGCCCTCTCCCTTTATTTTTCAATTTTTTAAAGAGCAGGCCTATGAGCTGCTTTAATTCATTAATCTTTTCCCCTTCAATGAGTGGGTTGGCTTCGGTAGGCTTCATTATAAATAATTCTCTCCCCAACGCCTTTTATTTAGCATCCGTGTGCTCATATTTTTCCTTTAGGCTTTTGTTCTTGTGCTGCAGCTCGTGCAATTTACTATTTGCTTCTTTGAGCTCAGCCTCTAATTTTTGCTACCGTGCCCTATATATCTAAGATTCATGGCTATTGTGCAAATTTTGTTGAACTACTTCCCCAACAATTTTCAGTAAAGCCTCATCCGCTTGAGTTTCTGACAGAGTTATAAGTTGTTGCAAGGAGGATAGGATCTCCTTCCTTGGTGGGAATGGTATGTATGTTGTTGCTTGACAACTCAATTATTAGCTCTTTTGTATAGGCATCTAAAGAGAATGATAGTGCCTTCTTTGAGCCCTTGGTGCCTAGGGTTTTTGCAAGCAATCCCATGAGAACAATTATTTGATGTTCTTCCCCTTTTGTATGCGCCCCACATTGATCTTTTAGTCAGGTTTGGATAGAGTTAGAATTCTCTTACATCTTCATCCAAATCCTCAATTAGTCTTTTCCCATACTCGGGTTTGGTTGTGCTTCCTCTTCATCACCTCATGGCTGCCTCCTGCCCCATGGCTTTTCCGGCGCTTCCACTCTTTTCCCGCGCTTTATCGGTATCCTCAAGATTATCTTCAACCTCAATTATCTTTGGAGGTGACTTAGAAACGTGATGTGTTCTTGTGCCTACATCGTTGGGCTCCATGTTCTCACTTGGTCCACCTTCCGCACTAGTTTGGATTGGAGAGTTTTGCATTATATCTTCAATGTTTAGCTCCTCCCCATCCTTGGTGACATAGCGGTCTCTCAATCCCCTATCTCTCTTGTTCCTTTACATTTCACTAGGGTTTGGCTTGGGCCCATTGTTATTTTGCGCCTTTAGGATGCTGTGCCCTTTTCTTGCTGACCTCTTGCACATTGAGATAGGGTCTTGCCTTGTGTTTACTCTCCTCTTCTTTTTGGGTTGGCTTGTTAGTGCGCATGCTTTCTTTTTTCCTTCGTGCCCTCTTTATATACACTCTAGTTGTTCTTGAGAACTGCGCCTCTCGTGTTTAGGCATGACCATCTCCTTATTTGGCTCTCCTCTTTTTTTTTCTATATGTCTCCCTTTTCTTTGGGCATAGATAAGAGAACAACTTTTGTACCTTGTTTTTTACTACAATAGTCTCCACCTTGTAAGTGCACAAATATTTGTCACCCGCTTTTCTACATGTGCTTCCTTGTTAGGGTGCTTTGTGAGTCGCGCGAAGTGTGTAGATATCTTCATCAATCCTTTGTGCATCAATCATTATTCTTTTAGCCTCCTTGATCAGTTGATGGATCGCACAAAGTAGTCATAGTAAAAGCATAGGGCAACTTGGCCCATGGGGACCAACTTCCATCTACCTTCTTAAATCTTGCCAAGGAATAATTCATTGCGACAACAAACTCTGCCTCTCCCTCCAACTCCTTTGGTAGTTGTCACGGGATTCTCCAGTCCTGTTCGAAGACATTTCGCAAATGTTTTAACCAATTTGTGAACCACGCTTTGTATGCATTATTGAGTGTAGTGGGTGCCATGAATTATTTGTACATGACAGATGGAGATGGATCTTCTTGTAGGAATATCCATGTTGGTTCACCATCTCCTTCAGGCACGCCTATTTAATTGAAAACTATTAAAAGGAGGATTGCGCCCCAACGAAATTTGATTCTTTGCCTTTTCCTACGCTCAAGCTCTACGTCTTCTATTATATGTTGTGTGCAAATGAATTAGGACAAATTGTATAATTTCCCTTTTGCCATCTTATGTGTGATGCATATATACTTCTTATTGATTTTGTCCATCTCTCCACCCCTACTAGCTTGGATGTAAGTAGTCACGCGTTGCGACTCTTGTGTCATGGTCCTTTACGTCATCAATTGCATTGATTTTCCTGTGCACTTTATAATTGAGAGAGGTTTCAATTTTTCTACCTCCTTATCATCCTCAAGGGCTTGCACTATATCTTCTCTTGGTTGTTCAACCTTGTTTCCTTGTTAATCATGTGGCGTGAAATTCGCATGCATTGACTCTGCAAAGTAGAAATACCCTTCTCTTATGTGTGAGATAAGGTATTGGAATAATTCAGATGGGATTGTTGAAGAAAGACAAATTATATAGTTAAAGTACCCCTGTTTTCTCCAACATTTTCTTTATGTTATTATCATAGATATCATTTCCCTCACTATCCTTTTGGCATGTTGGGTGCACCATTTCCTTTTCTATTGTTCCATCCAACCATGTGCAAGATGGTTACAATAATCTGACATTTTTTCGATCCTACTTTGTGTTTGTCATTTACCCTATTCTTCGGCTTCTTGGTATTGCATCTCAAAGTTTATAGTAACATGTTGGGACTTTGGTCCTTATTGGCCTTCTTAGTGGACCATATGGATTTTTTGTCCTTCTTGGGCGTGAAAAAACTTGCTCCTTTCCCATTCCTTTTTGTACTTCCTTTATGATGAATACTTCTTCTTCTTCGCCACTTGAGTCTTGCTTTCGACATACTATATGCCTTGACTCACTTCCAGACATCAAACTTGAAGTACTTTAGAGAATTTGAAGTTAGTGATTCTTGTGTGGACCCTTTTTCTTGCGTCTCTTTCTATTTGGTTTATTTTTTTGCTTAACTCGATAACGACTTTGGTTTTAATCTGGGGTGGTTGATTGCCCCAAAGTTCCCTCGTTTTTGTGATGGGGAAACTCGACCTCCACATTAATGGTGTCGAGGGTGTTGTTTTTGATATAATTGAACCGTTCTTAACCTTTCCTTTCACAAAATCACCTATAAAAGCTTTTACCTTCATTAATGATAGTTGATGTCTGATTTTTAAGTATTTTAATTGTTGAATCATTGTTTCACTTTGTCTCGTTGTTTTTCTCCAAAGCTCTCGATTTTCACTATAAGGTAATTAAAATGAATTACCCCTTCATATTTATACCCTTTTCCATAGGTAATAAATGCTTCATTGATTTACTCTTTGCATGCGTGAACTTTTTTATTTCCCCACAACTATAATTAATGCCTAGTTTTTATAGTTATCCTTAGTTCTTTTTCCTTCTTGATTTTAATAACCATTAAGTGTGCATTGTGGACCTCTTTGTTGTTTTTTTTGCTTTTTCCATGCCTCCAGCTGCATTAGGTAGCTTACATTCCTAGGCCATGTCACTTCCCCTTGTGCACTTCTTCATTTTGCATGCTCTCCTTGCCCCGTAGCTCCTTATAAAGCTAACATTCCTCTTTCAAAGATTCCCCTATCTTCCAACGTGCTCCACTTATCCCTTGGATCATTTCTTTTCAAGTATTTTCCTTTCTCATGTGTGAATTTTTTTCCATGTTTTTTTTCTCTTTTATTTTATTTTCGTAGGAAGGGTATCTTGTTACATTCATGTGCATTCCTTCTTTTGGAATTCTCATAGTATACCTCATCATCAACTTTCCCTCAACACAAAGCATTCCGTGGTCCTCCGTGCACTTCAACTTGTGATTAATATGTGTAAAATCATATATTTGGAGCAAAACAAAAACAAAACCATGTTAAACAAATGTGTGAATTCTCATGTGCTTATTACATAAGAAAAGAAAATTTAACACTTGAATTGAAATAACAGCTAATCTAATGGCATACACCTTATTTCATTACAATACTACTTTATGAGAAGTAGGGTTTCAACCTACTCCCATTGAAGTAGCCCGAGAGTAATTCCCCGCTAAGGTCCTTCAATTTACATGCCCTAGTTGGAAAATTGTTACTATCTCATAGGGACCTAGCCAATGTGTTTTGAACTTTTCCTAGATGGCGCACAAACTTTGAATCATACAATAAAAAACTTTTGTGCCCACTTTAAGAGTCTTATTCTTGAGATTTGATCATGCCACGCCTTTTGTCTTGCTTTCTCAATATTTTGTGACCATCGGGCTTGCAACCTTATCTTCATCCAATTGTAACAATTTTGTTAAACGTTTAGTAATCGAATCTTCATCATCTAGGTTTGTAATTCTCGCGATGCATAGTGATGGTTCCATGAATTCTATTGGTAACACTACTTTTGTTCCATATATAAGTTGAAATGGAGTTGCTTTATTTAGGCATGCTTGTATGTTGTTTTGTATGCCCAAAGCACCACTATTGAAACCTTGTCATCCCAATCCTTTGCCCACATCACAAATATTTGTTAAGGTGTGACTTAATATTTTATTGAATGCTTCGACTATTCCATTAGCTTGTGGATGATATGGTGTTGTTTTATGGTGCACAACCATAAACTCTTGCAACAAAATCCTTATAGTATCATTCAAAAAGTGTGTCCCTCTATCACTTGTTAAGCTCAATGGACATCCAAAATGACTAATGATATTTTCCCAAAGGAACCTTGTTGTGGTTGTTTATTGTATAATATTTTTGTTGGTGTGGCCTTTGCCCACCTTGTTAGATAGTAGTTTGTTTGTGATTATATAAATGCACGGTTCTTCTTGCAACAGAATTGATTGGTCCCACAAAGTCAATTGCCCATTTTACAAATGGTTCTTTATGTTATTATTAGTATTAGAGGCATTTTGTTACTCTTGCTAGATTTTCCAACACGTGGCATTAGTCGCATGCCTTGGCATATGCCTTAGCATCTTTAAACAAACTTTGCCACCAGTAGCATTGAATAATTTTCACGTGTACCTTCCCAACATAATGACCTCCTCAAATCCTTCATGTGTCTCTCATGGAGAATATATTCCCTCTCATGATCCATTACACATTGTCTTAAAATCTCATCATGCCCCATCTTGTAAATTTGTTCACCTATTAATTGGTAGGTGCAGAACTTTAACAACTAGTTATCTTTTTTGACTCATGTATAATTCTTCCGTGACTCCATGTTTTGAGAAAGGAAATTATGTCTTCAATTCATCAAAATTACTTTGTATTTGGAACAATTGTGCATATTTGCATTCCTTCTTCTATTTGGTTTTCCTTCTCTGTATCTATGCGCGATAAATGATTAGGTCTTGCATTATTTTTCCGTGGTTTCATAACCACCAAAATTGGAATTCTTGGAAGAGTATAATCCATCTACATATCCTCCCATGCAATACTTTGCTTTATTCACTAAGTGTTTTAGAGCCATGTGATCCATAAAGAACACAAATGGATTTGTCAATAGATAGTTCTAAATTTTGAAGTGCATAGACCATTGATAGGCCTTCTCTTTCTATGGTGGTATAATTTCTTTCGCGTTGTCAATTTTCTATTGGCAAAGTAAATGGGATGATCCAAAGTCCCTTCTCTTGGTTGCACCAATATTGCTCCAACAATGTTCTGATGTCGACATACATATGGAAGAGCATACTCAATCTGGGAATTATAATATGGGAGCTTGTGTTAATTTCTCCTTCAATTGCTCAAACGTTTTTTTGCTCTGTACCCCACTCAAACTCTCTATTTTGTGTAATAGTTTTTCCAACGATGTTGTAATTTTGGCATAATCTTTGATAAATTTTCTATAATATCCCAATGTCCTAAGAATGTGCGGACTTCTTTTTTGTGTTCATATGGCTCGAGATGAATTATTACTATGATTTTAGTTGGATCCACTAACAACCATCCTTGCAGATTATATGCCCCTCATAGGGTACCCAAAGGTGTCACGAAAACACATTTTTTAGGTTTAATGAATTTGCAAATTTTTGCAACACTCAAACATTAGTCTCAAGTTATCACAATGATCTTTGCACTAATCCATAGACCATCTAATCATCCAAGTATACTTGAAGAAACTTTAGGATGAAATCTTCAAAGTGGTTACAACGATGTGTGAGAAAATTGCTGCCATGGGCATTTTTAGTCCGAATGGCATTATTTATATAGGAAAACGATCCCCATTCGATCACAAATGTTTGTCTTTCCTCTATCTTCCTTTCATCAATCTTGACTTGATGATATTTGGAAGAATCCATTTGTGAAGGTATATATTTCCCTTCCCATGACCCCTTCTAAAATTTCTTCGGTGAAAGGCATAGGAAATGGGTCAATTATACACATAGAGTTTAGGGCTCAATAGTCCACACAAATTCGTATGCATCCATCTTTCTTTATGCTTATCACCATTAGACTCACCCATTTTGACTCCTCCATAGGTATAATTACTCTTGCGGCTAACATGTTATCAATTTCTTGTTTGACTTTTGTGCGTAAATTGGGATTCATTCAGTATGGTCACTTTTTAATTGGTTTGCCCCTTTAATCAATTTTATTTGCATTGTTCCCTAGAGATGGGTGTAACCCCTTCATTTCATGGTAACCTCTTGGGAATATATCCTCATACTCAGCAAGAGTTCAACAATCTTTGTGATTTCCTATTCACTCTAGTAGTCGCCAATTGTTTGCCAATTTTGGTTCATCTTCACTTCCTATGTTGACTTGTATGGCTTTGAATGGTTCATCTTGTGGTCAAATCCATGTTATTTCTTGTCTATAACCTCCTTGGATCCATACGAGATATCTATATTTAGATGTGTCGGTTATTTGCTTCATCTTCTACTTGTCACAACTTTTTGCTTATCTTTGCGCATCCAAATTCTCTTTTCCCATACCTCATCGTCTTCCTCACTTGAATCGCTTATTCAAAAATTTCTCCTTGATTTTTTTTTGTGAGCGTGAGCCCCTTTTCTTTATGTAGTTCCAAGACCCTTTCTTCATGATGGCATCATCTCCAAATACCACCATTTTGATACACTAAAGGGGGTAGTTTAGCTAAGGGATCGACGAAGTAAAAGAGAAAGTATGTATAAACCCATCTTTAGTTTTAGCCCAAAATGTTGTTTCTTGACACGACTCGCATCCGATGTACCATGCTCGTGCCCATACATGCAATGTATGATAAAATACGTGGGTCCATAGTTGGCTTAATTTTTCGGTTGTTGTCCATAACTCCATGCACAATTTTGAAGGTGTTCCTCGGGTCTAGTGACTCCACTTTGTAGCTTGGATATCTTCGCACTTCATTATTTTTCTCAAACTTGGTGCACATAACTTCTTGTACCTCTTCCCATGTTGTCAACTTTGGCCTATGTGTCACCCACCATCTTTTTGTGGTCCCCTTCAACAAGTATATTAAGCAATTAATTCATGCCTTTTCGGGTTGTATATAGACTTCCATTTCTTTGATGAAATCCCGTACATTTTCACTTCCACTGAAAGTTGGTGGGTTTTGGGGTTTTCCTTACTTATCTTCCCAATATTTCTACCAATATACTTAGGCACTTTAATAATTGCCAATTTTGGTGCACTTTTAATCATACCACAATCTTGTCCTAACAATTCATACAAACCATGCACCTAATTGTCACATGCCACGCTAGTTGTATCGGACATCGATTGGTTATCACCCATGTTATTTCACCTTCTGGCGTAAATGGGTTCATAGTTTTCCATCCATGTAGCTTGTATGTTGTATATGTGCTCCAAATCTTCATATTCTTCTACATTCTCAACATATGGTGCACTCTGTTTTGGATCCATTGGGAAGATTACATTGGGTTCCATTCTCAAAACTTACATACCTTTTCTTGAATCGCAAGTCGCATTGTTTGCATAGCACCAAGGCCTTCCTAAGTAACGCTGAAAAATTATCTGCTTCCACCAGTGGTATCACTTCAAAATCTCCATGGAACTTCACTCCCATTATACTAATGATGGCATTCTTTAGTACCCTAATAGGCACTACCTGTGTTTTGTTTTCCATGAACAAGACATGTGGAGATGGATGCAATTGGTCGCCCCATTTTATTCCAAGCATCATGGTAAGAATATTAACTTTCATGCTATGTGTCTACCAATATGTCATTAATGTTCCAACCATCTATGCAATCATCAACCAATATTTCTCTCTCAAATCCCTCCATTTTTGTTGACTTCACATTTCGCTTTCGTGTCTTTCTCAATTGCTTTCCTAGTGCCATCTTTCGTAATTTATGCGACAACCATTGGCTTAGTAACGACAATATCCCTCTCGTGTGCACAACAATCTACAAACCTCCTGAAACTCGTTTTTATTGACCCTATCTTCCTCGAAATCTTTAAGTCTTTCATTTCGCAACCTTGTTTCTTCTATGAGGAATTCTATCTCTCCTTGAAGCTCTTGAACCAAGTCCTTTTCCTCTTGAAGAATTTCCTTATGTTGCCTCCCATCTGGATATGGTTTTTCAAGATTGATTTCTGCAGGCTTCATTTTGTTCAAAGGTGATTCTTGTGTGTAAGTAGCGGCTCGTGTTGTTATTGTACCTTGGCGGAAGGTTCTATTGTTGGCATAGTTTTAGGCCTAGTGTGTTCCACCATATTCTGTGCAATTTTGATCATTCTTGCGCCTTTCTCACTTTTTCCCTTCATGAGCGCATATAGATTTGGACAATCTTTTACATTATGGTCTTTTTGACAATGCACGCATATTGGGAACACGGGCATTTGCGTTGATAGTGATTTGGCGATCCACACTTATAATATGTTCGTGGTGGAAATATTCCTCCTCCACGTCCACCGCAACCTCGACCTTTTCATCCTCGCCCATATCCCCACATCCTTTGGTAGCATTGTCCATGGTAGCTTTGTTTGAGCCCCAACGATCCGACTTCATGTATGTGATCAATTATTCGGCAGTTTACGGTGTCATGTGTATGTGCATCACATATTTTACAATAAATAGCTACTTTTGCTTCTTTGCACGATGTAATAGGGGCAATTTTATATGCATCATGACCTCCTTCACATATTTCACAAGCTAAAAGCATGGATTTCATATTCACGTGCGGACATGTATTTTTGGTATGGCCTTCTACCTCGCAATCAATACACCATATTCCACTCCGTGTTTCTCTAGCATTGTTTGCCATCGTTTCTCCAACCGGGTCGCCATGGATGCAATTTGTGCTTCCATAAATGGGTTGATGCCGTAGCAATACTACCAACTACTTTGGCATGCAATTTTGCTTCTAGGGCTTCATGGGGGCTTGTAAAGGTTTTGTGTGAAAGGGCATGCTTGAATGGCATTAGGAGTCCTACGAACCATTGTGAATGTTGGGTGGGATGTATCTCATACAACAATTTAGAAATGAGTGTCTTGAAGCACGCATCACAAGCCCGCACACTTTCCGTGAGTTCTTGCTTGATGTCCTTGAGGGCTGAAATACATTATTGCTCAAACTCTGGAATATCAAACTCTTTTAAGAATGTTGCCTTCAACTGATCATAATCCACCGCAACTTGCAATGGATCATGTTTTCTATACCATGTATGGGCGTGATCAAGCAAGTTGTTGCGAACGGACTAGCTTTCCTTTTGGACAAAGTTATCCCCTTTGCACACCATATTAGTTCACACTTGTGAACATGTTCAACTTCCATTTTGACACCATGGTATTCCGGTAAGTGCAAGGACATCTCGTAAAAGATATTAGGTGCTACCACCTATTGTGTGGTGTTTACAACTCTTCCTTGGACTGGAGCATTGGTTGTTGGGATGAAATTTCCACTAGTAGACGGATTATTCCCAGCGACGAGTTGTGTTGGTGCATCTCCTCGCACGCCGTTGGTGTCGGTGTTGTATTAGCACTCATCATGCCAAATCTCTACACTTTCGAAAGATTCAAATTGAACTGTATTTTCTTCGGTGTTGGTTGTAGTAATTGTAGTACATACGGGAAGCTGCTACTCAAAGTCTCTTTCTCCTTAGCTTTTTTGACTTCTCGTGGCGCAAACATTATTTTACTTTCTCTGGAGCTCCTTGTCCTTGCTTCCTTCTCCTTGCCTTAACCAATGTTGTTGGTTCATCCCATGCAATTTCTGGAGTTGAATCTCTTGGATGTGGCAGATCCTTTTCTCTAATGCTCTTGGCCTTTGTTCTTCAAATCACATCCTCCTCAAGGTGCGCTCATCCAAGGAATCCATGGCTTAGTTTCGATATCTCTCCTGTCCTTCCTATTTCTCTCGCTGCCCACACTTATGGAGTGTTTAGCCTTCCATTGGAAAACTCTCAATTCCCATATCAATCATCAACTTCTTAATTTCCAAGGGGAGTTGCTTTAAGTATGACCCGCGCTACTCTTTGAAGAAATTGAACTGTGCTTCGTGTGTGCAAGAGAATGTTGAAATTGAATACTCAATAATATAAATCTGAAGTGTACCTTTCCACCAGTAGTCCACCACATGTGTCCAAGTCGCATCGTGTTTTGCATGTTTCCTCGTGCGCTCAAGAGTCCAAGGATGCTTTTAACCCAAATTCTGACTTTTCCCTAGGCAATAGGCTATTAACCATGCATGCAAATGTACCGGGAGTTCGAGAAAAATGTCTCATATAATGCATCATAAAGGTTTTGCTTTCACCCACGCCTGTAGCGGACAATCTTTGTGGCTCGGATGTTGTGCGAAGGTGTCTTCAGCAGTATGTAGCCAAGCCTCAATATTCTCTTGTGTTTATCGAAACATTTTTTGTCCACTTCATCCTTGCATGTTTATGAGGTCCCGACAACGGAACCAAAATGTTGTGTGTCTATTTGTGCCTTTACTCCATGCTCACGTGTGCGAGGTTGCAGAAATTGGCGCTCATAAGTTTCACTCCCTTTGCGTTGGCCTATCACGCCATAAGTGTGAACTAGGCGAGCTAACCCTAAGTGCGTAAGGTTCCGGTCTCCTCAAGGTTAGCATGGTGAAGTGGGGTTAGTTGTTTGAACAAACAAGACTTGAAATCATAAGTAACTCAACACATATAATTCACAAATGCCATTATTTCCCCAAAACACATGTTGCTCATATATTAATCATCAATTGCACAATTACATACATAGTATTGTGTGACTTTTTTAGATACTACAGAGTCAATGACCTAGTGACTGGCACACTTCGTGGCGCTAATGCAGGCGAGTCCTCCCAAGTGGCTTGTGTAAATACAAGGGTAAATTCGCCCCCAGGGCCTGGGGATTAGAACTGGGTGAGTGGTCGGCGAACACTCAGTGGCCCACCATCGTGCCACACCCTTGTGCCCATACATAGTATTCGTGTGAATTATAGAGTCATACTAGCTTAAATAGTAAGCTCTCTACTCTACAAAAGACACAAAACTTGACTATTCCAACTCTCTTTACAATGGATCCTCATGGGGAATTTATACTAGTGGGGACTTGCCCTTCACTAGTCTTCCAAGAGCTATTCATAGCCCTCGAGTTACAATTATTAGTCTAACTAGTACATCCAGTGGCGACTAAATATAGCCACTCGCCGCCATACCCTTGCTTTGCATGGTGATACTTCTAGAAGTTCGTTGCCTATCCTTAGTCTTCCAAGAGCTATTACTAGTCCTCAAGTTACAATTATCAGTCTAACTAGTACATCAAGGCGGCAGCTAAATATAGCCACTGGCCGCCATACCCTTGCTTTGCATAGTGATACTTCTAGAAGTTCATTGCCTATCCTTAGTCAAGTTCTAATTTTATCCATTCTTTTGCTGATTCCATGCAAGTGTTCCAATCTGCAACTTGTGGTATAATCTTGGCCCTGTCTATATTTGATCTTCTTTTATCTTGCACGCCTTTGTCCAAACTTATCCTTACTGTATGCTCTTCTATCCTTTGTCTGTGCTGCCTTTTCCTTACTCAAGTTCCATCTTCGTGTGCTTGTCCCTTGTCTTTTTTCCCGTGCTTTTACTTCTTCCCTTCGCACTTCTTCTTCTCTGCTTTTCCTTTGTGCACAACCTTTCTCAAAGTTTTGCGATCCTTCCAAAGAATAGTGGATTATGAATAAAGAAAGCTAAATAATATAAGACTTAATGAATAAAGAATACAAATTTATGGGTCCAACCCTCTCACTGCCTCCCTCCTTCATCTCTTTGCTCCTTTTCTCTTCTGCTTTATTCATCCATTTCTCCTCTGTTGCTGCACATTTTGATCTGCACACTTGAACCAATGTTAATGTTAGTTGCTTCTCATCCTCAACTTCACTCTTTTTATTGGCTTTTGGTCTGTCTACTTCCTTAGTGTTCCTCATCTTCTAGCAAATATGCTTTGCGCAATCAGATTTTCTCACTCTTCATTAGCCTCCGGTTGATTCTTTCCGCGTCTCCTGCAACACCATTAGGATGCCATGCACAACTAAAATTGTGCTTCCTAGATCAGTTTCGGGTTAACCCATCTTCACTCAACATTTCCTCTTTGCAGTTCCCTTTGGATGATGCACACAGCTGAATTTGTGCTTTCTTCTCCTCCTCTGATACTTACATGAGTCTCTTCCTTTTCTGCATTGATTTAGGCCGCTCCTGCACGTGTCTCCTCTTGTTCCCTCACGGATGACCTTCGCAGATTCGTACCTGCTGCCTCTTCTATATCCTTTTCCTTTAGGGCAAATGGAGTGCTCCCTTCTTCACCATTTCTTTTGTCCATGATCACCTGCAACAATTTACTCCCTTCTTCACCTTTTCTTCTGTCCATCATCAACTGCAACGTGTGAACTTCCACTCCTCTCTTTTCCTCTATTGCTGTTTCTGTGTAGCAGTTTTCAACTTCGTGGAAATTAAGAGTCCCGGTCTTCCTTCTCCTTTAACCATCTCTCCTATCATCTCCTGCAAGAATTCTCTCTTCATGCGCTCTATAACAGGTTCCCTGCACATCTTCTCTATCATTCTTGTGCACTCTTTTGCTATCAATTTTTTGCTCGTTAATCCTATTGAATGCAAAATTTGTTTCTGCGCGCCCAAGTTGGACTTGCTTAATGTCACTTCACCTCTTTCCTCCTTGTGCACACTTGTGTCTTAGTGATGTGCTACTTTGTTTTCTTTGGGACAACTCCTCAGCTACAAGCTGACTTTTCTTTGTTCTTTTTACCTTAGGCATTAGACACATGCTTTGCACAAATAAATTTGTGCTTCTCTTCCGCTCCTGTATCTTCTTGATACCTCTCAAAGGGCATACGTCTTCACATCTGCTGCTATCTTCACACATCTTCTATGTAACACTGTGTCCTTGCCAATTTCTTGCGTTATCACAACACCACCTTTATCCTTAGCTGATTCTTGCGCTAACCTTTCCTTTATCTTTTGGCATGTTTGCAATGACACACCCCCTCTCCTAGGTTGGATGGATACACAACCATTTCTCTACTGCATGCAACCGTTTCTAGTTGCACACAAGGAAACTCATCTTCTTGGCATCTTTCACTAAGGAAAGATCCTCTTCTTCACTCTTCTCTTCCTTTAGGGAAGCCTTCTTCGTACAAAATCCCTCTAGAGTCTCTCCTTCTTTGGCTCAACAAATTATTCCTCCATGTCTTGTGCTGTGAAGATATCTTCTCCCAAGGATTGCGCACAATCCTCATCTTCTATGTGGTTTAGCAGAACAGATTCATGTTGTTCACATGGCAGCTCACTTTGTGCATTGCCTCTTGAGGAAATCTTCTCCTCCATACTCATGTTCTTCACGACTTTGAGTCTTTGCAACCACTTAGGTTGATCTCTTGGATTCACCACTAGACTCAACAATTTGGAAACCATGTGGCTCCACCTCTTCACCCTTGTCTTACCTCCTCCATTGTTTCCTTTCTTGGAGATCTCTCCAATGTTCAGCTGTGCTATCACATAGCTTCCTTTGCAAAAGCTCAATCTTCTTGGGGCCTTCAATCTTTCTTTGTGCAAAATAACATTCAATGTCCAACACCCATTCCATCAGCTTATCAGGGTCTTCTCTTCCTGAGAACATAGGTGCTTTGCGCCATACTCAACCTCTCTTTTAGCTAGAACTTCCTCCAGTCTTTCCTCTCCAAAGGATTCTTTCCTTCTCTTTTTTATGGGATTTTTCACTCCCACAATCTTCTTTTCTTTCTGTGCTGGTCTCTTCTACAACACATATAGCCTGGACATGAAGTTCTCCAACTTTTCTACCATTTGTGACCTCAGGTTACTCTTATGCTTTTGTGGCATTATTTTGTGCCACCTTCTTTGAAACCAGCTCTCTACCCACCTTTTCGTGATGGAGAACTCTTTTCTACCCAACGTGCAAGTTGGAAGCATGCTCCTTTTTTTTTAATGCACTCAGACTACTTCCTTGTCAGCACTCTCTTCACTGCAACTCTGATAGCTGTAAAACTATGATGCAATCCCTCTGAATTAGGATCTCCTTTAAATCAATCTCTTGTACACCTTCTATCCAACTCATTTTTAGAAGATGTCTGCAACTATCTTCTGTCCAAACTCATGAATGCGGAAAATAGTCGATGATACCAAATGATGATGGTCTCCTACACCTTCTATCCAACCTTCGTGGGAAGATGTCTGCAATTGCTTTCCACTCCCACTTGCAAGTGTGAAAAGCATCTAGGATGTACTCAACTCAGAAGGATGAAAACCTTGCTCTATAAACAGGTTGTTGGTCCATGGTGAAGTTGTTTGGCTCATTAAGAGTCCACCAGGGACCAATTCTCGCCGAATGCAAGGGCCCGACACCAAAAGGGGATGAGACCGGGATTGTACCTTAGTTGGTTTCCCTTAGTCCTTGGAACTAAGCCTAATAAGGCAGGTTGTTCTGCGCACTGATACCATTGTTGCAATTGTTGTCTTAGAATGTTATCCTTCAATTGAAAAAAAAGCCTTGCTTTGATACCAAAAGATGCCGCTGCGGTTAGTGGTCCTGGTTAAGGGATGCCTTAGACCATGCAACTCTTAGAATACACAACAAAATTATGCAATGAAATGCGGTAACACCAACAATATACAATAAAACACAAATCTTTATTTAATTCAACAACAAGAAATACAATGCACATTCACACGAAGCAATCTCACAAACCTAGATGCTTTACCATAGCTTAGATCCGTAGATCTCATCACTAACAGTCTTTGCAAGTATAGCTCTCACAACACTCTCAAGGACTGAACTAACAGTCTTTGCAAGTATAGCTCTCACAACAACTCTCAAGGACCGAATGGTCTCCTGAACTTGCGATACTTAGCTTGCTGCCGACTAGCGAACACAAGCGTAGGAGCATGCTTATATAGGCGTAAGACCTGCCTACTTACATCATTGCATGGAGGCTATAAGTGACTCAAATGACAGTAGATGCGTCCCAATCTTCTATGCAATAATAGGGCCCAAATGATAACACAACTTGATGTACTTGAATTTACATCATCCTTACGCTAAGTGTTAAAGCTTTGCACTATTCAATTGAAGCATTGTGCCACTCATCTGAAATGCATTCTAATCCTTGATTTGTCTATGCACGACCTTTTCTGCTGAGAACACTTTGTGCACTGCACTACAAAAATGCTTGCACTATCTCTTGAAAGGTGTTATAAATTCTAGGAGATGCCGCAAACCTTGTTAAGTCCCTTTGGATATGCCACAAACCATAAGACGACTTCAAATCCTTACAAATGCTTACACACATCAATAGACTATGCGGAATAGTTACAGATACAAGTGCACTATAAAATAGGCACAAAACAACATTAGACTACTTGCATGCTTATGGATGGCACAAAACATTGCTAGACTCTTGTGGGCATGCAGTCTGTGCACTTTTACAAGACACAAGTGCAAAACAAACTGACAAAGACGTGGCACAATCAAAACTTGCCCAATGCTAGCCTTAGCTTATTTTTCTAACTACATGTTTTTGGGTGATGCAAGATTGCTGATTCGACTAGGATGCTCCCACATCATTTGGGACTTGCTTCCAGTTGTTTGGATGTGGCTTGACTTCTTTGGGAATGCTGCTTAGACAACCATTAGGACTAGAAGCCACTTCTCTGGGATTTCTATTACTCGGGACTTACACTGGCCTTGTCTGGAAGATTGGATGTGGCCCCTTTAAGACGACTGCTTTAGAATGGGGAAGATGCCAATTGTATCTGCAGAGATTCAATTATTTATTCCTTACCCTCAATTACATCATTTTAGCTTGCAGCTCTATACTGGTGCAACGAATCTGACAGATTTTGAAGTCAAAAGTTAACAGCCTCTAGTGTAAGTTAACTATTGATTATTATCCAAATTACAACATTTAAAAAGATTTAGTATAGCAATACACTGCTCTCAGTATATATATCACATATAAATTATACACATAAGGGGTGAGGGATTGGTGGAATGTAAAAACGGAGGAAGATTACAAGGGATGAAGTTTAAAAAATGACATAGAAAGTGTTGAGTTCCAAAACAGAAATTTCATCCTTGCATTGGAAAAGTGTAGTTTTGAGGATAATTATATTCACATGTTGCCTCTTGGTAACAAGCATTTGAGGATTGTAGAAGAGAAATTACCTCAAAGCATGTGTGCATTGTTTTCAAAGAGAAGTCCTCGTAATATATGCGCACCATTTAAGGTACATGGTTGTCATTGATCACACTTGGCAGTGGAGAGGGAAAAAAGAAATAAAATCTTTAAAAGGGTGTTTAAATGACATATTGTATCCACTATGTAACACATTTTCCATTGCCCTGTACCATTGTGTGCCTTACTTTCTTATAGAACTTGATCTTTTAGTCCTTTTAGGATGTTATTCGATATGTTTTTCCTAGCAATACTTACAACCATCAGATGCCTACCTCTTCTTAATGCACCCACAAAATGATTCTTTGTACCTTTCACTCGAGCAATGAGTTAGAAACTTTGACCGATGCTGTCACACATTTAGTGAATGAACCAAATTGAAATTTGGAAGTTCTGGAAAATTTTGTCAGAAAAATATTAATTACAATTATATGGAAAGAAAAGAATCGATAGATAATTGAAATTTCCACAATGAAAATACTAAAAGTTTTTTTGGTACAATTAATACAAAAACAGCCAAAGCTTCTAGGTGACCCACTCCCAATTGTGAAGACTAACCAATCTTCAATATAGTAAGTGCTTGTCCAGCTAGGCAACACAATTTTGTAGAAGGAAAAAAATTCTTCTTCCAATCTTGCCATGCTTATAGACAAGGATAGGAAAAAACTGCTTTTTCTATATTTGGACACACCTCTAAAGATAGATTTTGTCAAAAACTAAATCACTATCATTGCTGTATCATCCTACAATACTATTTAGTTTTCTATGGTTTTATTTCCTTTTTATTTTAAAACAATCTCAAGCCTATACAAGATCTTATTTGCTTTATTCTATAGACGTACAATTTATTCACATCCTTTGACCGATGCTGTCACACGTTTAGTGAATGAACCAAATTGAAATTTGGAAGTTCTGGAAAATTTTGTCAGAAAAATATTAATTGCAATTATATGGAAAGAAAAGATCGATAGATAATTGAAATTTCCACAATGAAAATACTTAAAGTTTTCTTTGGTACAATTAATACAAAAACAGCCAAAGCTTCTAGGTGACCCACTCCCAATTGTGAAGACTAACCAATCTTCAATATAGTAAGTGCTTGTCCAGCTAGGCAACACAATTTTGTACAAGGAAAAAAATTCTTCTTCCAATCTTGCCATGCTTATAGACAAGGATAGGAAAAACTGCTTATTCTATATTTGGACGCACCTCTAAAGATAGATTTCGTCAAAAACTAAATCACTATCATTGCTGTATCATCCTACAATACTATTTAGTTTTCTATGGTTTTATTTCCTTTTTATTTTAAAACAATCTCAAGCCTATACAAGATCTTATTTGCTTTATTCTATAAACGTACAATTTATTCACATCCTATTTTCCTAGAATATACTTATTCTCAATTCTAATAGTTAGGCGTAATTCTTATCTTATATTCCTAGAACAAACTTATCCTTTTCCACATTAAATATTCTCAAGTGAATAGTCGTTTTGAATGTATTGGGCTCACTACACATCCACCTCTCTTGAATTGTTTGCCCCAAATCAATGTAAATGATGGTTTTGTAAGTCAGGTTCCTCCCAAAAAGCCTCTTCTTTAGGTAGATCTTTCCATTACACTGAATATTTGTAAAACCCTTGTTTCTTAGCCTTCTATCTTTGGTAGATTTGTTCAAGTATCAATATCAAGTTCCTAGTGAAGCATGGGGACGTGTCCCGGCTTTGGACCAGCATCCTATATGTTCGGGTATCCGTCTGAAATGGTGGACAGGGATGAAACTTCCTCGCTGAAAAAAAGAGGGGGGGGGTTGGGAAGTACGCCTTGACTGTCATATGTCCATGGGGACCTCCCCTACACGTCCCTCACCCCTTGGAAAAAAATGAAGAAGAAGATTCACGAGTGTCTTGCTCAGTGCAGCTAAACATTTTCATTTTGGCACTGTAATTTTTACTGTTGCAATGCCAATTTTGTAACTTCATACTTTTAGTTGATGAATTGCCATTGTAATTTCAAACCTTTATAACCAACTCTAATCATTAATTAGTAATGTAACAATGCCATTCAACGTTGGATCATGGATTTATCATGTTATTTGATTTCAGCTTCTTTCATTTTGTTTATATTTTGATATTAATCTATGTAGTTTTTTTAATTAACCGTCCCCAAAATCCAAGGATTTATTTGCAGTCCTGAAATGCTTCCCCATGTCCACCCATCCCAAAAACTCGGAGAAACATTGCAATTTTCTTTCCTCATCAAGGAGATGCAAAGCTTTTTTTTTTTTTTTTTTGATTAGTTGAAGACCATTCTAGAGGTCATTATTGACAGTTGTGAACTGACACACCTCTTGATTGGCACTTGTGATCTTCATATAGTTTTGTCCAAGAATGATTCAAGGAGTTCACATTGTATTCCCCCTAGTCGGGTGATATTGATGTACACGAGTATTTGATTATGTAATAAATTTCCATTGTCTACTCTCATCTTGTGTATATATCTCTATGGCTTCATTGTGTATATACATCATATTTTGTATACTAACTTGGTGACATTGTTGTTCCAAATTTAGGTCAAGACTAAACATCCAATGGTTGTTGGTGCAAAGTTTTCCATTATGGAGTTGTGAGCGTAGAACCAAGAATTCTTCATTGGAAAAGAATTTTACCAGACAGTCTAATCAAAATCAAGAAGACTTAAGTTTTATGTGGAATGTTGCGGGTGGAAAAACATCTAGCAGGAAGTCCATTTCACCCAAGCGGCTCCCACCAATGTTAAGGATTACTTGGTCTGTAATATACAAGTCAAGAGGTTGATGGTTAAGTTGCCTTGACTCTTGGGATGCCATTACATTGCTACGCAAGACATATGTGCAGAAAAGAGACCAAGATATTCAAAGAGAAATAATCTGGCAAATGTACGAGGAAAACTCCAATGGAAGAACATGAGATAAATAAAGAGCACCGCCAACAGAGATACAGTTTTTGAATGAGAATATAAAGAGTAAGAACAATGACAACATAGCCATGGATTTGCAAAACTAGTAAGAATACCCACATGAGTTTTGGAACCGAGAGCCTAGAAGAAAAATTCTTATCTCTTTGGTATGAAGTCAAATTTCGAAATAACTGGTATGAAGATCTGTTGAGCATGAAGTCGTTAGAGCTTTAAGGGTCCATTGTAGAGTCATTATGAAGCAAAGATTTTGAGGAAACAAGGGCAAAGAAAAAGCATGCCCATGGCTTACAGAGGAAGCATAGAGCTAGGCTGCAAGAATTATTCAGGTCTAGGTAGGAGTGGGTAACAATGCATCGAGTTGTGCTCAGGATGGGCCTCTAGCATAGGAGTGTGCAACACTATTCTATTAAAAGAGGACAATCTTGTAGTCTAAGGATCACCAAGAAGAAGGGATGTTTGGATTGCCATCAGAAGAAGTGTAAAGTGAATTTATCAAGATTGCAAATGCTGCTTTGAGTCTGATAGAGGGAATTAGGGGCATTGGGGCCATTGGTGCTGATAGTGAATTGATGCCTGGGCACATGCCTTATTGTTATGCTAAAAAGGGGAACATTGTAAGTTGGCAGTGATAACATTTTGATTATGTAATATATTCTCTGTTTTCAGTAGATTTACTTTTCACATTTAGTAGCATACAAAAAGAAGATTTCTTTAGGAGAGAGTTGGACATAAGAGAATTTATCTTGAGAATTACTTCAACAGAAGCAAATGGACATGAAAGTACATGCTTGCAACCAATCATACTAGTGAGCTCATGAGAAATCACACGAATGAGAACACAAGTGAGCAATAAGAAGAGAAAGATGTTTAACCCGAGAGAAACACATAAACAAAGTAAAACTTGTTCCGTATCTTGTCATAGAAGTGAAGGCGTGGTTACAAGTCAGATATCACAA
This sequence comes from Taxus wallichiana var. yunnanensis, assembly GCA_018340775.1. NCBI lineage: Eukaryota > Viridiplantae > Streptophyta > Pinopsida > Cupressales > Taxaceae > Taxus > Taxus wallichiana. The sequence goes on along the minus strand of CM031240.1, from coordinate 673,388,918 downwards.
CCTGGTAAACTTGTCAACACAATGTTAAAGCACAAAGAGGTGGAAGAACAAGTTTAGACAAAGAACAAATTGAGCCAAATGAATGAGTACAGAGTGCAAACCATGATGTGGATACCATTGTGAAGAGAGATGAAGAGGAAGATCAAGCTCCCTTGTTGGTGGAGATAGCAGAGCATAAGGAGCATGTTAGTGCGCAAAGATTTGATATACAAGACGATTTGGCTATTTTTGCCACTGGATTGGATATTGATGATATTTTAGTTGTTGAGCAGTATGAAGTCCAAATTAATGACAAATCTGAGATGAAACAACATGCCTAGGTGGGAGTGGGTGGCTATGTGTCTAGAGGTGCTCAAGATGGGTCTCTAGCACAAGAGAAGGAACAAGTTTTACTAAGAGAAGGAGCATGTTAGTAAGCAAGGATATGATTTACAAGATTATCAAGTCATCTCTGCCACTGAGTTGGTTATTAATGATGTTTTAGTTGCTGAGCAGTATGAAGTCCAAATTGATGACGAATCTGAGATGAAGAAACCAAAGGAGTAGGCATATTTGAAGCCTATTGATTTTAAAGTTGGGAAAGTTGAGTGCTATGTTAATGAGATAGTTGAAGTATAAATGTAGACTATGGCAGCCAAAGAGGGCAGTGGCATCAAGGTCGGCAGAATCATGGTCCGTGGAATCACAATGGTGAACGGTTAAATCCTACAAAATTACAAGTTCCTTGCAAATATTATTTTTCTAACCCTCCAAATAAAAATTTCGGTAAAACTGACAAGACAAAGGTATGCAGAAATGCTGCAGGAAAAGGGCATGAAGAACAAGGTTTGTCAGCTGACAACTGTCAACAACCACCTATAGACCAGCCTTCAACTATTCAAAAAAAAAAAAACTCAGTTAAGTCCTCTCTGGACACAAAACATGAGTGGGCTAATGACGACTTTATATATTGTCTTTGCCAAGTAATTACAACCTAAACAATCTATAGAATATATCTAACTCATATGAAACAATGCACTTCATCTACTGCCACTACAAAACTTGTCAGCATCCTTGCCAACACTCAGAAACTGACTTGAGGGTGTATGGCCTCAGGAGCATTGGGAGCTCTCCATTGTTGCTGCTCCTCTGTCATGATTGGTAATCCAAGAGAAATTTCTTGAAAATATTTGTTTTGTCGATTCTTTTTGCAAAAATCAAACCAAATCAACTTCAAAGTCAAATTTATCCTAGAAAGATTCCTTCAAACTCTGAAATTTGCTGGAAACATGAAAAATGAAGTCATTAGAAAATATAGATGTTGATGCCACCTTATGTGGGTTGAATGCACCATACCTGAATCACCTCATTTTTGGCATACCCCAAAGAAATTGTTGACATCACCTGCCTTTGCGATTTTGCTACTGCTCATGTCATCCTTTTGACTTCTCACAGACCTACTTTTGACATCAGCTTATTGACATCCTTTTTAATGCAGATTTGTCTTCCTGTTGAGTCACCTAGAAGGTTTGCTGAATTCTTCAGGTCTTCCATTGTTGTTGCTTCTCTGTCATGATTGGTAATCAAAGAGAAATTTCTTGAAAATAATTTTTTTGCTGATTCTTTTGCAAAAATCAAACCTCAAAATATTCCTTCAAGCTCTGAACTTGTTGGAAACTGGAAAAAATGAAGTCATATCAGAAAAGGTAGATGTTGATGCCACCTTATGTGGTTTGAGTGCTCCATACTGAAATCACCTCTTTTTGGCATACCCCAAAAAAATTGTTGACATTAACTACCTGTGTGTTTCTGCTATTGCTCATGTCATCCCGTTGACATCTTGCAGACCTACTTTTGACATCCTTTTTAAAGCAGATTTGTCTTCCTATTGACATCGCGTCGTCACCTAGAAGATTTTCTGAATTCGTCAGGTCTTCTGACATCACTTGCAGGTCTGCTGTTGACATTTAAAGGTCGGTTGACATTTCAAATAGTTGAGTCTGAGGATGGTTCAACAAGCTCTCATTGTATTTCTCCATTGTCTGGTTATATTGATCTAAATGTGTATTTGAGTATATAACAAAGTGTTAGTTTTTATTCTTGTTGTGTGCATATTAATCTTTGGTTTGGTCGTGTATATTCATATTTCCTATACTATATTGTAACTGTTTCCACTTTGTTTCTTTGGTATTGCCCATATATGCTTTTATCATTCTTCATACCCTTCTATCTGTGGGTTTTCTTGACTTGCGCATAGGTTTTGAAGAACCCAATGTGGCTCACTGATGGAGAAGAGAGGTTCTCATTCATTACCTTCATCTTAAATTTTGATTTGGGTGTTAGAATCACTCTCTTGGTGATAAATGAGTCCATTTCCAAAGCTTAATTGCCGATTTGTTTTGGATATGCATTTGGATATGAAGATTCGGGTTTGCCAGTATGGTGATTGTTTCCCCCAGTTGCAGCTTGGATACAGTTGTACAAAAAATAGATAAAAAAAAAAAATATATAAATTCTTGCGTAATAAATAGGAATCAACCACATGGTATGCATATGAAAAACAAAATAACCACAAAACACTATTGTGAATTTATATAATGCCAACCTGATACCAAATGTCATGATAAATGTGTTTTTCTTCTGTGTTTTGTGTTGTTTGATTCGTCCAGGAAACATCATTGACGGCCCGGACACAAACAAATTCAGGCATATCCGGCCATTCAGGATGTATCCTGGACAAATCTGCAGATGGATCAAATCTGAATCCCAACCGGATACATTTTTAATGTGTTTTAAACTTTTAGGCTTGCATGGGGGATAAATCAAATAGCCTAGTACAAAAGGAATACTTTATGTCCTCATCGATGGCTATGGATTGTTCCTCCAATTATGCAGCCAACTCATTGTCCTTGGCTAACTCTAACTCAAATATTTTTGGCCAATTTGGAATAGTTGCTGAACTAGATTGAATTCCAAGAATTATACATAAGGCATTGACTACCACATTTTTGTTACCTTTTGCTAGAGTGAATTTCAAAGTCATATTCTTGCAATGTGCTCACCCATTTAGACTTCCTCTTATTCAGATCATGCTGTGATAGCAACTTAGAGCAAGCAGGCAATAATGACATCTTTTAAAATTTAAGAGAAATCAAAGAAGATAAAAGATGCAGCAAAGTAATAAGGTATAAAAGACATCCAATGTAAAAAAATACAGAATCTCGTAAACAAATAATGCGGCTAAGGTAAAATTGAACATCCAATACAATATAAGAGAGATCAAAGAAAAAAAAGATGCGATAAAAGAAAACACTGAAATGAGTAAAACCAAATCAATGCTTGCACTGGACTTTTGTCGTGCTAATATCATGACTAGGTGAATGGAGATGGTACAGATGTTGAGGGAATATCTATGAGAAAGGCCTGAAGGTCTTACAATCTGAAACTCACAAATCTTTGGTTGGAGCCACCACTAATGGAGGTAAGAATTTATAGTAATATAAAGAATAGAATGTCAAAAGAATAGGAATGTGGTCAACTACTAGATATATCCTTCGAGGGGATAAAAAGAGTGCTCATGTAAAAAAGGAGGTAAAGGTGCCACAATGGCAATACAAAATCCTTAGCAAAGAATGAGACACTCTAATCAATAAGATATGACTAAAGGTTTTCATCATCAAGGTATGAAGGAATCTGATTATCTCGGTTTGGCTTAGGCAAACTAGTGAGGTATAAATCTATCACGTCATTCTAGCAAGAAAATAAAGGTTCCTAGGTTCCCACCACATGTTCCCCATTCCCAAAACCTCAAATAAGGATCCATAGACCTATTACAAGTATTAGGTACTTGTGTGAAAAGTCATTGGTGCTAATGATAGATCTTTAGCTTCCTACCCCTGTCAGAAAAACCGACCGCACCCCAAAGGACTTTAGGTCTTGTATTGAGTCCAACTATGGAGTTTGAGCCTTCAACTAGGATAGGAGACGTGCCAATGATAACTCATCTTTTTGTTTGTGATTGACTTTGATTGTATAATTTGCTTTTTTAATTGCTTTTGCCTAATTTTTCTTTGAATAATATGACATGTCATTTTTTGGCTTTTCATTTTCCTCTATATGGATTTAGAAGGTTTATCAAATGGGTATCAAAGATGACAAGGCTAGGGAGCTTACACTTTACTGCTATAGTGGGAAACCTACAACCAAGATGCTTAGGTACCTCTAGACCTACCCTAAGGAAAGAGTACAATTTCATCTCCACCCTATATGTGCCTCGAGTGAGAGAGGAAGCAAGAAAAGTGAAAACTGTAAGGGAGAGCGACACAATGAAGGATAAAGCTTGTGGTTGACCACAAAGAGTGTTTTGCTTCATAGGGAATGAAAGCTGAAAGATATGAACTAATAAGTATAAATAGTTGTAGATTGCTAGAAATGTCATAAAATAGGAGTGTAAGCCTATAATAGATTCAACACAAGCATCAAGAATGGTAAAACCCAAGTAGGAAAGAGTGTGAAAAATGTGAAACAATCATACCGAAAGATCCAAAGAGGAAGGAAATGGCAGAATAAACCCAAGAGGGAAAGTCTGCGAAAAGATTGTAAATTACCAAAGTGCTTAAAAAAGTCAATGTGGGAGGTTGTCAAAGGAAGGTTGTAAATATAAATTTCCAAGTAGCTTGTAAGGACAATGACCAGATGTACTCAAGGGGAAGTTGTCAAAGGCAGATTGTAAAAATAAAGAGCAGTAACGTAGGATAGTAATAGTGTAATAGTATGGTAATATGCACAAGTAACCAAAGAACTCATAGAGGGCATGCAATGGAACTACAAACATCCTGATTACATCATAAACCTATTGTTAAATGTCATATCGTGTATGGATTATAGTTTCCTCAATGCCTTTTGGTGTATCTCATTATGCAGTTCTACCATAGTGTTTTCCACCCTCATAAAGATTCGAGAGAGAACCTCTTGATGAATGTCATCCAGGAGGAGGGAGAGGATAAAGGGAGGATCTGCCTCTGGATGAAAAGGATAGTGGCAATGAATTTGTTCCTCGACTTGCCTAAAATGTGTGTAGAAAGTGTGCTTCCATGGTTGGGAAGGCAGAATAAAAGGTAAAGGAGAAACCAAATACTTGGCTCGATATGGAGGAGAAGATAATTGCGGCGAAGGCATTTGTTGTTGGAGTACTCTATAGATGGCATTAGAATGGAGCTAAAGACCATGATGCAAACAATATTGTTGTGGAGAAGAGGGAAGACGGGTTTGCGGTGACACTCTTCTTCATGCACTCGTGCTTCAGTGGTGCTTCATGTGTTTTGGTAAGTGTGAAAAGCCTCAACATTATGCATCGATGCATCGTGCCACATATATTACGGTAAAAGATCATTAGGCGAGATTGTAGGAGACACAAAAGCGGGAGAAAAGATGTCTCGGTAGGAGGTGTGCATGCAGGATAGGAGATCTAACTAGAGGAGCTGAAGTGTTGCTTGGTTTAGGCTCAAGGTGCGTAAAGAAGCGACTTATTCCTCATGTCAATCAAGTTGTCATCTTCGGGCTCAAAGTTGTGGTCCTTGCGGTCAAAGTGAGATGCAAAGCGTGAATGGTATTGATGTTGTGGTTAAAGTTGGATTGTAAGGATTTCGAGGAAGAGGCACTAATGAAGGGTCCCCACTTGTCACAAATTGTTAGTGTCAAAGGTACATTACAATGGTTAATGTGAGAGAATTTCCACATTCTTAGCTAGGGCATGCAAACAAGAAAGGATCGTCTAGCGAATAATTGTCGTGCCATAATCGGTAGTAGTAAGATTGATATTAAGGGACTAAATGTGTAATGCCCGTGGGCATCGGCCTCCACCGCCACCGTGGCCTCCTCCCAACCACCCTACTGCAGATTTGACCCGCTTTCTGTCCTCTTGCGTGAGGCCCGAGCGGAGTCACATTTTTCTTCGACATGATCATTCTTGATTCTCTTTGAATGCGAGTAGGTGGAGTGTGGACGCGGATGGACCGCGTGTGGTGGTTGGGGGGTGTCTTTTTGGTTGCGAGGCATTTTTGCTTCCTCTGCACGTTTTTTTCTCTGCCTAGGTTGTTGCGTGAGCCTGGTTTGACGTGGGTGTGGATGAAGCTACAAGATAGTGTAGCAGGCGTGTTACCTCCCTTCTCTTGGGCGCTGCGAGGAGTGTTTGTTGCACGCGACCACAGTCGTGATCAGTTGTTGCAAAATCTTGCACTGTGTGTGAGAAGCGCGTTTTGAGCGCTTCCAACGAGCGGAGTTGTCCACTAGGTTGTTATACTGTTGAACCGCATCCTCAAATTCGGGATTCTCCTTCAAGATATTTTGTATCAAATCGATTAAGTGACAGTAAGAGCATTACCAGGAAATCCATGGCTTTGCATTACGTAATGGTTTTGAGTCAAATGCTACCGTGCAGAATGCGCCTTCCATAATGCAACTGGCAGTTTTGAAAGCGTCACAGTGGTTCCATTTGTGGCACAGTGGTTTCATTAGAAGAATAAAGTGGTTCAGTATGTGTCACGGCTTTTGCTTATATGACATGGCGTGATTTTCTCTTTCAGCTGTCCATGGTAGTTTCACCTGTTCAAACAGTAACTCATTAACGGCCAAATCTCGGTGTCGCTTCTCATTCTAGGTAATTGGGATCCTTTGGTCTTAGAGGGGACATCACCAAATGCATAAGAGAAGCCTATGGCTATGCAATTGGAAGGCAAGAGTGAGAGGAGAAATAAGGAGTACGGGAGTTGGAGAATGCGTGAGAGGATCGCAATGAGTAATCGGTTGTTCATAGCTAATGCCTAGTCTATGCTCTTTATAATCTTTCAATAGCAGTGATACTTGAGAGAGAGTGAGATGCAATGCTCCTTAGAGCTCTTTCTATGGCCCCACTGCTTTGAAGGAAGAAGAGGAGAAAATTTAAGGGAAAAGTTCAGCCACTGTTCAATATTCATTTGCAGGAAGAGGATTCAACTCCGTCTGTTGTTGTATGTCAAAGACTGCATCAGGAGCAACTAAGAGTAGGAAACAGAGGAGACAATCTAAGTTGGAGACGATTTTGGAGGGTTCATATGACTTGACAAGACAAATTATATTAAGAGCACAGAGTCCCATAAGTTATTCTAACCGAGGTAAAAGTTGAGTCTATAACAGCTTAAAGAAGATGCTAAAGCTCTGGAATCTTGCATAATGGCAACATTATCTTCATGAAGTTCGTTTCACAGTCGGGTAGACACTAAAGACAGGTATATCTCAATAATGGGAAGTAAATGTTGTTCACGCTTCTAAATTCAAACTTGGGTCAGTGTTAGAGAAGCTGATGAGTCTCTATTGAGCTCTAATTCCTCAAACATGCTCCCAGCTCGATGAAGAAGTGCAAAAGACAGTTCTTGTCTTTTGACATTCCTGTCTCTTGAACTTGCTAGGAAAGGTGAGCGTGGACAGTGAGGTCTTCTTAGCTTGGGAACTGATGAAATTTATTTACAAAGAGTCTCTATTGAGATCTTACTAGTTTTACGATGTAACTCATGGGAGAGAATCCCATAGGCGTGGATCTGTTTCATATCAGAATATTCATGAAGCACTTTTTGCTTTGCCTGAATTATATGAGCATCTTCAACGAGTCATTATGTTGGGAGCATAAAGGGTGCTGTTGGAATTATCACACCTTCAAGCTACGGCTCTGCTGAATGTTTGCACCGAGAGTTTGATGTTGTCCCCAAATCGATGAAGGAAAAGGTTGTGTATCAATTACGGTAGATGCCTTTCTTTGAGCCAGGAGGAATGATGTAATCATTATGTCTTGTGTCCGAGCTTCAAACCATGGTCGGTGTGTAGCTTTCTAAGCGCAAGTGCTCTCGGACTGAGTGGTAAAAGTGATTCGACTCTCACCCCCCCGAAGCAGCTGCTTAAGCAATCTAGTGTTTGGACAGCCACCTATTGCATCCTTCTAACGTGCCTTCAAAAGGGAATCCTGGTGTGGTATATTACAAGAAAAGACGGTGAAGCGAGAGGATAAAGCGAGGGCGTGTGGTGCAAGCAAATCCTTCTTGGATGCGTTAAACAGGCAAGATAGACTAACCATATACATAATATGCTAGTATCTAATAAACCTCTTGAAATGAAACTTTCTCCTTCTAGAAATTGGTATAAATCGTGATTATGTGGTTTTGTGTTCAATATATGGTTAATGATTTTTTACTTCGGATTGCCTGTTGGTTGTTCTTGTTGACGTGATCAAACCCATTTATATATATATAAAACAAACAAAGGTTCCCAGTGTATGCTTTGATTGATCATATGAAAAATATACGTATATATATAATTTTAAAGTTACTTCCTTCTGCAAAAATGTCGTTGTTTCTTTTGTGAACCTAGGTATGTAATCGCCCCTAGAACGTTGCAGCGTTGACTAGTATTGGTTTCCTGTTATGTTGTTGCCCTAGAGGAAAACATACAGTTAAATTATTATTATATTTCTTTTTTATGATAAGCGTGATTATGCACTTCGTGTATTGTGCAAAGTATTAGGGCTTTTGAAAATTAGAAGTTCAATTTATATGCTTGTTAAGAAGGAAGTTTTGGGCCGAAAATATGTCCTGGGTTGATAGAAGGGCATAAATTATTGATAGAACCCCATTTTGATTCTACTCTTTCGATGAGTAAAATTTGATAAAATTAATGACCTTTATGGTGTTAAGATATGGTATGTTGATGATTCCTTGTGTGATCGATTTAATCATGTATAGACATAATGCCTTGATGGAGTAAGGTAATACCTTTCACGGTTCGTGAAAGTTAAGGTTTTCATCAACTCGCTTAAGGTAACATGAAGTCCCTTAATTTAGTCAAACTTGTCTTGTACTTCCTTCTCGATGAGTGACCTTTCATTGCAAATTTAAAATGATTGTGATGGAAGGTCGTGAATATATTTTGTTGTCAAAAAGGGAAAAGAAGCTCTGGAATAGTTTGTTTTTGTGTCGAGTGTAATAATTGTAATTACATGTTATAGAAGTTAGTTATTGGAGGATATCTATCTTCAATGGTATATTGTGTGTTTAATCTCTGCATAAGTTACTATAAACTTAGTGTTGAGATGTAAATTAAGGAGAGTTGAGAGACCTTTTTCCTTTGTTTACATCGTTTATGATATTAGGAAGTGAGTTGACATCGGAAAATATCAACCAAGTCTAGATTCATGGCTATGTTCCTCTAAAACAGGAGGATTATAAATCTATGGTATTATGAAAATACAAGGATGTGTTTTGAATGCTAGATTGCCTACTCAACTTGGGTATTAATGAGGCTTGTCGCTATTCCGGCCCCGGTTAGGTAAGTTTTTAGATAATACCTATTCTGGACATTCTTACCGTTCTTTCCACTCATTTGATTAGCTATGAAGTCACTTTTACCTAAGATATAATGGTTGTAGGTTTGAATATAAGATTTTTCATCCTTTAAACCTTTTTGATTACATGATGGAACTTTGTTTTTACCCTCGTTGTTCGTTTATAGCCTATTAGGCCTATGTCCCTATGGAACGATTCCAAAACTATATTCTTTTGGCAAAGCTAAGATCGGGCTTGGTTTTTATCTTTGACTTCACCTTGAGAATGTGGATTGATGGGTTACACTTTAGACTTCAATCACGTAATCTACGGGATTACATGATTGAAATCCTTATACTCTCAACTCTTGTGTCTAATCATTTAAATTTCATAGTCTTGCGTATTTGGTTGTCAAACTTTTGTAGTTTTAGAGGTATTTTTCATAACTAAAACTTATGGTTTTCTTCTTGGTTGATATGTTGAAAATTATATCTTGTTTCAAAGGTTGTTGGAGATTAGTACTTTGATCCATTTCCTGAAATAGAATGTTTCCTTTCATGGTATTGTTAGCTTGTAGTTTATTGTTGCTATGTATAGTCTTATCTTGCTCGGTTTCGAACATCGACTCAAAGTTATTAATTGCGAGATGGCTTACGTGGTTAGATGATGGAAAGACTTGTAGATTATTGCATCAATCTTGGTTATATTGTTCCTTTGTATGAATGTGTATTATGTTATAAAATTTGGAAAGGGCCTTTGGACATTTTAGAAGAAGGGTCAGTGCCTGGTAAATGTATTGTAAAGTATTGTTGTTGTAACTGTTGAAACTTTGGCTTGTTTGGTTATCATGTGAAAGATGAAATTTTGATTACCGCTTGGTTATGTGATATTCTAGTGAATTTTAATCCTTAGAATAGTAGCGGGGCATGTCCCATGTTATTACTCTCTTGCTCCCTAGTCTTTATTCGATAGAGATGGTATGTCCCTTTGATTTGTGCACCGTGTTGGAATGAATTGATATAACCTTGTTTTGTTTCCGCAAACGAGTACTGTTAAACTTTGCTCTTGAGTTAAAACGTTGAGTTGTAAACCCTCCTAAGGCATAGTAGCAATGAGTTTGTAAGCACTATAAAGTGAGCTGGATAATCCTGATAAAAGTTAAACGAAAATTTATGTATATGAACATATTTATGTAGATGTGACCCACTTGAAACCTTTGAGACCTGGAACAATCAAGAGGAATCTATCTTTTGTAACAAAATATGATTACTTGTTTTTCTTTCCCGAGCCAAACCAATAAACACTATCCTTTTACAGTGAAACCTTAAATGATCTCTTGGTGAAATCAATGGTTAGATTATAGAAAATGATAGGGTTAGTTAAGTAGGAGTGAAAGTGATTAATAAAACCTTAAATTTCTCTTTATCGTTTGAAATGTTCTCCTATGCCAAACCTAATTAAGTAAAGTCTAGATAGAACATTTAACCAATCACGATAAAATCTTAACCTCAATGAAAGATTGATAGTAAACAATGTGACCCTGAAGCTAAATACTGTTGTCCTATTCTGTTAACCCATGCCTTAATTCATGGTGATATTTCTTAAGCAAGGTCAAAATTTAATCCTTAAACAAGAAGGCTATTGTTATGAACCCTAAGCGGTACTTTTCACTCAATCGGAACTTATGCTTTCACCTGTGCAATAGAGGTATGAAACAGGAGTTAGTGGCTTGAGTAAGATTAATTAACCTTGTAAGAAATGGAAAATGTTCTAAAATCTAATGAATAAAAAGTTTTGGACATCAAATTGATGATCCCAGTTTAGAAAGCTTGGCCTCAAGCTATTTAGTCAACCGTTGAAAAGAAAGAAGTTCTCCCTTGTGAAAAGAATTGTGTGAATCATTACATGAAATTTTATAAGAACGTAAGTTAAGAATTAAGAGACACTTTAGTAAACAAGAAAATTTAACAAGAAATTTCTCATGGGATGCCCTAGCTGTGAGTGTGTCATGTGGATTGGACTTTCATGTTGCCTTGTCAAAAGAAGAGTACATTGTCCTTGATAGGTGTGAGCGTTCTCGTGCTTGACCTCGTGGTCTCCCCGTAGCAAGTGGTTCCTGGTGTTGGTTGTAACCTTGTGACGATATGTTGTGCCGTGTTGTGTCAAAGCAAGTCAAAAAAATTATCCTGTATTTCACTGTGTTGTCCTTGTGTTGGTAATTTTGGTGTGTTACAAAATGATGGTTTCATTTGGAGTCAAAGAATTTATCCCTTTAAGAGGAGGTCGGATAGTAGAAATGCTAGTAGGTATTGTGTCAATCGGTGCCTTCTTGCGAGGCATAAGGGAGGTAACTATGCAATGATAGAGTTGGGAAGATCAAAGGTTTTAATATTAAAGGATGATTTCACCGGCCTCTTCATCATGAGGTGGTTTTCGGGGTTCTCTTGACTAGTTTGGGTTGTTTGCTATATCTACGAGATGGTGTCGATTTGGTAGTTAAAGCATGGTACTCTCAAAAGGAAACACAAGGTAGTTCTATTAAAATATAAGGCTTAATATAGGGCTTATGTATTAGCGTTATTTTAATATTAGTTCGTGTTAACTAATAAATGGTTGAATTACTTCAACCACTTTGTAACCATCATTCACGTAATAAAATGATGGGCACATAATGATAATGTGCGCATTCAATTTCTCTTCATTCTCACTTTGTACATTTGATTTTTTCTTTATTCTTTTCTCTCTCCGTGTATCGGTGTTACGCGGGGACGTGTTCCCTAGATTTTGGGGGCGTCGACGTCTAACGTTTCGGGACTCGGGACTTGGAGGGGACGTCCCTATTTTTTTAATCTTTCAAAAAAATTCTGATGTTTTTACTTTTAAAAAGCTGTTATTTTTACGAAGAACATTAAATTATAATCTTGAAAGTACCTGAATAGAGTTTAAATCCCTAAATTTCATTGAATAAAGTTAAAATATTCAAATATTAATATTTTATATATTATTTTAATAGCCGTCCCCTTGCCATCCCCAAAATTTGGGAATTTTTTCCCATCCCGGAAACCCCGTCCCCCTGTCTCCCCGTCCCCCCGTCCCGAGACTTAGGTAACTATGCCGTGTATTCTAACGTTGGTATCGGAAGAGCAAAGTGAGGAAAGAAAGAAGATCAGTCCCATTAAGACATGAAGTTTGAATCGAAGGAAATCAAAAGATTTTCTAAGGCATTGCGATTGTGTAAGGAAATCACAAGAAGATTTTCTAGGGACATTGAGGGCAAAATCGAAGTGAATTGAGGGCACGTTTTCAGTCGTAGAGCCAAAGTCATGAAAGGGCACATTTTCAGGAAAAATACGATCGTGGAATTGAAGGGCATAATCATAGAAGACCTAGCGAGACGTGTTTCATTCACTTGTGTTATAAATTGAAGGACATACTTTTTTTTTACTGATCACGATTGAAAGGTATTTCTTGTTTTACCAGGTGAAGAGCTCTCTTTTTACAGTTGCGAATTGCAAATAAATACAGTCGTTTTTCAACACAAATACAGACATAATCTAGGGCACATAAAAACCAACGAATCAGAAGATAATAAAGTCGCGGAAGGGTTTTATAGATTTTTGAAGAATTTCAAGAGACGTAAAATATAGGTGAATCGGGAGCAAACGATTCACGAACAACCAAAAATAGCCACGAATTTTAGGAGAAAGACAACGTTTCAGGTAAATACGAAATCTAGGGCACAAAAATTCTATCGATGTTGCAAATCATGAACCAGGGTTTTTTTTTTTTTTTTGGCCATGAATGGATTGCATTACTCTTGGAGCCAATGATAAAGAATTATGAAGAAAGTGTATATTATCAAGTTATTGAACGAAATATTTTTCAAGAGATGGATAAGAGTGTGGAGAAAACGATGAAGGGAATATTGCAAGACAACCAAATGAAGTCAATGTTGAAAATCCATCGGATGTTGACATTAATGAACTCACTGATAGAGATGCATATTTTAAAAGAATCACATCACTTTGAAGACATGAAGGAATCTAGTGTAGGTAAAACTCAGGATGGATGATTGTCTAGTTAGTTCAGGAGTCTATGAATCTCGGGAATTTACTCTTACGAGGGTCATGAGACAACTTGATGGAGCTTGTAGATGGATCAAGTATGGATGGTTGTTCAACAATTTGGAAGATTTTGTAATTCGGGAGTCGGGAGGTGGAATCCGGGAACTCGAGAATTCAGCTCGGGAACTACACCTTTACGAGGTTAGGAGGTAACTTGATGGAGTTCTACCTGGTCAAAGCATTGTTTTCAAAAGGGAAAGCTTTTGAAGAATGCGTAGTCTTGTTTGGTTCAGTTTATTTTAATCTTTTGTAAGTATGTTCTATAGAGTAAGCCTTAAGAGTGGGTATTAAAATATAAGGCTTATTTATTAGCGTTATGTTAATATTAGTTAAGTGTTAACTAATAAACGGTCAGAACTACTTCAACCTCTTTGTAACCATCTTTCACGTAATAAAATGATGGGCACACAATGGTAATGCATGCATTCGGTTTCTCTTCATTCATACTTTGTACATTCTATTCCTTCTTTCTCCGCATATTCTAACAGTTCCTCGAGAGTGGGGATTTTGAAAGTTCAAAATATCATTGGTTTGTTGCCTTGAATCTTATACACATAGCCTAAGTAAAAAAATTAAAGCATTGACACACGGATGAAGCGATGGCATGGATTGAATGTGTCCATGGTCGGCCAAGGAGAATGTTATAAGATAAAGGAAAGTTGAAGATCATAACTTTCACTCTAACGGTGTGTGGAGGCATGATAATGGGCAACCAAATGTAACCTAATGGGGCATTTTCCTTCGGTTGTACCCTTGACACGTGTTGTGGGTTGATTTTAGATTATCAATTGAATAGCCCAAGGATTTAATTAATTCCAAAGAAGTGACATGTTTCAGAACCCTCGTCTACGAGAGCCCTATTTATTTGTACATTGTTGATCTTGACAAAAATGAAAAGAGGAGGGTCATCGACACGAAATAGGAGTTAAATACGGGATCATAGAGTTAATGGGAAAATGAAGAGATAAGGATTGATTGGTTGTTTGATTGTTTTGAAGAGATAGTTATTCATATTGTTGAAGTATTCTATCATTTGAACCATGCAAAAGAGGCTCTTGCCCCAAAGCTGGAGGTTAAGGGATATTTATGTCAAAGGGTACCTTCATCAAATGGTTATGATGCTTAAGCAAGGTTCTTATGAGTTCGAAAAAGGGGATTTGACTTGGAAGATTGGAGAGCTTCGTGGTTGGAGCCCATTCTTCCAAGCTAGCTTGTTTGATGTTAGTCGAGAACCCGAGGGGTCTTAGTCATAATAATTTTGGAGAAGTTGAGGTTGTAGATTGGGCTAAGTTTTTATTTTTTTTGCTCAATTTATATGGCATAGGCCATGCTGGATGGTTGAGATAGCTCAGGCAATTTCATCAACCTTGCTAAAACGTGATGACCGATGTAGTTGGAAGATATAAAGGCCTCACAAAATGATATAGGACCCGTAGGTTCAAGATGGTTGATGACATTGATTTCAACACTATTTTCAGATTTCTGAGTTTTTGAAAGTTTTCTGGAGGAAGCCTGACTTGTGGGATAGGCTTCAACAGAGTCTTAGGAAAAGATGGAGGATACGTGGAATCAATGCAAACAATTACTCATTTCATCCCTTGCATGTTAACCATGTTTTTGTTTTGTCAATATTAGGATTGTAGGTGGTTTCAATAACATTGGTTGATGGAGTTGAATTTTGATGTCAATAGCGGGATGGTGCGACTTATCAAGCTTAAGAGTGATTAGGTAGAGTATCTTTGTAGATATCCAAATGGGCATTAATCTTATGCACGACATAGTGACGATTGTGTTGTTTTCTCAGTCTCTCGCTTTGATGGCTTTGTTATGTCTTTCTCTTATCATGACATCATGATTGAAGTCACGTCCAACAAAGAAAGCATAAGCCATGACTCTAAGCACTCAAATTATTATGAGAATGACCCCAATTGGCATGCCACCAACAATTTTTTTGTTGTACCACTGGGGGAGAGCCGAGGGAGAGGTCGGGAAGGGTCCATAGGTTGTGAGAAAGGCCTAAGAAGATGATGTCTTAATTATTCTCTTGTGAGAGGTCACTAACAATCCCCTGTCATGTCCCTTTTTGGAGACTAGTGCACTTGAAGACCTTATCCCATTTCTTCCTCGTGGGACTAAGGGTTGGAGCAAGAGGAACGTTTCTGAAGATATCTGATGATAGTTTAGGAGTTTTTATTTTTATGATGTATTCCTATTGGGAAGCCAAGTGCTCCAATAGAGGAATTTAATTAATTAATTAGTTAGTTAATTTGGTGAGCATGTAGGCTCAAGTTGTAAAAGATTATTAAAGTACTTTATGCGGTTGGCCATTATTGAATTGTAGCACCCCTTATGATATAAAAGGAGGTTGCTTGGCCATTTGATTATTATGTGAATTCTATTATTTTGGAAAGATTGCTTGTGAAGCATCTCTCTCCCTCTCCTAAGGACGAAAACCCTTGGAGAGTCTTGTGTGAGGACGAAACCCTTCACCAAGTCTAGGGAAGACTTCAACATGGGAGTCTCCACCCCCTTGAGGGATCTCTTTGCTGCTGTTATCTTCATTCCAACCCTAGGTAAATTTCCTAATGAGCTCCATTGGTCAAATATTGAAGATATTGCACTTCTTTTGTTATTGATGCATGATTGGCTCTTCTCAAAGTGGAGTGACCCATTTGTGGTGTGATTTGGTATATTATTTGGCTGTTCCAAGTGGGGCGACCAGCATTGAAGGGTGTTTTGAGGTACCTAAGGGTCTTCTATGTGTTTGGATTACATCATCTCATTGCATATAATTTCTAAGGGCAAAATCTGGTCTTACACTTAATTTTGGAGGGTTTATGTATGCAATTTCAGTTCTGGAATCATTTAATTATTTCTGCAGTCTAAGGGTTTCATCTAAAAATCAGATCTCTTACTTCTAAGCTTGCAATTTCATATTTTCTTGCATGATATGATTGCTGGTAATTTATAATAAATTTTGAGACTAATAGGTAGCTTCTTTAATGGGTTTTGAGGGTGGAAAAGCAAGCTTAAACCTCCAAAAGGGGTTGCTGCCCTAGAAGGATGTTTGCTGGCAACATTTGAGGGTTTATATATATTAATTTCAGTCCCTAACAGTCTGCTCCCAATCTGAAGTTTATTGTTTGTGCTCAGCTTTGCATAGTTTCTTGAAGGTCCCCAAAAGGGACATTACAATCCCCTTGGTAGGGTGGGTGAGGAAAGGAGCCTCTTTTAGGTTGGAGAGGAGATGAACCTTGAGAAGTGCCAATATTGTGAATGGTTTGATGGGAAACATTGCCATGATTGTGTCATGACACCATCATCTTAGGCATTGCGATTCGAGGTCGCATTAAGACTTAAGATAAATTTCTTTATGTTGTTTAGGTTGAAGTTTTTCGAATTTGTGTGTGGGATAATCTTGTATTTTAGATTGTTCAATGACTTTTACAAGGATGATGGAGAGGAGGACCTAACCTTGTGTTGAAAGCGAGGTTGTAAATCTAGAAGAAATAGTTGGAACAATTTACCATAGGACTTGTCTTTGGGCTTTGTTAGTCAAGGCTTTCCATCGCTTTATAAATGCTTGAGCCGTTTCGTTTTCGAATTATTTACAATTGATAAAAGGGTTGATTTTGTTTTCGGGTAAGTCATAATAGTGCAATTCTTCAACTAAGGCAATCACTTGAACCTTCAACTTAAACAATGGAGTTAGATGAAGGGTATGGTTCCAATCTAAAGCATTGCCTTTTAGGGTCTTAGTTAAGAGCTTGGTGACCGTATAAGAGTTTTTTTCTCGGTGAAGTCCTTGTAGACATTTATAAAAGTCTTAAAATAAAGAGTCTAATTGGTTGATCCATCATATGTGATGGTTGGAGTTATACTTCCACTATCCATTGTGGCAATATAAGGAGCTAAAGGTTCTCTTTGAATTGATCAAGAGCCTTGTTAGTGATGTGTGGTTATGGGATGGCCCATTAGGATCAAAAAGGGGGTGGAGTGAGAAATTGATTTTGCATAGCCCACTGGATATGTTATGGTTGATTTATCATTTGAGCCAAGTTGGCTTTCATTTTTGAAGGAATTGATTATCACTAATGGTTTGTATCCGGGACATTCTGTCAAGCGGTTGCAAGATCAATTGAGTTGATCTACGGGGGATATTTTGGTTGGATTGAGGTCCATTGTTAAGGTTAGCACCCACCATGGTTGAAGGAGGATTTGTAGAAGATGAAAAGACAGGCAAGACATCCTTTGGATTACCCTAGTGGTTGAAGAATTGTTTTTGTTAGGAGGAT
This sequence comes from Taxus wallichiana var. yunnanensis, assembly GCA_018340775.1. Taxonomy (NCBI): domain Eukaryota; kingdom Viridiplantae; phylum Streptophyta; class Pinopsida; order Cupressales; family Taxaceae; genus Taxus; species Taxus wallichiana. Next base: position 673,371,173 of record CM031240.1, on the reverse strand, counting down.
TGTATGATGTGTTTTTGGAGCATTTTGGGAGATTCTCCTTGATATTGAGGGAAACTTTGATGGAACATGTGCATTTGGCGTAGTTGGGAAAATAGTTATCTTTCACTCACCCTCCTACAATGATTCCTCCTCGATTATAGATTGTTTTAGTTGAGATCTAATGGAAACCCTAATAGTAGATGCATTAGGTAAGAGTTTCTTAGAATGAAAACTAACCATATCACAATCTAGGTACAAGGGTCGAAGTTGAGGAATAGAGGTCCAATAGTTATTTTGAGCACTATAAATTTTTTTCCATGATAGGAATGGAAATATGATTTTTAGGGGTTCTAAAGGTGGAAGGGAAGAAATTAGACAAGCAAGGTATACTTGACCAATTGATATCACTAGAAAGCTAGGATGAAAAATAAGATATACAAGAAAAGTTGATATAATAGGAGATAAAGATGAGTGTGAAGAAGGAACACTCAAGGGTGAAGTATGATTCATGTGGGGTTCACTCGAATGTATGTTAGCCAATGGTTAATATGATTATCCTCTCTCTCTTCTCAATAATATGGTTAAGATATAAGTAGAGGACCATTCTAAGGCTAACACACAAGCCAAGGATAGCACCTAGGGGTGTAATTGTCATAGATCTAGAATAGGTTTATCTCGCACTCGTATAAAAGGCATAGGGTTCCAAACCCTGTGTCTAAGATAAGGGGGTGGGGTCTTTCTAGAAATCTCAAGGTTGTAATAGTAATGATAATAAGCAAGAGCTTAGTCTAGACTAGGGGTTGTAATACCATTTGGCGGCTAAGCATGGACTATAAGAGATAACACAATAGACAAATATGTGTTTATCCTAGTCCAATACATGATACATCAAACATAATCAATCATACTAATATAAAGGATATAGAAGGGTTAGGGATACTTACATTTGTGAAGTCGCTATTGGTGCTTTAATCCCGTCAGTGGGGGTTAGTAGCACCTTGTGAGAGAATTGTCATGAGTGAATCACAAGAGGGATAGTTAGAAGACCTAAGTGTACCAAAGTTGGAGACTCTAAAGACTTGGTAGACCTTCTTAGTACAATTCGTTGCTACTAGTAACCTAATGCTCCAAAGTGGACCTCCAAGTATAAGCTCCATGATGCCTTGCCTAGCTCTTATACCACAAATAATAGTTATGGCCTTTTTGAGTTATGAGTCTTCCTCATTTACACTTGCATGCATTGTGTCAAGAATGCTAGTCATAGGCTTAAACCATGAAATCTATGCAAATGAAGTTGTATAACTTGTCTTGACACTTTAACACACTATTCATACCCAAATCAAGCTTATAAAACAATCACTAAGGTCTTAGCATGCTCACAACTCATATTTAGCTCTTGACTAGGCCTAATGCCTTGTAGCCCTTCACAGATGCATTTTGGACCATAACTTTTATAAACACCTGATATTAAAAACCTGAGAACTAATCTAGATACCCATTTGGGCCTCTCAAAACATGTATAAAAATGAGATATAGTTGTTTTGTACGGAATAAGAGAAATTGTACCTGGTCCTAGCCCAATTAGGCCTATTTTAGCATGCTACCTTGTTGCAACAGGGGTCTAAAGATTGAAACTCATCATGAAACCTATTGAATCACCTCATGCATGTTTTCAAGATGCTCTAGCATTGATTTCAGGTCACCTACCTCCAAATCCACCTAGCTTGCATTCAATTCCTCCTTCACTGTTCATTGTTTTTCACTCCCAGATCTGAAAATTTCTGTCATTAATAACTCCTTCCACACGTGCAACCAAGGGCTGAAATTTTACAGGCTTGTTCCACTAATAGGGGCAGAAATATGTTCCAAATTTGAGCAATTTTCACCAGGTAGAAAATTTTTAATGTCTTGCCCTAGTTTGGGCCCTAAAACACTAAATCACTTATAAAATCCTTAATACTCACTTTCAAAGCTCCAAATAAATTTTGTTGTGTTTGTTTAGACCTCCTCTAACTTTTAAGCTTACCAGCAAAAGGAAATAGGCCCCTTAATATTGACTGTTACTTTTCATGCTTGCTGCCCTGCCTGGTTCTTCAATGTCAACATACACAATTTTTGCAAAAACAAGCATTATACTTTGAATTATCACCTGCAACTTCATACACTTGTGTTATTCATCTTAGAGAATCATAATACAATCATATCACCACAAATTTCTTCACCCAAAAGTGGGTTTTCTTATTTTAGACCCCTAAACTAACTCCTAGAGTGACTCAACAACCTCCTAGATTGACTCAACCACACACTAAACATGGAAATGTGATAAACCTCATCCTAAAACACCTTATGAGCTCGTTCACAACAGCTCTTACAAGATGAAATGGTCTTCATGACCTTATTTGAGCTATATTCACTCTTACTAAGTCAAAATGACTTTTGACAACTCACTTACAACCTTTATTTACTTTCACCATTACCATTTACATACAAATTTGAATTCAAACAAGCTAGAAATGGAGGGAAAACATTCTAACATCACTCCTAGACCTCATAATCACCTATCCAACTACCTCTTGCTTGACAAATGATGCCCTTGCATCACTCCACTAAACCTTTAAGGGCATATTTGTGAGTGAAAGCAGAGCGAACTATGTGATAGAAATGACACAACGACATCTATTTATAGGAGAAAATAACCTAAAGTTAGTATCTTTCTTGGTCGATGTAGTTGGCTAGAAAAGGAGTTCTACTTAGCATCAACCAAAAATGGGCTGACATAAAGGTAAGGAGAGGAGAGAGAATGGAGGCAAAGCAAAATACTTAGTGCGAGTATGAAGGTGATTGGAAGGGGATTTGAAGGTGATGTGAAGGTGGTAACACTTAAGGATATCAAATGATCATGAACAGGTAGTAAGAATATAATAACGAGGCAAGCTAGGAAGGCTAGGGCAATGCCACACACAATGACTCTCTCATGAGGTAGTCCCAACCAGCCCAACCCCGTTTCTAGTACAACCCTTAAGGAATGCACTTGAGGAGGTTAATGCACCAACAACATGCAAAAATAAATCATTAGTAAGAGTGAGAAATAAGGTGTATACATGGTGCAAGCTCAAAATTCTAAAATACTATTGCTTTTCTACCTAGTTAATTTGTATTCATGTGCAACCAATGTTTTCGAGTATTCATAGAAGATGACTATAAGCAAGAAGTCAAGGTTGATTACAAAGAGGAGGCCAATACATGCAACATCCAATTTATGGAATAACTAGGCAATAAGATAAATGAGCTACAACACACTATTTATTGTGAAGGTCACATTACTTTACTAATTGCTTGCATGGGTCAAAGGCTGTGGACACATTAATATTTATGATGCTCAGTATGGAACAACTTAAGGCCATACTTGGACAACATTGATTAGAATAAATGCAAGCCAGAGTCGATGATTCAAATAAATGCATTACATTCAAATTTGAGAACAATATGATGAAAATCTGACATGGTAGAAAGTATGAATGACAAGAAGTCGAACATCCACAAACAACTGATGTTACACCACATAATGAGATGACACTATTACGGTATTACCTATGCACAATCTTGGAGAAATACAATACTCAAATGCTAACATCCAAAAAAGACAAAGTGGATGGTAAAGATGACACCTAAATATGATGATTTTAGTGATGATGATATGTGGAAATTTGATAAGATATTGTATCGAGAAGTCAAAATTCCTTTGGGTGATCCAACTTCATCACATCACCCACTTGATGACATCATAGCATAGTACATCTAACCTACCTTTATATGGCAACTTGGATGCAATTTATCGTACATAACTTCATTTAATCTTGCTTGCTTGATCACCCTCTCTTGAGTTGATTGATTGATTCCTCCAATCTTTCATTTTGACATTGACACGATTGACTTCTCATTGATCATTCTTCTAGCCTCTTGGCTTTGACATATCTACTACATTGGCTCTTGCCTTTTGATTGACTATCCCGCGATAGACATTCCTACTAAGCTATTTGATGATGAGATGTGCATACATATCCTACAGCAGTATGATCTTAGCAGATACACTTTGAGACATGTTACATCTTGATATGTCATACTGCTTGTCCGCTTCTCCATATTGACCATCTAAGCTCACTTTTGTCGCAGCACACATTGAGCTTACATGATCAAATATTTTCTATGCCGACACATCTCATGGCATTGGCATCTACACCAATATTGCACATCAGGGGCATGTGCCTACCATAAGTCCTTTCATATACTCCTTTGAGACATAACTTTGCTACATGCATCCGGGGCATATCACTTGCCTTCACCCTCATGCTGCTTCTTTGTTACATCTTTTATTTATTGGATTAATTATTTTTTTGACATTAGATGTCTTATTGCCTACTATTTCTGACACATCTTTTGTTTATTGGATTTATTATCTTTTTTTTTCATTAGATGTTTCATTTAACCTATTTATTTTACCGTTTGTGTTTTCAGTTTTAGTCATAAGTGTTATCACATTTGTGCAAGATAAAAATGAAAACACAGATCAACATGTAAAACAACTACAAATATCCAACAAAACACCATAAGCCATGTACACCGTGTTGAAACAATGTCATATATACATATAATGGTATCTCAAAAGTACATCAAACTATACATCACTTGTCCACATCAGATGTCTCTTTCATCCCTAGGGGAAGGACAAACAATGCTCTAATGAGACATTTCCTTCCTAGCTGAAACCAGGGATCTCGCTGAGGAAGCCGCTATAGAGAGGGCACCCGAGGCTCTCCTTGAGCTATACCCAACTATATCTCCATCTCTTGAATCTGAGACTCAACAATCTGTTGTCTCTTTGTGGCCGTCTGAGCATTGACTAACCTAGCTTGCTGCTCTGTCACTAAAGCATCATTTGTGTTCAATAAGTGTTGGACAAGAGAATCATCACTGCTATTTAGTATTACCTATGGCTGCAACTGTGGAAGTAGGAGGACATGCCTCCTCTCTGTGTCTCTACAATGCTCGGACCACCTCTCTAATGGGTCTAAAATATTCTACACGGACACCTGTTGAGGGTGCCAGTAGATTGGGCATAAATGTCATATCTCGCCAGTCGAGGACACTGTCCAAAGTCTCATTGTGGGCAACCTCTATAAGAGGGAGGCATCTCTTCGAAAACCAACATATTCTACTACACATTAGATATTAAATCAAATCTTAATATCCCCTACTTCCTAGCATATATACTCTAGGAAAAGAAATAACTTAATAACTCCACACTTTTCTCACTTGGATGCCCTAGACGGTCGTCAATGACTGTCTCGTCTGCTCGATTGCCTAGTATGACATTGTCATCGTCACCGGGCTCACTCATAGCTACCAACTTCTGCCATCTGTCTCTCCGGATAATCAAGACTGGAGGCCTTCTTTGTGCCTTATGTGCTGCTTTCTGTAGATCCCTAGCCAACATGCCTATAATATAGATTCCTAAGGGTTCCAAATAGCCGCCGCTGGGCTGTTTCAACCTTTACTCTCAGTCCCAAGAGTGGGGTCTGCACTGCATGTTGCACAACATTTGGGGCAACAACCTATGTTGGGGCATTGTGGAGAGGGCTTCCTCCCAATTGGTCCCTCCACCTTTATCCGTTGTCGCTGGTGTCGGTTGGCGCATTGAGGTATCCACCACTCCCGCCATGGTCTCAATGGTGGGACTACGGTCTTAGGTCCCTCACCCGCTCTTCCCCTTGGCTCTCTCGAATGTCTTGGCTTATGTGGTGAAAGGGGAAATGGTGCTATAAGCCAAACTGCCTTGAAACTCTATCAACATGTGGCTCGTTCCATCACAAATAAGGACCTGTAATCTCTCTGATCCCCTATGGCGCTTAAGTAAATGGCCCATATGACCATGCATCTACTATGCCCACATATGGGGTCCACACTATTTGATCTCGTCGCACAGCAGTAGTCTCAAAAATCAACTTGAGCATGTACTTCTCTCTCTCCCATTGCAGTATCCGAGGTGCATCTGATGCAATCTGTAAAGGTGTTCATTTTGGGCAGTATGTGGGAAATATCTCATAAATCCAAGCAACTAATAAAATCACTGGTCCCTCGCCAACTGTAGTTTGATCTGAATGCAGTACAAGTCATGGGCCAGCTGAACCCATATTTCAATACCCCAACTATATAATGAGCTTTGCTCTAATTCAGCTTGGCATGCTACTAACACAGAAAATGATACTCCACCATCCGACTTGTGGCACAAGATACATGCCACAACCATCTCTATAATTGCCTTTCAGATAGCTAGAATAGGCACCCTGTATACTGCACTGAGACGGACAATCAGTGACCGTGGCTCATACCAATCTGCTATTGTGACCCACTGAGCTAAAGCTATCTACTTGGCATCGTCTCAAGTTTATCACAGAACATAAATGTCCCCTATATTGGCAGCCCCAAAATTGCATGCATATCCTCTAATGTAAATGATGACATCACCACCTATTGTCCACCTAAAAGTGTCAGATTGGTAGTGCCAGGCCTCTATAAACATTTATATGAGATCCACATCCAAAGGGATGCTATACATCTCCATAATACCACCAAAGCCCAGGCCACGCTATTGTGCTCTGTTTTGATCCAACAAACCCCTCAACAAGTCTGATAACCATGAGGCCTCAACTGTCCTCCATAGGCAGACTCGTCTCAAAACTTTTAAAACATCAAACAACATTCTCCTGATCAGTCTGAGTTAGAGAAAATCTGATCAAATAATCAAACATTAAATAACAAAAGGCTGGAAGCCCAACCAAGCAAGGGAGCATTAAAACAGTTCTATCCTAGAAAGGGAGGATGATTGAGAAGAAAAGAAAAACACAATGAATAAGTGAAGATGAGGAGGTTTTAGATTGCTTCCATAATCCAAAAGAGCTTTTGTTTTGTATTTCCATTGGCTAATAGAGCATTTCTTTACTAGAGTTTTTCTGACATTGGGTTTCTCCAAGATAAATTCTTGTGTTATCTTTGTAGTTGCATTTTATTTTTTATTTTACTTTTCTTTACATTTTCCATTGTTTGTATATTAATGGTATAACTGATTAGGCATTCTGTTATTATAAAAGGATAAATAATGGCTGTACATAGTGGCACAGGGCATTGTTTCAGCCTAGCTGCATATATTTCATCGATGTGGTGGTTGGGTCACGGCCCTACACTATAGTAGATTAGATAGGGGCTCTCGATTGACCCCCTCTTTGAACGATCTTATTTCTATGGCAATTGAGTGGTTCACCCATCTCTATTCTAGGGGGATATAGATAGGGGCTGCGCTCACCCAGATATAGTTCAGGACCTCCCCTCCAGATTTATATATAGGGGCGAGCGAGTGCCCCCACCCCATCAAGAGTGGGCCCATAGTTCAGATAGGGGCCTTCCAGAGCCAAAGATCAAATGACTCGCTTCAACTAAGGAGGGAATCGAATTGGGGACTAGTTCTATATCGAGTTAGGAGTTGGCCCCTCTATCCCAGGCCTCTCTACTCTATCCAATCCACATATATTTGATTGATTTCAGCTGTAGTCACATGTATTGCTGATATGTGATCATATGCATTAGCCTTAAAAAGCATATGTACCTTATTTTCAGTAGTTTAGATTAATAATATATACCTTGAGTCATAACAGTACTTGTATGGAGTTGTTGAGGCACTTGATTCTGTGCTTGTATTTGCCTTTTGGCCCCAGCCAAGAAACACACATTTGGGTACATTTAATAAACACTTTCCTGAAATATCCCTAATGGGATACCACTAAAAAATGCAGAAAATATTGAAAACTTGCAGCCACATAAAATACTGATTTTACCAGATTTTTATAGTAAGGACAACAAACTAAATAGAATCAATATCTCCCAAGATATCCACTCGAATCACATGAAAACTTAAAGAGAGCTTGATATTATTATAAAGGACATAATAAAACTGTTTTTGGGAATTTTACAGAGATCAAACTGTTGCCAGAAAATTACAGAATGCCCTAGGCGGCTGGAAAACTTCAGAGGTTCGTGACCCTCTAAATACGAAGCAAAAATAAGGGTCTTTGGAAACAACAATGGCAGATGTAGGGAATAACACTGCCACTTGCAGATCTGACACGACCGATTGGAAAACCCCCAAATAGAGGCTGCAAGTCGCCACGCTAGGAATGGAGTCGGGAAATGAGGGAGGTGCCTTCCACGTGCTGCCACGCCCAGCCTAGATGGCTGTCGTGAGTCGGATCTAGAGCCCCTCTGATTGTCTTCCCGAAAGCCCCCAAAATCCTCAAAACCCTTCCTCTGACCCTCTGGAAATATCTCTATAGCACGGCCCAGAAAACGGCTCCAAGATGATAGACTAGGGTAGATCTTTCACTACCGAAGAATGCCCTGCTAGCTAGGGACGGGTCTCTCACCACCGAAGCTAGGGTCCTGTGGGATTTGACTCCACAAGCTGTAGAAACGCAACAACAGCAGCTGCACGAGAAGAGGCTAAGAGTATGCGATCAAAAGTCCTTTTCTTCCTTCCCTGTCTCCATATATACCTTTCCTTGGCAAACGAGCCCCCACAACCCTAGCGCATTTCATTCCATGGAGGGGCCACTAACATAAAAGTATCTATAATTACTTTCTCCCTTTTTTGAGTCGCCGTGTCCAAAAGTGACCCCAAACGCCAAACTAGGACATTAAAACCACGGGGCCCCTTCCCACAAGCTTCCAGCATCCACAGCCCCCTGGGTCTGACCACATTTTGGACCCGACTTGGCCCTTGGGCCATTTGGCGTAGGAAGAAGGGGACATTACAGAAAGGGGACATTACAGTCCTCCCTTCCCAAAATTTGCTTGTCCTCAAGCAAACGCAAATTAGGATGCTGCAAAATATGCTCCCCCTCCCAAGTAGCATCCTCAAGTGGCAGTCCCTTCCATCGCACCAAATACTCGGTGATTACTTTGCTCCTGAGCCCCCTCTGTCTCATTTCAATAATGGCTTGGTTCCAGCACCAACTTCCCTTCCTCATCTAGTGGCGGTAGCTCTGTAGATGGTACAATATGTGGTCCGAGCGCCTTCTTAAGGCATGAAACATGGAAGACATTATGTATCTTACTGTGCTCCGGTAGCTCTAGCTCATATGCCACTACCCCTACTCGACGAACTATTCGGTACGGACCATAAAATCGTGGTTTCAATTTCTCTACACCCTTCTGCTTCAGTGAGGACTGCCTATATGGTTGTAAACGTAGGAACACTAGATCCCCAGCCTCAAAAGACCTCTCTATCCTATGCCGATCTGCGTATACCTTCTGTTGATTCTGTGCCTTCTGAAGATTCTCTCTGAGAGCCTTCAAAATATCCTGGTTCTCCTATGCAACCAATCTCGAGCTTTGGGAGCTCGGCTATCTGGTAATACCAAATCTACGAATGTCCTTGCGTCGTACCCATACAAGGCTCAGAAAGGGGTCATACCTATGCTCATCTGGTAGGTGGTATTGTAGCAATACTCACCCATGTGTAACCATTTAATCCATGCCCATTGGTGTCCTGTCACATAACTCCGCAAGTAGCCTTCTATCCACTTATTGACTATCTCCGTTTTCCCATCTGTCTGTGGGTGGTAGCTAGTGCTAGGAGTTAACTCCGTACCTGCTAGTATGAAGATCTCCTGCCAAAAGGTGCTCATGAAGATCTTGTCCCTGTCACTGACGATATTTTTAGGCAACCCATGTAGCCGAAAAATACCGGTATAGAAGATCCAGGCCACATCCATTGCCTTGTGCCCTTTGGGTAGGGAAAAGAAATGAGCATACTTAGTTAACCGATCAACTACAACATAAATGTAGCTATGCCCATGCACCAAGGGAAGCCCTGTGATAAAGTCCATAGATATGCTTTCCCATTTTTGTTCGGGAATGGGGAGAGGCTGAAGTAATCCTGTTGGGAAAGAGTGCTCGGATTTGGTTTGCTGGCAAACCATACACTCTCTGACATGATTAAGGACATCGTCCTTCATCCCCTTCCATGCAAATCTCTCCCTGATGAACCTGTATGTTTTGAAATACCCAGGATGTCCAGCTAGTGGTGTATCATGTACTGCTCGAAGGATCTTCCCCTTCATTTTGGATCCTGGTACAAGGAAGATCCTATCCTTGTAGAAAATGAGATCATCCACTACTCTGTATCGGTCGTCCTGTATCATACCATCCATGATCCCACATGCAAACTGATTTTTGGAATACTCAACAAGTATATGAGCCTTCCAATCCGCTGAAATCTCAGACATAGAACTAAGCATAGCAGTGAGGTAAGGCCTCCTAGATAAAGCGTCAACAACAATATTATTCTTACCTCGAGTGTACTCAATGTCAAAGTCATATGTTTGCACCTTGTTCACCCATCTCTGTTGGCGATCGTTGAGCTCTTTCTGTCCCAAGAAGAATCTCAAACTGTTGTGATCCGTACGAACCACGAATTTGCTGCCCACAAGGTACTGTCTGAATTTGGCCAAGGCATGCATAATGGCCAACATCTCCTTGTCGTAGATTGAATACCCTCTCTCCACGGGTTTCAGTTTCCGACTCTCATAGGCGATGGGATGCCGATTCTGCATGAGAACTACCCCAACACCCTCTCTTGAAGCATCACACTCTAGGATGAATGGGCGGGAGAAGTCTGGTAATGTGAGGACGGGACACGAACTCATTACCTCCTTGAGGTGGTCAAAAACCTGTTGAGCGAGTGTCTGACCAAGCAAAAGCCCCCTTCTTGGTCAAATCGGTCAATGGAGCAGTCAACCGAGAGAAATTCTTCACGAACCTCGGTAGTATGTGCACAACCCCACGAATCCTCTCAATTGTGTCAATGTTCTAGGTGGGGGCCAATCCAGGATTGCCCATATCTTCTCTCTGTCCACCTTCATTGTACCCCCGCCAATTACATATCCCAAGTACAGAAGTTCGGTCATGCCGAACTCACACTTAGAGGCTTTCGCATATAATGAATTAGCTTCTAATATCCCCAATATCTCACCTAGGTGCCTGATATGGTCCTCCCAAGTCCTGTTGTAGACTAAAATATCATCAAAGAAAACCAACACAAACTTCCGCAAGTGGCGGTTGAACACATGATTCATGCAAGACTGGAATGTAGCTGGAGCATTAGACAATCCGAAAGGCATCACCAAGAATTCAAAGTGACCGTAATGGCATCTGAACGCTGTCTTATGCACATCCTGCTCCCTGACTTTGATCTGATGATATCCAAAGCGCAAATCTATTTTCGAAAAATAGATTGCACCATGTAGCTCATCCAACAACTCGTCAATGCGTGGTACGGGATACTTGTTCTTTATTGTCTTCTTATTTAAGGCCCGTAGTCCATACACATCCATAGGGTCCCATCCTTCTTCACCAAAACCACCAAAGAAGCAAAAGGGCTGGAACTCGGTCTAATATGCCCCATATCCATGAGCTCTTGTATAGTCTTCTCAATCTCATCCTTAAACCGCTTGGGGTGGCGGTAAGGAGAAGTGACCACCGGTCTAGCATCCTCGAGCTCAATCACATGCTCAAATCCCCTATCTGGAGGTATGCCTGGAGGTATGTCACCAAACACGACACTATGTTTGTCCAATAGGCCCTGTATATCCACATGGTACTGCTTGCTGTCCCTCTCGATTTCTTGGTCGAAACCAAGCAGTGTACTGCCCAATCCACCTCGTCGTGCCTATAGATCCTCTCGATCCTCTTGGCCGTAACAACTCGGGGTGCCCCCGAAGATAAACCCCTCAAGATCACATTCCTCCCTTCGGACTTAAACTTCAGCTCCATCGTCTGGAAGTTAGTTCGAAATTCACCAAGGGAATGGAGCCACTGTACCCCAAGCACTATGTTGGTCTCTCCAATTCCAACAATATAGAAATCATTGGTAACTGTATAGTTACCCATCGCGATGCTCAATTGGGGAACCCATCGTGTGCATCTCATAGACTCTCCATTGGCTACAACCACGTTGAAGCCCTCAAATTCCTCTGTCTGTAACCCCGCCTCTCAACCAATGAGGCATCAATAAAGTTGTGGGTTGCCCCACTATCAATGAGTACCACCACTCGTTGTCCCTGCAAAACTCCCCTAACTCTGAATGCCTTGTACCTTGTACTAGGGGTGTAGATAGTCTGTGGCGATAGTCTCCTTGGGGCTCCAGTCTCCACCATCTAATGCCACACCCATCACCATCTAATGGTTGTGTGTTCAACTCTTCGTCACCATCACTCTCCTTAAAGACCTCTATGTATTGGGCCCTCCCTCTACCCTTGCAATCGTGTCTTGGGACCCAAGGTGCGCGGCAATCGAAACATAGTTTCTTTCGCCTCAATTCCTCCCTGTCCTCACTAGCTCCGAATGGTCTCTAGGTTGTATCCTTCCTAGGTGGAGGTACCTTCGGCTGCGAACCCCGGTTCTTGAAGGGAAACCCTTAGGTTGCACTCGAGGTGGAAACCTCGACTTAGGAGTGGATAGCTCTAGGTCACGAGCTCTCCTAATAGCCTCATGCAACAAAGAAGGCTCAAATGCCCTCACAAATCCAGCGAGAGCGTCTGTCAAACCTGTTGTGAATAGGGAAATCAGCCTCATCTCTGTAATATCAGGTACCATGACGATAGTCTCTGAAAATTGGTGATATACTGATCCATGGAACCGGTCTGTCTCAGATGAGTCAGCTCTCTAAAATACCCGTCAGGGTCCCTCTTATCAAATCTGCTCACTAGCCTCTTTGTGAACTCTGCATAAGTCGTGATGTATATGTGTCCTTGTGTAATCAACCCATGATGCCACCAATCATGAGCGTCTCCCTCTAGATGTAGGATTGCAAACTTAATTGCATCTTCCTCCCGCATCGGATTCAGGTCGAAGTATGTCTTCAACTTCTGCACCCAAGACTGTGCAAGTACACTTCTTAGAACCGTCGAAATGTGGAACAAAAATCTGTCCCAACCTCCTTTGCATCTCTGGTACTTGTGCCTAGTAATCTCTCCTAGGCCTGCTGCCAATCTTCATTTTGCAATATTCCTGGAATGGCATGTTGTCACGAAAGCCATCACTTAAAGTCTAGTACCTTTCCCAACAAGACTCCTCATCTACAACATCCCCGATTCTTGTACCTGTGAAACTTCCGGATCCTTCAAGAAAGAAGGTTCGTGAGACCCCAGAGGCCTGGTAGAAGAATGGGGGACTGCTGTCCTGAATGTCCACCCTCACCTCTTTGACCATATTGTCCCCTGTTGCTATTTTCTCCTCTTTCCACATGAGTATCAAACCTGTCTTGTGCTAATCTCCCAGTGAGCTGGCTCAAATAGAGATTGGTAGTCTCCTGTTGCTTTACCATGTTGGTGAACAATTGTTTCATCAGCTCCACCCCTATATCCTCACTGTCTCTGTCCCCCATCTTTCAATCCCAACAGGCTGGAGAAACAACCACTTTGATACCACTGAAATATCCCTAATGGGATACACTAAAAAATGCAGAAAATATTGAAAACTTGCAGCCACATAAAATATTGATTTTACCATATTTTTATAGTAAGGACAACAAACTAAATAGAATCAATATCTCCCAAGATATCCACTCGAATCACATGAAAACTTAAAGAGAGCTTGACATTATTATAATGGACATAATAAACTATTTTTGGGAATTTTATAGAGATCAAACTGTTGCTAGAAAATTACAGAATGCCCTAGGCGGCTAGAAAACTTCAGAGGTTCATGACCCTCTAAATACGAAGCAAAAATAAGGGTCTTTGGAAACAACAATGGCAGATGTAGGGAATAGCACTGCCACCTGCAGATCTGACACGACCAACTGGAAAAACCCCCAAATAGAGGCTGCAAGTCGCCACGCTAGGAATGGAGTCGGGAAATGAGGGAGGCGCCTTCCACGTGCTGCCACGCCCAGCCTAGATGGCTGCCGTGAGTCGGATCTAGAGCCCCTCTGATTGTCTTCCCCGAAAGCCCCCAAAAATCCTTGAAACCCTTCCTTTGACCCTCTGGAAATATCTCTGTAGCACGGCCTAGAAAACGGCTCCAAGATGATAGACTAGGGTAGATCTTTCACTACCGAAGAATGCCTTGCTAGCTAGGGACGGGTCTCTCACCACGAAGCTAGGGTCCCTGTGGGATTTGACTCCACAAGCTGTAGAAACGCAACAACAGCAGCTGCACGAGAAGAGGCTAAGAGTATGCGACCAAAAGTCCTTTTCTTCCTTCCCCGTCTCCTTATATACTTTTCCTTGGCAAACGATCCCCACAACCCTAGCGCATTTCATTCCATGGAGGGGCCACTAACATAAAAGTAACTATAATTACTTTCTCCCTTTTTTGAGTCGCCGTGTCCAAAAGTGACCCCCAAACGCCAAACTAGGATATTAAAACCACGGGGCCCCTTCCCACAAGCTTCAGCGTCCACAGACCCCCTTGGGTCGACCACGTTTTGGACCCGACTTGGCCCTTGGGCCATTTGGCGTAGGAAGAAGGGGACATTACAGAAAGGGGACATTACATTTCCTCTCTAATCTTTACCCTTCTCAAAATTTTCCCACAAGTCTTAACCCTTGAATTTGGATTCCATTGTCCTATGAGGTCCTAAGTTCCAGTAGAAACACCTTAGGGCGTACACTTGCTCAAAATCAGCTCGGATTTACATACATTAAGTATATATTTAAGGCTCAAATGAAACACATATTTGGGAAGTCTCGAGTGATCTAATAACTAGCCCAAGGATTTGGATAGATTAAAGGCCACAGTATTTCAATTATTTGACAAAGCGAGAGTGGTCCATATAGCCATAAATATTTTTATTACTCGTGTCATGTTTATGTGTGTAACAACTTGTAAGTTTCTCCATTAACCAGTCACTGATGGCTGTATTCTTTATAAAATAGCAGGTACCTATTTAAAATTTTAGGTTTACACCAATTCGAAAATGCATTGTTATGAGAAAGACATTTTGCATTTGCATATAATTGTTAGCTGAACTCTTATACTTGATAGGCTGTCTTCAAATTTCTTTAGTCTTTGAAGTAGCTTTATTCTTTAATAGTTTTTACTTGTTTTTACATTGCAGGCTAAGGAGATTTTACTCTCCTAATTGTGTCTGTACATGGTAATGTTTATGTTTATAATTCTCTCTTATGAGAATGTTTTCCTGCATTGACAATTTGCTTGCGTCAAACTTTTATGCTGCTTTAGGGAGACTAAATTGGAAGCATATTGTGAAGCTTATTTAAGAGCAATATTTATGATGTGATTGTTAAACTGACTAGATTAGTTGTTTGCTCAGTATTGATCCATCATGGAGGCAATTTACATGTATTGGGAGTTGATTCTTCTGCCTCAGTAGCAGAAATTATAGTTTTTTTCCTTCTGATTTTTCTGCTTCAGCAGCAGCAATTATACTTTTTCTTTCTTCTTGAGGTGCCAACTACCTATCAAAATGGTTGATAAAAATTTCATAAGTTGTTCATAACAAGTTGTAAAGACTCTGCAGTATTCTTATGCGTTGCAGGATTCAGATGATGACGGCGATGAAAAGATCTGGGAAGAAATTCACGCAGTGAGAAAGATTGTAGGATATAAAGAAGATCCGCACCCATCTTATGCTGAAGAAATAAAGGAACTTTATGTTTTCACAGGTGTTGAACCTCCTGCATCTCTCAAATCTTCCTTCGATGTAATCAAGGCAAAAGAGAAACTCAAGTTTCTTAAAATTGTAGTTGGAGTTAAATGAGGCTTCTTGTTAGAGATAGATTCTTACATTGACAGAAATATGCTTGGTTTTGATAAGCATCTTTATTGAGATCAAATTTTATCTCCTACGCTCTCTTTGTTTTGCACATAAATATATGTCGAGGAAGACACTGATCAGACGCATATTAATAATGATTGTTAATCTCACTATGAAATTTACCTATATTTTATGCTGTTTGAGATAGGAGTATTAAACTGCGTCTGATCATGTTTTTTATTTTATTTTTCCAACTGTCAAAGTGGGGTTAGATTCGTGTTTTGTGAATTGTGATGTCCTTTCATTTTGATAGAGATGCGAGTAAAGAGAAAAAAGCAGTCCTTGGCACTATGACTTTTAAAAATTTACCGGTATTTGGAGCAGTTTCAATAAGGCTGCTGTCATTTCTTCTCCTCTCTTACCCTACACCATGCTTACTAGACAGTAGTGTTAGGAAAATCATTCCAACATATCCTTTAGTGACTACAGTTTTTCATTGTCCTCTATTATTATTATTTCCAAATGAAATGATTCTTATTTATTGTCTAGAGAACTCCTCACCTTCTTTGAGGTTTTTGCTGCTTCTATCTTGTCTTGCTTTTAGCTTTCAAATGTGTAAGGACGTCAAGAGTTGAAGTCCTAAAGCATGTATAAACTGTGAGGTCATTGTAACATTGCTTACTTGCTGTGGAATATCCAGTTTTTGCAAATCCCTGTCTTTTCATGTTTCTGAAATTGGCTGCCCTGATGTGAACAGTTTTTAGCTGCTGGTGATGGTAATTACATATTTTGGGGATATTATTAATATTACTATTATTTTTCGTAACCTATAATTGTTGTAAATTTCAAATTGATCTTTGTAAATCATTTGAATTTGGATCTAATTCATGGTAGGTGTTGATTGATGGATTCCCCTACGTCTGAGCTCAATTTATCAAATAACCAAAGTTGATCTGGTAAATTTTCTTTTGCCAGAATGATGTTTTATTGTAATTAGTTAATGTATCACTGAATTCGTACTTGATTGTGACAAATGCTCAAGCCATAACTGATGTTGCCAAATAAAAAAGGCATCATAAGACTTCTACTTTAACAATATAAGAAATAATCACGATTCGTCACCTCTAATGACAATGAACTACGGCATTTTGGTTCAAAGTGGTGTGCAAGTAATGCATAATCAATTTGGGTTTTGAATAGATTACTTTTCACTAGTTAGCTCTTTGGGTGTTAGTGTGTGAAGGAATACGTTTCATAATCACAAATTACTTATTCAAATATCATAATAGACTCTTGAGAGCTGTATGAGTTTCCAAAGATAATCCCAAGAAACTTAGTAAGCAAATTCTACACTGCTCCATGTGTTGAACTTCTCAATCTTTTTGTTGAGGAAAAGGAGAAAATATGCCAAAATTGCCAGATATTAAATATGGTAAAATTTGGATCTAAGCTTCTTCTCATGTGTTGTTCTTTGTTGTTTAACCATTTAAGGTTTCTTCCCTCTTCCCCTTCTTTATATTGGAGGGCAGGGGGTAAGGGGGCGGTAAGGAGAGGGGGTGTGGGCGGAAGAGGCCCGGGGCTGTTTGTGGAAATACTGTTTGATCCTAGCATTGAGATGTTTGAGCCTTTGGACTGAAACATGTGCTTAGAGGAGTTATAAATCATCCTCTTGATCTTTGCATTGAGATGTTTGAACCTTTGGACTGAAACGAGTGCTTAGAGGAGTTATAAATCATCCTCTTGATCTTAGCATTGAGATGTTTGAACCTTTGGACTGAAACGAAAGGAGACGAGTTATAAATCATCCTCTCGATCTTTGCATTGAGATGTTTGAGCCTTTGGACTGAAATGAGTGTTTAGAGGAGTTACACATTTCGTGATCTCCAACTAGATTTTCATTCTCTAGCATCTCTTTTCGAATTCTTTTAACATGCCCCTTCTTATTATTTGTTTTCAAGTTTTTAAGCTTTCGCTTTTTCTTCAAGCTTTGGTTCGAACCCTGTTGGCGAGAAAATTTGTCGGGGGCAAACTTGTGGATTTCTTGTCAACGCTCTAGGAATCTAAGTCCCTCTACTTAACCAGTGCAGCTGTTGTATATGCATGCACAAATAAATGTGGATTTCTTTGGTGGCCTTTCGATCGGGGATCCAACAGGGGCACTCCACTGACCCTGCAACAAAGCTAGCAATTTCTTACTAAAGAGGACTTTGTCTGTAAGGTGGGAAAGGGGAGTGAGAAATGAGATAGGAGAACTAATGTTACAGGTAGAAAATTAGATTCATGCACACACTAGCTAGAAACTTCAACACATGCATTTATGAGAAGAAATAACTCTACAAATAGCAACACGACCAAATAGAATTTATGATCACAAAATATCAATAAATCCCTTAGTCAAAGAAAGATAGAAACTTCTTGTATTGATTGCTTAAACAAAAGTTGTACATAGTGTGGGAATGGAGGAAAACTAGTGAGGGGGAAAAATAGAAGAAAATGACTATCTCATTTGTTCTCTCAAAGTACAACATACTCTTGAGTTTACAAAATCAATCACCAACCCTTTGAAATGAGAATGACTTTACAATTTATAGAATGAGATATGACTCATCATTTACCCCCCAATGTCTTTTCATATGTCCTCACAACTTAAAACTTTTCAACTTCCTAGGAAACTTTTAAGTCCCTTTTTATAACATAAAGGTGACTTATTACATTAGGAACATTAATACATATGAAAAGTGCAACCCCAATGCAAAATTAGAACATGGTGGAGAGAGAATGTTGGGTGGAAGGAGGAAAAGAAAGGATGTCACCCCTGATGAAGTTTGTAGATCCTTGTTGATTGAAAACTCAAGTGCAGTGAGACAATCTCTGAATCTGCCACCTCCTGAGAAACTTCTTCAAATTGGCTTACGGAAGCCTTGGAATGAGTGTTTAAAAACACTTGTCAAATGACTTCACTGATGACCATGAACACCAAACTATGAAGAGATAGGAGCTCATAAACGATCATGTCAGGTTGAATGGGCTTGTTTCACCGATGACCGCAAATTCCACCCTTCATGTGATATACCTGTAACCCGAACCATGCAATGCTCCAATGTAGTGAAACCTGGATCCTCGAACATCTTATACCACAAGAGGCTTCCTTTAGATGATGCACGAACCCCACGAGCTAAGTGTTGTCGAATGATTCCATTGGTGACTGTGAGCATCAAACATGGAGATCCCTTCAGGAAATACTGAAGCTTTGGAACAAACCATGTCTTGATCCCCTGTAACACTGCCACACTGCTTAGTTGATTTAGACATGATCTTGATGATTACAACGACTTTGATTGTGAATTCCACCTCATACATACTGATTGAAGCATGAAATGAGTGTTGAAGGACATTGTTGAGATCCATAAAGATAGAGACTTCATTGGTCCCCCTTCACGAATATGAACTTCATTGTTTCTTGACACTTATTGTATTTGGAAAGGGCAACTATTTTTGGCAAGTGTTGAGATTTTCCCTCCCTGGTCTCTAACTATTGATGACAACATGAATGTTCAACTCCTAGAATGCTCCCTCTGTGAAATTCACCCTTTTGGGATGACTTGTTATTTTTAGTAAGCACCGAAAAAACAACTTACTATTTTTAGCAAGTGTGAAAAATCAGCCCCTTTGATCCTTGACTGGTTGTGATTATTGAGAATCTCCTTCCTTCTGCGCTCCTCCCACTTTTGGACCAATTTTCTATTTTTGGCAGGTGCTCGCAAGACCACTTACTATTTTTAGTAAGTGTGTCAAATTTGGACCAAAATGCCCATTCTGATGAACTTCCAACTGCAGTGCATCCTCTGTGTCTAGCGTCTCCTTCGCAGGTTCTTTTATTGATGACTTTCCCAAAATAGTAGTCCTCTATGTAGAAGACCTGCTATTTTTAGAAAGTGGGCTTTTGGGGGTTGGATTGATGTGGAATGAAGTTTTCCGATATGGGTTTTTGCCCAATATCGTCCCCTTTGAAATTTTGTGCTTACCCGATCAATAGTTTAGGAGATTTTAAACTTTTAATTTTTGACCTAGTAGTGCTTCTGGACACGACAACCATTGATGGACCTCAAAATTGCAGGTCTG
Source organism: Taxus wallichiana var. yunnanensis (assembly GCA_018340775.1). Classification (NCBI taxonomy): domain Eukaryota; kingdom Viridiplantae; phylum Streptophyta; class Pinopsida; order Cupressales; family Taxaceae; genus Taxus; species Taxus wallichiana. Next base: position 673,351,240 of record CM031240.1, on the reverse strand, counting down.
GTTTTATCCTCCATTCGCGATGAAATTTACATTTTTGATATGGTTTTTTCTTCTTATCTTACTGGTGAATTTTCTCTTCGATCGGTTTTTGGTTTTGACGGAAATTGAAGTTTTTCCTTCGTAGAGCCGGAGAAGTGAAATTTCTTCGTTGTGAGCATTTTTATGCAATGAAGAGGTTTGAAGGTGAGTTTTTAATGGCTTTCGAGAGTGGAGAACTCAAGCAATAGATGGTTTTTCATTTCATGCATGCATCAAGCTTACAAGATATGTTGAATCTTATCTCACGACAATGGACATTTCTGAAGAATTCCTTCGCTCTTCTCTTTCGTTCTTCGTTCCTTTGTCTCTTTCGATCAATCTCTTCCTTGAAACCTATGCATATTCATGGAGTGGAAGGTTTAGTTGCTATGGCGGAGCTGGTTTGGAGCAACAATGGTGGACTGAGGTGTTCTTTAGTAGTGAGAAGTAACAAGAAGTGACAAATAGTTAGATTTTTTTCAAATTTTTGAGTTTGAGTTGGGCACATTTTCATGTCCTTGATGTCCCTCACCTCAAAGGGATGTGAGGGACATCAATTTTCACAACACACCTCAGCTTGACATGTGGTGGAGATCCGACGGTAGGGGATTAAAGCCAAAAACAACTTTAAAGCACTGAGGGGTTGGAAGTTGGTCACATGGGGACCTAGAAGTCTCCTTAGGGGTTGGGCGCATTTTTCCAACCTTGATTTCCATGACCTCAAAGGGACATGAGGGACATCGGTTGCATGGCACGTCAAGGGATGACATGTGATAATGATCCAATGTTGAAGGATTTGAGCTCCTGCAAGCACCTAGGGGTGAATGGCAATCATGGAACTTACATGAGGGTTCGAGAGGGCTTATGGGAGCTAGGCACATTTTCATGACCTTGAAGGACGTGAGGGACACAAAATCCCCCCAGGATCCTGGAGATGACATGTGTCCTTCCAAAATTTGACTAACTCCCGAACTCGCTCCAAGAGGACAACTTGAAACGGCGATAACTTGAGCTCCCGATGGACTTTTTTGATGAAATGTTATATGATATTTGACTGAAATGGCCTTTTGAATCCATGGTGGGGTCTCAACTCTTAATTCATCCATTTGATCCCTAAAAAAGAGGATTTTTGATTTGGTACTCCACTTATGCATGAGAAAAACTACTTGCAGATCCATTGCACCAAAGTGTTGTGAAAAAAATAATTTTTCCATCTTGTAGGGCTTGGAATTACCTTTTGCAACGATGTTTTTTTTTGCTCCTAAGTCCATCCGAGCTCCCGAAATCACCTTCGGAAGCTCAACAACTATTTTGTCTTGTGCACTACGTTTAGGCTTGTGAACCCTAATTTTGGTGAAATTGTCCCAACTTCTCCGAGTCCTTCCTGAATCTTCCTGAATCACTTCCATGATGTCCCAAGGCCTTTGACTCACCTCTGTGTTCGGTTTGGCTTTTCTTCCACTCCATGGGGTTGCTCTCAGTCCTAGGAAGGCTAGTGATAGCCCTTCCCACAATTGCCCGAAGTTTGCATTTTTCAATGAACTCCTAAAATCACCTAGGGGGTTGATTTGAATTTCCTAAATCACCTAGGGAATGAATTAACACCAATTGAGAGGTTATTGATGAATGGGTAGACTCGGGTGCCCTCAGAATGATAAAACGTGAAAATTTTGGTACAAGGGTATCGTTGTCATGCTTATAAATTGTCAATTTCCTGTTGCACATTTGCACGAAAACAACTGGCTCTAGCTTGGGGATATGACATGGACTAAGTGTAGTGAAGACATGACATGAAAATCCAGAATCTCAACTTTAGACAATATGATCCATTGACCAATGCCTTATCCATTGGGCCTGCAGAGTCATGTACAATTTATGGAGAGAGAGAGAGAGAGAGAGAGAGAGAGAGAGAGAGAGACACACACACATTAAAAATGATGGAAGGAAACACACAACACACACAGAAAGGAAAAACCACACACAAAAGTAAAGGGAAACACACCTAACAATCACCTATGGTATAAGGTGGGGACAACCCACTTTCACTAAAGTACTTTTCATTCCTCAAAAGTTACCCGTGAGTGGGAAACACTGAGTGATGTTGTTTTGTGAAGCCATTGAATGGTTCCAGAAAGTAGCCTCCTCTCCTTAACTATTTATGAAAGTTGGGTGCTTTCATGACCATCTGTGTTTTTTTTAGGAGTGAGTCCACGTGAGCTTCTTGATGCTTAGGTCTTCACTTGGAAATTCCACTGCCTTCATCCTCTTTGAAATCGGTTTCATAGTGCCAGTTGCCTTTCGTGTTTATCCACATAGTTGATTCTTCATTGAGCATCTCATCACTTCCCGAAGCTGATTTTTGTTCAAATTTCTTGAATATTATGAGTTACTTTCTTTATGCTTATTGACATCTTCTATGAGAAACCTTAGATTCATCCTTTATCTCTATTCCACTGTGAGGCATTTGAGTATTGAATCGGGAGGATCAAAGGAAAACTCATACTTGTCTTGTATGGCCATGACATGAGTTAAGAGATCAAGAATCAGCTCGAGGTCTTCCGCAACTTCTACTTGCATCTAATAGTTCTTGCACGAAGATCTCCTTTGTTACTTCCTACAACTCATCTTTGTACGCCTTTGAAGAATCTTTATTTTACAGCTCAAGGAAACTATCTAGAGGGGTTACTTCATCATCTTGGGAATCACTACATTCTATCACTCCTTCATCAAGAGGAGCTTCAACTTCAAAGGCCTCAAAACTCCTTGCTTCAATTTCTTCATCATGGAAAGAGTCTTCCTCTTCAAATGGGAAATAAAATACCTCGATTTCATCATTGCATCCATCAACCATTGGCTTAGGGGGCATCATATTTCTCATCTTGCTTTGTTTCAACATGGCCAACCTTCACACTGATTGAAGCTTTCAAATCAGATTCACGCTTGTCTTGTAGATTCATGGCTTGCATCAGGAGTTTGAGACTGAGCTCAAGATCTTCTGTTTCTTCGTGGCTCTAAGTAGTTCTTGTATAGACAGTTCTTTCAAACCTTTCATGGGCTCATCACAAGCTAGTCTTGTCCCTCCATGAATGACATGGATGAGATCATCTTCATCTCCAAATGGGAATGAAAATACCTCGATTTCATCGTGGATAAGCACACAAGCTGATTTTTCCATTTGAGATTCGCCAAGAACCTTTTCCTCTTCTTCATGGTTTGCGTCATTCGGTAATTTGGGGCTTCCCTCTTATAACTCAAATCTCCTCAATGCTTCTTCAAGGTCCATACCTCTCTGGGAAGGCATGTTCTGGCCCTATCAAGATGGGAATATCCTCTTCCTCCTCGGTTGTCACAAAGTGATTCATCCACTTGGTATCTTGGTACAAGATTTCGGTTCTGGACTTCTAGACTTTCACACTGTGTACCTCATCTTCTTCTCTGGAAGTAATTTTTCCATGTCTCCCTTAACTGGAATGGTTGCAAAAGACCAATTCATCTGGATCTTACCCCCAATTGCTAATAGAAACCCTGCTTAGCAACATTCCAAATGAATCGAATGTCTGCTACCAAAATCATCACTGAAACTTTCTTGTCTAGAAATCATGGTGAGAGCCACCTATGCATCTTTGACCTTCCCTACAAGTGGGACTTCTTTTGACTCCAGGGAGTAACAAGAGCCACTAGGTGGAGTCATGGTGAGTTTGAGAGCCTTGGTAACCTTTATAGGCATTACATTGTCGAGGCACCAAAATCTATTATGCAGTTGTTCAATACATAATCTCCAACAAGAAGGGAGACATAGAAAGGTTCAACCTTATCAGTATTTGATGCACTCAAAGAAAGCATGTTCTGTGAGGGAGGTGTAGGTGGGTTTGGTAGTATTCCTTTAGAACTAGGAGCTACATCATTGGGTGTTAAACTACCACTCCTGATGTATTGAACAAACCTCTCAAATTGTTCGGGGTGAGTCCGCAGATATTCAGTTTCAGTAATCTGCACCTTGGCTTTGTTCGCATATTCTATGAAGTCAAAGGGAGCAGATGTGGACAAGGGGAATGAAGGGACTGATTTTGGAGTCGGGATAGGTTTGGAAACAGGAGTAGATTTTTGGGAAACATAGGGGATCTTGAAAGTACTAGGAGCTTTCAAAGTACTAGATTTTACAGAGCATATTTATATTTAGAATTAGAAGAGGCATCGAAGACTTACTTGGAATTGTTGGAGACTTCTTATTTGCTACAAGATCAGGCTTCAACAATGTGGACTCCATGGAGGGTGGGAGCGGAGATCCTCGACTGATTATTTTATTTTATGGAGTCACCACAGAGGATATTTGGTCTTCTTATTTTTCTTAGCAGCAGTGGAGGAAGGTGCTCCTTTCTCAGACTGAGAATGAGTGAATACCACACATGAGAAACTAGGTGCATCTTCTTCATCTTCTTCATCACCTCTAGAATACTCATAATCTGATTTGTGTATCATTCTCAAGCTCATCAACTTCTAGGAGATCATCACCTTCACTTTCTTGTTCAAGCTCTGCTTCACTTTCCTGAATCCTGCAATTTACGTTCACGGGTGGGGCCTCCAAGGCAAGCCTTCGGGGTGTTCTGCATAATTTGATTTGTGTTGTTTCTTTGAGAAGATACTCATTCAAAGAATTCCCTCTTCAAAGATGCCATCTCATTTGCCAATTTTTGTAGTAATGGATTAGTTCTCTCATCTCAGGACGTTGGGCCTTTCCCTTTGATGGATTCTTTATCTTCCCGATAGGATGAGATCATCATCGACTTCGATGGCCATCCTTTGTGCTTCTGCAATATTCCTTGGTTGAACTATTTGTAGGAAAAATCCTACCTCCGGTGATTGAGCATTGATGAAGAATCTCTTGATATTGGTTTTAGATACAACGAATCTTCTTCGGTATCTTGCGAAGTAATCATTCGAAACGAGCCACGAAGTCTCTCATAGTTTCACTTTCTCCTTTCTTCATTTGATCTAATTGCACCAAGACATCTTGAAAATTTTCAATTGATTTAAATCTTTCCTTGAAGGAAGTATTTTTGATGTCCCCAACCAAAGTGATGGATCGGGGAAGGCAAGAGGTAGAACCATTCTAATGCTTTTTCTTGGAGGGACTCCACAAACAGTCTTACAACAACATCTTCATGTTGGACACCAAGAATTATGCATGATGTTGTGAAAGCATCGATGTATTCTTCAAGAATCTGTGTGCCATCGCCTTTGAAATTTGGAAAGTTCTTACGAGAACCTATTGGTAGATCGTGAAGAGGGGGTTCAAAAGCAAGGGCTCTGTATTTCTTCCCCATGGAATAATGGGTTGAGGTATTTCTGCTTCATCTTCCATTGTCATTTCTACTTCTGCTTCAGCTCTTTCTTCTACGGATTATTCTTCAAATTCTTCTTCCTTCGGGAACTCATTGTTTAAAGGCGTTGAAAAATATGAGAATTTGAAGGGGGAGTATCAACAAGAGTTTGGATAGGATTGCTAGGTGAGTTGCTTGAAGACCTAGATGGGGATGAGGCTTGAGAAAAATAGTAGGGATTGTCTCTAACTCGTCCTTGCTGATTTTCAAAGCCTCGAAAGTGGGGTCAACAATTCCTCTCGATCTATTCAACCTGAAATATCTCCTTTCAGCAAACTTTTGGAAATTATTGAAGTGGGAATATGAAAAGACACTGTGGAATATAAAAGGTCACGTGCATGAATTGACATTGTATCTTTTAGCAATGGCTTTTCATGAACTCTTTTTTTTTTTGTTTTTTCAATATTTCATTTTTTAAATTTTAGACCTTGTGGTCATATTTTGGGTGCAAATGTTGCTAAATCGCCACACGGTGGGCCAAAATCATGTTGGCGAGAAAATTTTTCGGGGGAAAAACTTGTGGATTTCTTGCCAACGCTCTAGGAATCTAAGTCCTCTACTTAACCGGTGTAGCTGCCATATATGCATGCACGAGTAAAGGTGGATTTCTATGGTGGCCTTTGACCAGGGATCCAATAGGGGCACTCCACTGACCCTGCGAAAAGATAGAAATTTATTTCTAGAGAGGAATTTGTCTATAAGGTGGGAAAGGGAGTGAGAAATGAGATAGGAGAACTAATGTTACAGGTAGAAAATCATATTCCTACACACACTAGTTAGAAACTTCAACACATGCATTTATGAGAAGAAACAACTCTGCAAACAACAACAAGACCAAATAGAATTTATGATCAAAAAGTATCAAGAAATCCCTTAGTCAAAGAAAGCTAGAAACTTCTTGTATTGATTGCTTAAACAAAAGTTGTACATAGTGTGGGAATGGAGGAAAACTAGTGAGGGGGAAAATGGAAGAAAATGGCTATCTCCTTTGTTCTCTCAAAGTACAATATACTCTTGAGTTTACAAAATCAATCACCAACCCTTTGAAATGGGAATGGATTTACAATTTATAGAATGAGATATGACTCTTCATCTACCCCCTAATGCCTTTTCATATGTCCTCGCACAACTTAAAACTTTTCAACTTCTAAGAAACTTTTAAGTCCCTTTTTATAACATAAAGGTGACTTATTACATTAGGAACATTAATACATATGAAAAAGTGCAACCCCAACGCAAAATTAGAACATGGAGGAGAGAGAATGTTGGGGGAAGGAGGAGGAAAATAAAGGATGTTGCCCCTGATGAAGTCTGCAGATCCTTGTTGATTGAAAACTCAAGTGCAAAGTGAGACTCTAAATCTCTAAATCTGCCACCTCCGAGAAACTTCTTCAAATTGGCTTATGGAAGCCTTGGAATGAGTGTTTAAAAACACTTTTCAAATGACTTCAATGATGACCATGAACACCAATATGAAGAGATAAGAGCTCATAAAAATCATGTCAGGTTGAATGGGCTTGTTTCACGATGACCACAAATTCCACCCTTCATGTGATATACCTGTAACCCGAACCATGCAATGCTCCAATGTAGTGAAACTTGAATCCTCGAACATCTTATACCACAAGAGGCTTCCTTTAAATGACATACGAACCCCACGAGCTAAGTGTTGTCGAATGATTCCATTGGTGATTGTGAGCATCAAACATGGAGATCCCTTCAGAAATACTGAAGCTTTGGAACAAACCCTGTCTTGATCCCCTGCAACACTGCCACACTGCTTAGTTGATTTGGACATGATCTTGATGAACATTCTAATGGTGTTTGATTGTGAATTCCACCTCGTACATATTGATTGAAGCATGAAATGAGTGTCGAAGGACACTGTTGAGATCCATAAAGATAGATACTTCATTGGTTCCCCCTTCGCGAATATGAACTTCATTATTTCTCGACACTTACTGTATTTGGAAAGGGAAACTATTTTTGGCAAGTGTTGAGATTTTCCCTCCCTGGTCTCCAACTGTTGATGGACAACATGAATGTTTAACTCCAGAATGCTCCCTATGCGAAATTCATCCTTTTGGGATGACTTTTTGTTTTTAGTAAGCACCGAAAAAGCAACTTACTATATTTAGTAAGTGTGAAAAATGGCCCCTTTGATCCTTGACTGGTTGTGATTACTGAGAATCTCCTTCCTTTTGCGCTCCTCCCACTTTTGGACCAATTTTCTATTTTTGGCAAGTGCTCATGAGACCACTTACTATTTTTAGTAAGTGTCAAATTTGGACCAAAATGCCCATTCTGATGAACTTCAATAATTATAGTGCATCCTTTATGTCTAGTGTCTCCTTCGCAAGTTCTTCTATTGATGACTTTCCCAAAATAGTAGTCTTCTATGCAAAAGACTTGCTATTTTTAGAAAGTGGGCTTTTGGGGGTTGGATTGACGTGGAACGAAGTTTTCGATATGGGTTTTTGCCCAATATCGCCCTTTGAAATTTTTTGCTTACCCAATCAAAAGTTTAGGAGATTTTAAACTTTTAATTTTTGACTGGCAAAGGTGCTTCCGGACATGGCAACCATTGATGGACCTTGAAAATTGCAGGTCTGGGTTTATCCTCTATTCGCGATGAAATTTACATTTTTGATATGGGTTTTTTCTTCTTATCTTACCGGTGAAATTTCTCTTCGATCTGGTTGCCGGTTTGACGGGAAATTGAGGTTTTTCCTTCGTAGAGATGGAAGTGAAACTTCTTTGCCATGAGCATTTCGTTCTGCGAATGGGAGGTTTGAAGGTTATATTTTAATGGCCTTCGAGAGTGGAAAACTTAGCAATAAATAGTTCTTCGTTTCGTTGGCTTTGGTAAGATATGATATGTTTGAATCTTCATCTCATGACAATAGAGGTTTATAAAGAATTCCTTCGCTCTTCTCTTTCGTTTTTGTTCCTCTAGCTCTTTCAATCAATATATTATTTGAAACTTGTGCATATTCATGGAGTGGAAGGTTTGGTTGCCATGACAGAGCTGGTTTGGAGCAACAATGGTGGACTGAGGTGTTCTCATAACGTTTCTTATAAAGAATGAGAAACAACAAGAAGTGGCAAACAATTAGATTTTTTTCAAATTTTAGAGTTTGAGTTGGGCACATTTTCATGTCTCCGTGACACCCCTTGCCTCAAAGGTACATGAGGGACATCAATTTTCACAATGCGCCTCAACTTGACATGTGGCGAAGATCTGACGGACAGGGGATTAAAGCCAAAAAAACAACTTTAAAGCACTGAGGGGCTAGAAGCTGGTCACATGGGTGACCAAAAGTCTCCTTAGGGGATGGGTGCATTTTTCCAACCTTGATGTCCCTGACCTCAAAGGGACATGAGGGACATCAATTTTCATGGCGCACCAAGCGATGACATGTGGCAACAATCCAACGGTGAAGGATTTGAGCTCCCGCAAGCACTTGGGGGCTGAACTAGTGATCCTAGAGGTTGCATGAGGGTCCAGAGGGATTATGGGGGATAGGAAAATTTTCATGACCTTGATGTCCTTGAGCTTGAGGGATGTGAGGGACACAAAATCCCGCCAAGCTCCTGGAGCTGACACTTGTCCTTCCAAAATTTGACTAACTCCCAAATTCACTCCAAGACAACAAATTGAAACGACAATAACTTGAGCTTCCGATGGATGTTTTTGATGAAATTTTATATTAGCTTTACTAGAAATGGACTTATGAATCTAATGGTGGGAGTATTAGGTCTTGATTCATATATTTTATCCCTGAAAAGAGAATTTTTGATTTGGTACTCCACCTATGCATGAGAAAAATTGTTTGGAGAACCATTGCGCCAAAGTTTTGTGAAAAAAATAATTTCACCATTGTTTAGGGATTGGAAGTCCATTTCCAATGATGTTTTTTTTCTCCTAACACCATCCAAAGCTCCGGAATCACCTTCAAAGCTCAACAACTATTTTGTCTTGTGCATTCATTTGTTGGTCGTCAAATAGGACTTTACGAAGAGCAACAGTTAGGGGACAAGAAGTCCCTCCTCTTTAATGGGAGAGGTTCCCTTATTCAGAAACGAACCTATTTACAAATATACAAAACATGATTTTCTGGTTGAACTTGGATATAATGAAAGTGTTTTCTATAAAGATCATCAATTACAAAAGGACTGAGGAATGAGAATACGAGAATGAGTAGAAAGGAAACACTCAGAATTATAGATAACAGAGTAATTCTTTATGTATGCGAAGTTACAGTGAATTGAAACAAGATCATTTGTATCATATAAATAAGATGGAATTTAAAGACACAAAGTTCTGTAAATAACATCTGCAAGAACACAAAGTTTCTTGACATAACACAGACAAATGATCTTCACAAAATTAAATGAAAAGCTTGGGGATAAAAGAGATCAGATAGACAAAGAATGAAAAGCCCTTCTGTATTGATTTCTTTATGATCTATTTACACTTTCAGAAAATAAGCCAAGTTCTTCCTTTTTTTTTGCAAAATGGCGTGGAAAGGCCATTATATAGCTTACAAATCAGTTACTCTTGGTAACCACTTCTTTTAACTAAAGATTAGTTAAGGATTACCAATCACAATACCTCAACTTATTACAATGAATCCGAGAAAAAGAATTAGAAGAGAAGAGAAGAATAAGGAGAAGAAGATAGGTGGTTATGACTGGGAGGGACCCACTGACTTCAAAATCCGCTGCCTGAATCTCTTCAATGCCTCGGCTATGTCTCTGCCACGGGGGACTGACGTGTTGGCTGTAGATTGGGTCCAAAATCCGAGGCACTTCTCCATTTCCTTATCAAACTCGACATGAGTATGATAGTCTTTATTTTCTTCTTCAATGGCAGATTGAAGAGAGTAGATCTCCTTCATTTTCTCTTTGGAAATGGAGCTTTCCTTGAATAGATTATCTTTGACAAAAGCTCTGAATTGAGCTTTGATTTCTTGCAAGGAAAAAGGCACACCACAAGTTTCATCCTGAAGATGACAATGTATATCTTTGAAAGCAGATACAACCAAAGTGTCTTGAAAGCCTCACCTTTTACCGCCTATTCTTCGATTCTCCCAAAGCCTCCTCCAAGACTTTGATCTTCCACTCCACGCCTGTAAACCCGGGACTTTGTGAGATTATCCTTTACATCATCAAAAACCTTATTCGCCAATAAAATGTTCTCATCTGTCTCTGTCCCATGAGACGGAGGTCTACTATGCAATCGCTCCGAGTTTGAGCTCTTTATCTATGATCCCGATAGTGGAGAAGAGCTTCATTGCAAGTTGTTCACCTTTCCGTGGATTTTGAAAGCTTCATCGATGAAGTTCAATCCGCAACAAGCATATCTTCCACCATGGCCTCCATAGCTTTGCCAGACGAAATACTTGTGCATGTCTTTGATACTCTGTACTTCATCTTGGCTCAAAATTACAGGTGGCGGAAGGGTAGTTAGTGGGGTAGGATCCAAAACTTTGTCCTTAGACAAAAGAGATTTGATAAAACCTGTGAGAATTTGGGCTTGTTCTTCCAATTGTTCAATAGTTTGCTGCCCTTTCTCTACCCTCCCAATGACTCTTGTGACTGTTTCCTGGAGGTTGTGGATCTCACCTTCAGGGGTAGACTCTCCCATAGGAATCCTTGAGAATTCTAGGTCAGATGCCTGTAAGTCTTGCTTTGATTTATCTACTGTAGGCTTAGCAATCTCTAGGAATTGCTGACCCTGAGCATCAGACACTATCCTGGAGGTGATTCTGGCTTTTTTGGCGCGAGAAGGAGGAGTAGTGCCTAACAAGGCTGCCACAGCATCAAAATTTGGCCCTGAGCTCCGAGAGGAAGATTTCCTCTTTCTACTGTCGACAAAAGGTTGCACCCATGCAAAAGAGGAAGAGGAAGAAGCAGGAGGGGCAAGAGGACCAAGAGACAGAGAGCTCATGACGCTCAAGGTTTGCACAGCTGTTGTCTCAAGTTGAGACATGAGTGGGGTGCTTGAGACAATTGCGCAGAGGAATCAATAGCACTTGGAAGTTCAGTGCTCTGGACTTCCTTATCTTTATCCATTGGAGCTTCAGGAGCACTTAGAGGAGCTGGCACTTCACTCTCTTCACTTTCACTGAGAACAATAATGTTCTCTGATCCCAAAGGTATTTCTACCTGCTTTCTCTGAGGATCTTTTTCCACAGGCTCCTTCTTAACCTCTTTGAATTTCTTCTGGTATACTTGGGTGGATGAAGAAGGAGTAGAAGCTGCAGGTCCTTGCATTGATGAGGCAGGAGGGGTTTGCACAGGTGTGTCTGATATTGGAGTCGATGCTTCCCTCCTTGGTGTTGAAACATCCTTAGAGGAGGATTCTCCTGAGTGCCTCCTAAGCTCTCGAACTTTCTTATCAAACCAGATCTTAGTCCTGACTAAGACTGGAGCCAGGATCTCGGCCAGATCATCTTTCTCTTTCTTGAACCAATCCAAGTCCTCCAAGGGAGTGTGCTTAACCACATTGTCATACTCATATGAGTATAGATCAGAGTTGTCATCCTGGAGTCCTTCAGGAACTTGGTACAAGCCAAGTTCTTGGATCAATTGTAGAGAGAACCTGCCATAATGCCTCCTTCTAGCCTCAAAATCATCGGCACAGTCAGCCCAATAGTCTTCTGTATCTGCCCTATGATGATAGATTATCTTGATGTTCTGCTCAATGAACTTCTTCAAGTCGAAGCAAGTTCTTGGCTTGAAGAAATGGACAGTGATGGGAGCCAGGGCTCTTTCTATATTCTGTGCGTCCAGGGCTATTTTACAAGTGTAGTTTCCCAAAGAGATGGGGAAGTGCAAACCGGTAATCTTCTTGTCTCTGCAGGTTCTGTGCAATTTGTCTAATTGCCTGCATACTTCTATCAAAGCCATCTTATCACTGCAGAACATGGGAAGCCTCAGAGGGGTGCTCTCATAGCCAGCAAGCCTGATATAGGAGAATTTTTTGAACTGGATAAAATAGGCACCGTAGTGTGATATCAGGCTCATGGCTTCGTCAGAAAATCTTCTAGCAGTGTCACCTTCAAGAAGCCTGACCACGTACATGGTGAAAGCATCATTTACCCTTCGGAAATTGTGATTGCTGGTCTCTAGGGTGAACTGCGGGCAGTAGGCATATACAGGATCATCCTTGTGGGCATCAATGTAAGAAAAACCAAACCATTGCCTTGATGCCACCAGAGTATACATCAGGTACGAAGTCATGTAGAATTTCTTCATTTGTTGTACATTGGACAGCTGCTCCGCTAAGTTCATGCTGATGATTTACGCCAGTTGATATTTTGAGTTCCCTCACACACCATGTTGATGAGCGGGCACATCCAGAAATGGAATTCATTAGTAGAGGGTAAGCCCATAACCCGAGCCAGTAGGATTATAAAATCCGACAATTCTTCATTGAAATCAGCCAAAAAGAGTCTTGGATAGACGAGATGCTCCCTTCTTAGGGTTTTTAAGCCAAGACTTCGCCACCCGCGCCTTGTAGTTGTCACTGTCTTGACTGAACAGGGTCTATGCTTGATTCTGGGAAACAACTATGGCATTATCCATTTTATGGAATCTTCAAGGCAAGCAATGGCGTGCAATGGCGTGGCGTCAAGTTTGGCGATGAGTTCCCCGTGTATGTTGGTCAATTCGCTCGAATCAGGGTCGAAATGAGCTCCGCATGAAAGCACTGTATCAGCACATTGCACCGAGATTGGGAAACCTCCAGCGAAAGCTAGACCACTGTCGTGAATCATCTGTGCCATTGGTGTAGGGTTTGCATCTGCCATCCTCGACCAAAAATCACCAAAGTCAAGATGGCGAGCTTCACTGTCCCCGATATTGGGAATGGCAGACTCTAGTGGTGAGATTTGTTCCTGTCCCTGAAATTTGATCTTCATGTTGATAGTAATTCGGAGGGCAGAGCTGCAAGCTAGACTCGGGAAGGAATTACAGAGGGAAATGGATACGTGTGCAAAAATTTAGATTGCAAGGGTTCGAGCAATAGATAGCATGGAAGCAGTGTGAAAAACGCATAGGGGGTTCACTCGTTATATAGCCGTTTAGGAGAGAGAAAGGTAATGAATGCACATTTAATACATACCTACCAATTTGAATAAGCAAGATATTTGGGTAGAGTAGGAAAAATTAGCACGAATGACACTTGGTTCATTTGGGACATGTGGGACGCGAAAGCGCGAAGCACGCGGCTTGGCCGATTCGGGCGAAGCGGGGAAAAGACACGCAAATGCTTTTTGGGACATGCGGGACAAAAGTGCGTGAAGTACGCGACTCGGCCGGATCATACGAAAAGGTGACAACGGGTTCGAGTGAACTTGGGACATTTGGGACAAAAAGTTCCGACGGGCCCGAAAAAGACAAACTTCGGGGAAACCGGCCGATCGGGGAATAGAGGGCCCAATTGAACTTGGGACACGCGGGACAAAAATGTCCGACAGGCCCGAAAAACACACAAAATTACCCAAAAATGCATATTTTCTCAATTTCTCGACTTTTAACATTATCAGTACAACAGAGAAGACACTTAAACTCAAAATTTTAAATTTTCACTTTCTTAAGAGCAGGGGAATTTTGAGTGGACAATAAGCGCGTAGGCTGTAAACCCTAATTTTGGTGAAACCCCCAACTTCTTGAGTTCTTCCTAAATCACTTCCATGATTTCCAAATGCCTTTGAATCACCTCCATTTCCAGTTTGGATTTTCAATTCCGCTCCATGGGGTTTCTCTAGTCCTAGGAAGGCTAGTGATAGCCCCTCCCACAACGGCCCGAAGTTTGCATTTTTCAATGAACTCCTAAAATGACCTAGGGGTTGATTTGAATTTCCTAAATCACCTAAGGGAATGAATTAACACCAATTAGGAGGTTACTTTGGAACCCATGGTGCCTCAAGATGATAAAATGTGAAATTTTTGGTACATGGGTATCGTTGTCATGCTTAAAATTGTCAATTTTCCTGTTGCACATTTACATGACAACAAATCCATTTTAGGAAGATTCTGACACGTGTATGATCTATAAAGATATTTTCCTTTACTATATCTTCTTCTTAACCTTTGGATATGTTATCTATTATGTGAATCTAGTTCAAATTGCAAACAACAAAACACATAATGAACTTAGAATAAATTCATACGAGACATGTTACAAATATATAGGGAATTCAATCGCTACAAATGAGTTCACTATAACTGTCTCCTCGTGATATATCTTATTCTATGTAAGTGGTTTAAACCACCCACTTATAATAACAAATATATTTATATCTAGTTTCTAACATATAATAATGGAGCACTAGATGATATTTTCCTAACATTCCCCCCGTAGTGCGAACATGGTAGAAAAACTTCCACACTTTTAACTGCAATATGCTTGAATCTAGTGGCACTCTCGATTCTTGTGGCTCATTATTTTGATTTAAATGAAAAACATCTCTCATCATCCTTCCATTTTTTTCCACAAATTTATCGCAAAACTGGACATGAACAGAAACCCATCAACTGTTTATCTCATGCGGTTTTCTAGTTATCCACCAACCTTTTTAAGATCCACGATCTACGTTATATGTGTGCTTTTGTTTTGCACTACACTTTTCTATTAGGAGATGTATCGAATTTTTCTCATGAACAAGAATATACTTTTGTTTCAATCATATCATGCAAAATAATGAAAACTGAAAATAAGAACGTATCGCAAAATAGGTACTCAACATATCAACACAATATAAAAAAAAAAAACACTCAAAAATCACATATGCCGCCAAATTTGTTATGCGCCCTGTCATTGGTGTCTCGATGAGAGGACACGATTGTCCTCATTCCTCATTTATCTCCATCTTTTGATGTATGTATTGTTTTACTCGGTGAATACAATCTTGAAACACATCTGTTTCTACATTGTATTTGATTTGTATCTCCCCCCGCAATGTGAAAACACTTTATTTTAAGATGTCAAGTTACATCAAAAATACGTTCGTAAGACATTTATTTGACACTTTTAAAACATTTTTAAAGTGACAGACAAAAAACTATATGACAATTGAAGCTGAAAATTACAACATGACAAATAAGGACATCAACATGAAATTGACGATATTTGATTTGTAATAATGACTTGATTGCAAATCTATTAAATTTAGATATAAAGCTAAAAAAATCTAATCGATCAACTTAAAACAAAAGACTTACATAATACCCAATTACTTTGACACTAAAATAATAATACACAATTACTTTTAAAATAGTACAAATGTTATTTACCGACATACTATTAATGAGAAAATAGGAGAAGACGAACATTCGTCCACAAATGACTCTAATCTAAAGACACACACACACACACACATATATATATATATATATATATATATATATAATTTTTTTGGAATAGGGTAAAAGTTTGAGGGTTTTGGGAGGACCCACATCCTAGTACAACAAGCCCTCAAGGCTGAATAGAAAATTTAAGCATACAGAAGAAAACCCAACAACAACGGTTGGAAGAGAAGGAGAGAAGAAGAAGATCAAGAGAAGAACACAACAAGCAGAAGCGCCCAAAGCCCAAGATACTACAGGATTACAAAGAAGAGTCCCTTACATGGGATCTTAGATGCATAGAAAAGGAATTTTTATGTTTAACGATAGTCCATTCATCACTCCTATTAGGATCTGTGTTTTCATTTGAGGGAGTTGGAGACTTTGAGGAATCCAAGACACCGTCAGTGGAAATATTAGTAGTGAAACTGGTTTGAGCGCATTCATTATGTGTGAAATTTTGGAATCAACGTCAGCTCATGATCCTCCTTAACATCTTCAACAATTGAAGGTTTAGCTGAAGGGATTGGACTAGAAATCTTGTCTTCACTGACCAGAGTATGAGCAGTTGACACAGTTTCCTCCTCAACAAAAAGAAGATTTTGGTGGGAATCCTTCCACTAAGAGACCTTATCGATTTTGGATTTTTGCTTGACCATGGGACAAGTTGCAGCCAGATGCCCAATGTTGAAACATTTTCTGCATCTAAAGGGCAGTCCTTCGTAATCGAGCGGTTGAGACCAAACCCTATCATGAACTTTGAGATCGATAGAAGTAGGAAGATCAATTGAAGTATCCAGATCCACCAATATCCTCGCGTAGGTGGTATGAGTGATGGTATTTGTATTTGAATCAATGGATAAAAAGTGCCCAAAGCATTACCAATAATAGCTAAACTGTCATTTCCCCAAAATTGTAGAGGAAGATGGGGCAAACGGATCCAAACCAGCTTAACATTGAAAGAGGCAGAGAGAGGATTAAAAGTCAGGAACCAGGGTTTCATCAGTAAATGATGATTCTGCAGTTCCCAGAGCTTAGAAAGAATAACATTTCTAGCGTCGTCAGAGCTAAAAGCCACAATGAAAAAACCCCTTGCACAAGGATAGATATCAATCCTACCAGAGATGAGGGGCGCCTTGAAGAGATCCACGAATGAAGGAGCGGAAGACCAGGCCAAAGACCATTAAAACGGAAAATAAGACCATTGGAGGAGAAAAAATCCTCAGCCTTCAGCACAGAATCCCCAAGGGAAACCGAGGGCACAATTTTAGCAGCAGAGAGGGGCCTGGAGAAAGAAACAGAGGTAGAAACGTCGAAAGGAGAGGGCCGCCACCAGCTCGCCGCCCCACACGAGATCCAACTCCACCCTCTCAAAGACAAACCTGCCGCCTGCCTATGCAAGAGCCGCCGCCTCACAAAATTTAGGTTTAGCAAGTAAAAAGAGCGGGGAGAAAAATGTGGAGAGCCCATTCTTTTAACGATCATCTATTTTTCCCTTATTTTTATATATATTATATATTACCGACATAATTATAATCCTAAATACCTAAGCATTACAAAAACCAAAGATTTTTAAGACTATGTAGACACCCTAAAAATACATATATTTCTATCTCACTGTTATCCAACTAAAATTAATTAACTTAATTCTACCTTACCATGATATATCCCGTAGGAATTAAATAAATTTATTCCATCAATTAAATACCCCCTGCTAGAATTAATTAAATTAATTATATTTCCTAAGTCACATTCACCCCTTAGAATTAAATAATTTAATTCTACTATGCCTTTGGAATTAATTAAATTAATTCTTACACCTCCTAACGAATATAATTAAACATTTAATTAAATAAATGGTTAATTATTCCCTTACAATTAAATACTAATTAATTTAGTTATTTAATTAAATATTTTTATCTACTCATACTCTACTTCACTCTATTTCCAACACCATACAATGGTGGGGGTAACAATAATGTACGTGTAACCACTTGGATGAATTCAAAAATAATGATTGCCCCTGCAAAGTTGCAACTGCACAAACATGATCATCTTACTATTTAGGTAATTATAATTATTACCTTTGGAGCCAATTCAACTCAAGATCCACTTCTCATGGCCTCACCTTTAGCTATAAAAGATGGCCATTTTCTTTGTCAATCCATCCATGGAGCTTTGAGAAAATGCATCCAACTTCTTCTGAATTTGTTCCTCACATCCTTGTGAAATCTACTCATACCATCTACAAACACATATTTGGAGAATAATATTAAAGAGCATCCACAATCCAAACTTTAACAAGATCAAACAAGCTTAAAGCTTCTACGATCTTATCTTGAGGTTTGCAAGAGATCTACAGTGAAGGTAAAATATGGTATTTGTTTATTTATCTTTTTACTATCTCGTATTTTCCTTGTTCACATTCTAGCATGCTCTGGTGGGACTCTCACTTTCTTTCTTTCATTTTAGTTAATCATTTTGTGATCTAACTTTATCTTTGTGTTTCTTTTTTCCATTTAACCTTGTTGTTGAATTTTTAGGTTCTCAAGTGGAGCACAAAAGCTTAAAAATAAGAAAAACCAACCTCTTGGTTGTATTTCAAAGTTTTTTTAATTTTCTAGAACTCGCATGTGCTAGCGTGTACGATCTCTACACTAGCGTTAAAGTGTTTTCTCTAGAATTCAAGTTCGTGCACTATCGTCAACACCGCACGTGTTTCCATCACAATCCACACTCTACCATTAACACAACACACATGTTTCGTCTAAGTTCACGCACTAACATTGTTAATCCTTGCGCTAGCATTGTATTGCATGCGTTAGTGTTCATTCTTATTTTGTCTGTTTAACACGTTTGCCTTTGCATGTTCTTTTGTAACATAAGTGCACACATTTGTATGTACTAGCGTCATATTGAATGCTAGCGCTCCCAAGGTCCATGTAATAGCGTAATCAACTTGTGTTTTTCAATTTTTTGTTTTTTTCCATCTTTTCTGCTTAGATCTAACGTGTGTTTTAGGTTATTTAATTATGTTTCTGCAAATTTGTTTCTATTTTAAGATTTCATAAGGAGATTAACACTTTATTTTTCTTAACCATTGTGATATCACATGTATGCTCTTTCCTCACGCTTTATAAGTGACCTTGGAAATCAGAAACATGATCTTCAATTTTATAGTTTTTGTTTAAAAGGGAATTAATTTTTTTATTTTCATAATCAAAGCTTGTTCACACATATTCTCTTTCCTCACACTTTATAAGTGACCTTGGAAATCATAAAATGTGAACTTGCTTTTATCATCTTGTCCTCTACCTACCTTAGGAAAACATTCTAATATTTGTTTGTAGGACCAAATCTTAAAGGTGGCTATAAAACATTAAACTACTAATTATAGGTTGCCTTGATCGAAGACTAAAATAGTTTACTAACTACATGTTACCTTTGTCAAAGAATGGTGGTTAAAACAATCTCATCTTTTAATCAAGATAAAATGAACACTACACATTGTATTTGTAGGTGCGGATGACAAGGTTATTTCCCAACCACTATAACTGTGGGAAGTGTTTTGGCATAAGCCATAAAAATCATTTGAGGAGTACCACAAGAACCCCAAATTAGTTGGCACATTGAGGGAACTAGCTGATGAAATAGGTACCTTTGTCCCATTGACTAGTAAAACATGTGAGATTAGAGTCATAAATATCCAGTAGTGGCGACCCTAGTGCGATTCATTATGAGAAAGATCTTTTTTGCTTAGGGTTTCAAAGGGGGTAAAGTAAAGCCTACAACTAGAAATAACACTACACTCGCTCGGGTATATTGACACCTAGTTGAGAGAGCCACCCAGAAGCCAAACATTATCCAAGCCAAGCTAAGGTAGAGGCCAAAATAAACCAAAAGCTAAAACACTTTTTTTTTATTTCTTTTGTTTTTTTCGTAGTAGTGTTCCACACTTTCATTTTCGT
This sequence comes from Taxus wallichiana var. yunnanensis, assembly GCA_018340775.1. Lineage (NCBI taxonomy): Eukaryota > Viridiplantae > Streptophyta > Pinopsida > Cupressales > Taxaceae > Taxus > Taxus wallichiana. The sequence continues at coordinate 673,331,517 of CM031240.1, read as the reverse complement.
ATTCACATCTATTTTCCAAAAATTTCTTGTTTGGATCCATCTTCCACATTCATATCTATTTTCGCATTTTCCAAACACTTATTGTTTGGATTCATCTTTCATCCTCTTTTAATATTTCCAAGTACTCTTTACTTGGATTATTTTTCATCTCCTTTTTCAATATCCCAAATACTCCTTATTTGGGCTCATTTTCAATTCTTTTCCCAATCTCCAAATTTATCCTTATTTGGACTTTTGTTCACTTCTTTTCTTATCATCTTTTTCTTCATTTTTAGTCATTCACTACCTCTCTTTTTACTCTTAAAATCCTCTTTTCAGAGATTTTGTCTCTTTTCCATCCTTTCAATCTTTTCCTTCATTTGGAATCTCTCTTTCATTCTCATCACACTTCCCATTTGATCTCGTTTTGTTCCTTTGGAATTCTCATTTTCCCATTTGAGTTTTCCTTTTTCAAAATCATCAAATTTTCCTATCTTTCAAATTTATCTCATCTTGATCTTATCCCCATTTCATTCTAGTCTTAAAATTTGGATCATATTTCCCAAAAGTTTAGGCTTTCATTCCCCTTTCACATCAAGTCTTGAGTTGTGGATATCCACATCCTCACTCAAGCATTCTCATTTTCTCGACTTACGTCTTGGCATTGTCAAATCCTACTTTGTCACAATCAAGTCCTTCACATCTTATCTTTCATTAAGATTTGATATTTTCATCCTCTTCTTACATCCTTTAGTTCGACACCATCATTTTTGAACTATATATATTCGTTTGTTTCACATATCTAATTTGAAAAACCCTTTGTTAAATTCTAGACATCTTCATCCTCTCTTTTTTACCAATGTTCACATCATTGATACTTGAGTCTTATCTTTTCATTGCTAAAACATCTTCCTTCTTAACTATTTCTTGTTAAGGGTTGAGCACATCGCATACGATTTGACTCCTCTTTTTCATACCCTCTTCCATTCTAGCATTCACGTTTTCTAGAGGTTGAGCACAATCAAATATCTTCATCGTTATAAATTCTCTCCCCATATAGCATTCACTTTGCTAGAGGTAGAGTACCTTCGTATTTTTCCTATCCTCGCTCATCCATTTTAGAATTCACTTTTCTAGAGGTTGAGCATGTCTGAACCTTCAATGTTATAATTCTCCTCCCATTTAGCATTCACTTTTCTAGAGGACAAGTTACGTTCAATCACATCAGACCCCTCTTCCATCTTGGCATTCACTTTTCCAAGGGTTGAGTTTATCATCACTTTTGCACGCTTCTACCTTGACATTCAATTTGTTAAGAGTTGTGTCATCCAAGAAACTTTCCCATCTTAGCATTCACTTTGTTAAGGGACAAGTTATCTACGAACCTAATCGCAAAACCTCTCTTCCATCTTAGCATTCACGTTGCTAAGGGTTGAGTTATCTTTCATGTCTTTTGTTTCTCCCCCCTCTTTTAAAAATGGTGGGAACATGGTATAAAGACTACAATCCTTTTGGAAGAACTGAAAGAATCATAAATCCTTTTGGAAATCATGCGATAGTGAAGATGACCAAAATGAGGAGGAAATTCAAAACAATGTTTCTCTGAAGAACAAGCCCACGTTGAAAATATCTTACGTATGAACAAAGACCAATTTTTTCTTTGTCTCCTTGAGATGGGAGAAAAATTACCCTTCGATTTTGATGAGGATGTTTTAAGAACATTACTTGGAAAACCAAAACCAAAAAGGGTAACCCATTCATGTCAAATAATAATGATGATGGGTCCAACACTAGTAACACAAACAATGAGAATAGAGGAAAATCCACCTTCAAACAATAACAATGAGGATGAATCAAACAAAAGAAAATAAGATGTTGGGAACAAATGAAAATCTACCGATTCAACCAATGATCCCATTAAAGCCTCATGGATCAAATAAATGAGATGGATAAACAACTCGCTATCTTAAATTCCAAAGTCACTACCGAACCTTCTAACAAAGATTCAACAAAGAAAACTAGTGACAATCCATCCAAGAGCCACACTGTTCTAAAAAAAAGAACAATCCCAAGAATGATGGTTTATTCTCTATCTTACAAAAATTCACCATTTGCACAAGAATGGAAAATTATGAAGGACACCATCTCGGGTATGCAACACCAACGAAAACAATTCAACTTTGAAAAATTGTGTCCTTATCCCTTTGATAAGGATATCTTACATGTACCCTTTCCCAAATCCTTTGAAACACCCAAGTTCAAGTAAAAGGGAAAGAATGATCTAAGAGAGCACATCAAGGAGTTCTATATGGCTTGCTAAGAGGTGGCCTATAGTGACATCTTCTTATTATGTCTCTTTCCACGTAGTCTAGGGGGACAAGCCTTGGATTAGTTTTTACACCTCCCAAAGGTTCTATCCATAATTTCACAGACCTCTCAAAGAATTTTTAAACATTTCTCATTAAATCTAGACTCCAAAATCACAATGATGGATTTGTGCAATGCTAAACAACATTCTAACGAAACCTTCACACAATTCCTACAAAGATGGTGGGATATTGTTAGTCGCTTCCCATGCTCAATCCTTGAGAAACAAATCGTGAGCATATTTGTGCCCAATATTAACAATGAACTATCCTTCCACATGCAAATGCATTACCTCAATACTTTTGAGGAAGTTATTGAGAAAGGATCACAAATTGAAAAATCCCTTATCGCAAAAGGTTTGATCAAACCTCACTCAAAATATAATGGGCACCATAATAAAAATAATAGTTCTCACCAAGAAAAATATAAAAACATTAATCGAAATCACAAATTGTCAATGATACGGTGTTATGGACATCCAAAACTTAGATAATGTTCAAAACACTCAAGCTAAGCCAAACAAAGCCAAACAACCTCTTGTTTTAAGTAAAGAGGATTTCTCTTCTGGTGACTCCAAATGACGTCACTTCACTCCTTTGGGAGAACCTCTCTCAAATGTCCTACGATAACTTCTTAATGCCAACATGGTAACCTATCCTATCACATGACCTTAGGTTTAAGGAGAACCTAAACCCGCTTGGTACAAAGCCGACACTTACTGTGACTTTCATTGCATTGATGGTCACACAACTGATCGATGTGTCTGTTTACATCACTTTGTCCAAGACCTCATCGATAGGGGAAATTACCATTGATGAACCTTCATCGAATAAAAAACCAAATGACAATCTCAAAGTGTTTTCAAACCCATTCCCAAAACATGGTGTTGATAACAAGAATGTTGATAAAGGCCAATCCTCCAATAATGTTGAGTTCAAATCAATTATTTCATTTATTGAGGAAGTGCCTCTTACAGTTGCCACCATTAAATTCAAACCTATGACTAATGTTGTAGCCACACGTCAAAATAAAATATGAGTTCCCGTGGCAAGCCAACCTGTATACATCTTTTGTAGAGCCTCAAACTTCCAAACCAATGGCTCCCACAAATCAAAAGTCTCAATTAAATATTCTAATACGACCTTATAAAATAGTTAGTGACCACGCTTGCGCATATATCTCTAATGGAGCTATTAAAAGAGTCACCTAACTTACAAGACATCCTCACTCGTGCTCTTCATGAAGCACATGTTCCTCCAACCCTTAATGTTCAACAATTTCAAGATATGATTACCAATATTTCATTTAAAAGTCCCATATTATCTTTCAATCCTCAGATATGTTGAACCCTAACCTTCAAAATAATAACTCTTTGTATATCGAAGCCTATATAACAAACCATAAGGTCAAAAGAGTTCTTATAGACAAAAAAAATAGATGTTAACATCTACTCTATGAAAATGCTATGTTGTCTTGGTCATACCATGGATGACTTGGATGCTAATGTTATTACCATTCGTGGTTATGAAAATATTGAGCACCAATCCTCTGGTACTATCACCCTTCCTATACAAGTTGGTCCCCAAATCCTGGACACCCTTTGTCATGTCGTGGATGTAGAAACATCATATAACCTCCTTCTAGGTAGACCTTGGATACATGCGATGCAAGTCGTGCCTTCCACCTTCCATCAGTGTATAAAATTCCCATATAATGGCAAAGAGTTCACCTTGCTTGGTGATGCTAAACCCTTTGAGTATTGTAAACTTCTAGAAGCAAGGTACAATGTAGCCAATTATTGTCCATCTATTGATGCATAGCCAAACTTCACGTCATTCCTGTTGCTAACAATTTTGCATTGATCTGAAACGATGCTTTGCACTCTCATGCCTCCACATTCTTCTTCTTCGAATATCCAAACATCCAAACCAATTTCTCTCATAAATTAAATTATCTACTTGAAAATGCATTTCTTGTTGGCCAACTCCCATTATCACCTCACAACTATGGATGCCCTAACACTCCCCACTTATGAGAACCTCCAGTTTACTATCTGGGAACTACTCCTTGGAGACGATATGGATATTTAGAAGATGAAAAATTCAAGGATTTGACGACTCTTGGCTATATGAGGATCAAATGGATGAATGCTACGAATCCACTCGATTATACTAAGGCACATAAAATGATGAAAAATATGAACTAGAAAGGAAGAGGACTTGGCCCATAAGGACATGACACTCTCGAACCTGTTGAAATAAAATCTAATCTCTACACACATGGTCTAGGATATGAGACCTTTGAGAAGAGGCCATTTATATTCGATGTATTAACTAGCGATGAGGACTCAGACTCGAAGTTGAGACCGGTTCCACACATAGCCTCTTTAAAGACCTTGTTGAAACTACACTTTTCTCGAAGACCTATCCATCCAAACCCTTGATGTTGTTTACCCTTCCCTTATTGATCAGGACCAAAATGTTATATTTTCATGGACCTCTTTCAAAATGATGAGGCCATCTGGAGTTCCTCGGGATCGAGACCCTTTTCCCTTATCGGATCATAAGAAGGGTTTCGATATAAACCTTGACACCATTGCTTAATTTGGTGAGGAACTTTAAATCTCCAATCCAACAATAAAATAAGTCAAAAACAAGAAAAAGAAAATCATATCTTGCATAGTGAATTTTTTTTTGAGGCACTATGCGAGCAACAAAAATGAAAAATAAAAATAAAGAAAAGGATGCATCTCCTAGTGAAAACCTTTCAGAGGTGCTAGAGAGAGGAGATTCAGATCCGAAAACACCAAAGACAACCTACATAAACCTACAACATCATTTCAATAAAATGACACTTATAAAATGCTAGTTGTTGGGAAGAAATGAAAACTATCAACATCAACACAAAAGACCAACCTAAATTGCTACAACTTGGTGCTAGTCTCTCAGAAACTGAAATCAAGGCATTCACAGAGCTTCTAATCAAGTTTCAAGATGTATTCACTTGGTCTTATAAAGATATGTCAGGCCTTGATCCTTCTTTGTGGTTCATCACCTTATGGTGCACCCAGATGCCAAGCTTGTAAAGAAAAAGTTGTGTAAGATGCATCCCAAGGTCACATTGTTCTTAGTCAAGGGTTGAACTTGAAAAAATGCTTTAGATGTAGGCTTCATACAATCCATCAACTATTGAGTGGATATCAAACATGGTACTAGTTGTAAATAAGACCCCTAAAATTTACATTTGTATAAATTTCATGACATCAATAAGGCATGTCCCAAGGATGACTTCCTTTACCCAACATCAACATGATTATTGATTCTATTATGGGCCATGAGATGTTATCTCTTATGGATGGATTTTCAGGATATAATCAAATTCAAATTTTGAAGAAGACCAACACAAGACAACTTTCACAACCCCATGGGGGACATTTTGTTACAAGGTCATGCCTTTTGGCCTTAAGAATGGTGTAATCTACCAACGTGTCATGATTGTTATTTTTCATGATCTTCTTCAATATAATGGAGGACTATGTCGATGACATCCTTACTAAGTTAAAAACCAGTCAACCATCCAACTATTCTTCGATGTATTTTGAATGATTAAGGGAATACAAGGTTCACCTTAATCCAAAAAAGTGTCTTTGGTGTCACTTTGGTAAACTGGGATTTATCGTCTCACGAAGGGGAATCAAAGTGGACCCTACAAAAGTCAAAGAAATCATGGATATGTTGCCTCCTCAGAATCTGTGTCAATTGAGGGGATTATAAGGTAAAATACAATCTATTTGGTGCTTCATCTCTCAACTCGCAAACAAGTGCCATCACTTTAATCAATTACTTAAGAAGGATGTCCAATTCAAGTGGACACATGACTATCAAGACTCTTTCGCTAAGTTGAAAGAATATTTGTCCACTCCATCGGTACTCATGCCACCGTTGCCAATACAAGACAAGCTATGTTGTTGTACACTTTGCGAATAGAACATGCCATTTGGGCATTATTGGTGCACAACACAATGACAAGGATCAGGAACAAGTTGTGTACTATTTGAGTAGGACCCTTCTTGAACATGAATTCAAGTACTCACAAGTTGAGAAATCTTGCTTAGAATTCATACACTTTTGGCAAGTTACAACACTATTTGTTAAATCATACCACCAAGCTAATTGCAAAGGTCAATCCTCTCAAGTATCTACTTTCAAGACCAATGATAATAGGAAGGATGTCCAGCTGGATCATACTCCTTAGTGAATTTGATATCAAATTTGTCAACTAGAAATCTATAAAAGGTCAAGTAGTGGTAGATCAATTGGTCGCAACACCACTACCAAATTCTCAACCCTTACAATTTGAGTTTCTAGATGAAGACCTATTATACATGATGTAGTCCCTTCATGGAATCTATAATTTGATGGCTCTTACAACCAACATGGCTCATGAGATGGGATTTTTGCAAGGTACACCAAGATGGGGATCTAATCCCTAAATCTTATCACATTGGATTTCCATGTACTAACAATATAACCGAGTATGAAGCATTGATAACAGGCCTAGGCTTCACTATCTCCTGGTGACTACAGAGTTGACCATATTTGGTGACTCTCTTCTCATCATCAAGCAATTCAATGGTGAATATCAAGTAAAAGATGAGAATATTCTACCCTATAAACATATGGTTGATAGTCTCAAAGGGTATTTATGGATTATCACTTTTGAACAAGTTCCTTGTGTACAAAATAAAGCGGAGATGCCATGACAACTATTGCATCCTTCTTGTATTTGAATCTAATCAAACTCATAATGAGTTCCTTGTTGAACATCTTTTGGTGCCCACATATGATTTTCCAAAGTCCACCATGGTCTGTGAGATTGTTGGTCCTGATCACCCCTTGGTATCATGATATATACACCTTCATTCAAACTAAATCCTACCTCTCAAACTTAAACTCATCCAATAAAATAGCCTGGCACATAATGTGCCTCGCGCTACACTATCCTCTCTGACACCTTATATCGAAGAGGCTATGATGGGACTTTTTAAGATGTCCTTAATTAGGATGAAGCTAATCAAATGCTAGCTGAAGTACACTCGAGTATTTGTGGTGCACACACCAGTGGAATGGTCCTTGCAAATAAGATCTTGCATGTCGATACTATTGATCTACAATGGAAACAAACACATGTAACTATGTGAAGAAATGTTAGGATTTCTAAAAGCATGATAATCTAATTCATGCACCTTCCCAAGCCTTGCATCCTATCACCTCACCATGGAATTTTTCTAAATGGGGGCTTGATCTAATTGGAAAAATAAAGCCCACATCTTCGATGGCCATACCTTCATTATAACCACCATTGAATATTTCACCAAGTGGGTCGAGGTTATGCCTCTCACCTACATTTTCGGGTGTAATATTTCTAAGTTCATTTTTAACCATATTATCTATCATTTTGGCATTCCCACTGCCATTGTCACTGATAATGGTGGTTCCTTCAAAAATAAGAATGTCAAAGCCCTTGCTAAAAATATCATATCCACCTAAAATGGGCCACTTTGTACTACCCACAATGTAATGACTAGTCTAAAGCTTCAAACAAGACTATCAAATCCATCTTGGAAAAGACAGTTAATAAACATGGACATGTAATTGGCATACATAGTTGTATCCCATCCTTTGGGCCTACCGCACATCTTTTCATACTCCTATAGGAGCTACCCTATTTTCCCTAGTATATGGCTCTGAAGCCATATTACCCATCAAAGTCAAACTTCCTTCACTTGTGTCTCCCTCCAACACCTCATGCATGAAGAGGATTACCATTGCACATACCTTGTAGAGCTGGAGCTACTAGACGAGAGACATATTCATGCTTTGGATCATCTTCAAGTATACCAAAATCGATTATGTCATAACTACAATTGAAAGATTTGACCATGACAGTTCGAGATTGGTGACTTGGTCCTGAAAAGAAAATCAGAAGAACACAACCAAGCCATGTAAAAAAAGGAAATTCAAGCCTAATTGGTTGGGTCCTTATATTATCACTACAAAATTTGGATCTGGTGCATACAAACTATCTACTGAGGATGGAAAAGAGTTGAAAGAGCCTATGAATGCCATTCATCTATGAAAAATTCTACTCCCAAGTCTCTAAAGAGTAACCCTTGTGTTAGGGGCATATCAACACACTCGCTTTGTCATTTTTCCTTGTCTCTTGCTTGTGTCATTCCACCTCACCTTGTGTCGCATGTTCTCCTTGTCAGGTTTTCATGTCCATTAAATACCACTCTTGATTCACCTTCTGTCATGTTTCTATTCACTTGGTTTGTGTGTAACATGTGGTTACAACTTGGGGAATCCCTTTTCCATCTCCTTTGGTGTGTGGTCAAAATCTAAAAAGAATAAAAAACAATATAAAATTGTTCCAAAACCCAAAAAACAATATATATATTTTTCCAAAATCCCAAAACAATATTAAATTGTTCCAAAAGTACAAAAAAATGTAAAACATTTCAAAAATGTTTGACAAAAACATTCACATTGTATAACTTAGTTCACTAATTTCATCATCTGATTGTTCCAAATCATTTCACATTTTCAAATCAATCATGTCACCCTTCACAATATAACTTTTCTTGGGGGAAACACTCAACTTCGGCCTCATACAGATCACGACTCAATGGGATCTGAAAAGAGTTGTTTTGGAGTATCTAAGCATCACTCTGCTCTTTGGCATGATTCAATCTGATCTCTATCGCTTCTAAGCTATTTGGGGGAATTCAAAATCTATCTATATCTTCATTGTGGAACACATTAGGGGTGTCTTTGGACATTGTTATTGCAAATTGTGTTACATTGTTGCTTACTAGTTAGTTTTAACATTAGTACTCCTTGTTCACAAGCTTGGTTGTAACTTACCTTGCTTGTTGTGTGTACTTGTAAAATGTTGTCTTGTATGTTTCTAGATCAATCCCTTGTTAATTTATTTAGATTAATCTGGAATGTTGTTACGATTATAAAAAATATGAGTTAAATTACTAGCATCTTAGTTCATATATAAATTTGGTGTGAATTAATTCCTGTTCATATTGGGTTTTCTTGTTGAATTGCTTTCTTTTACATGCTTGTGTGGACGTCTTGGTTTATTATGTAAGCCATGTTTTGATTTTCCTTATTTTTAGCATGTGTATGTTTTGGATTTGTTAACTTTTTACTATACTTGTATTTAATTGTTTGTGCTTTGTTTGTTATCATTTCATCATCACATCTATCTCTAACAATCATCATACATCATCACAAATAAATGCTAAGCTATCACATATATGCTAAGCTACATCATCATCGAAAAATCAAATCATCATCTATTCTATACATCACATGACATCATATCATCTACTCATAATAAAACATGTGACAAGTACAATATCTCATAATCACAATGAGGTATAACAAATGTCCATGAGAAAAGGGATATTGCAATTGCAATCGGGAGGATATGAGAGACTCCTCTCGTGCCACTTTGCCATTGCCTTCTTCATGTCATAGGCTCTCAAGACCAAGATCAGGCTATCATTTAACAGTTCTTTGTGATGCTACCATGAAGGCATAGATAAAAATGTTCCTTCATGCTTTTTGGAAGATTTATATATGTTGTTTCTCTTTTGGTTTCTTTTTGATCTTTAACGCTTCTTTTTGGATCATTGTTCATTTGGATCCTTTCTTCATTAGGACATTGTCATATTTGGTCATCATTGAGCCCTCTTTGGTTGGTCGTTTTGCCCTTCTCTGGGCTGTTTCTCTCACCTTTGCTATTTGGCTTTTGAGCCCTTTTGTATACAGGTTATAGTCCCTTCAAAAATATTTTCCCTTAATAAAAAAAAAACAAATGTCCATCATCTATAAATACAAAAAAAACAATGTCCATATACCAATGTATCTCGAAAAAATCATAAATATACCCAGGTATACCACCATGGGCATTGATAAAAAATGTGCCTTAATCTTGAGGCATATACAAAAACATATACATATACATCATATATCATCCTCTAACCTTGAGTCATCATCCATGAATCTCTCCCCCTGACAGGACTTCCTAGTTTACCACCAGGTGGTGGCATCATATAGTGATCTCATTGATCTCGAATATCGATGTGACCTTATAGATCTGCTCTCGATCTCTCAGTTGTTTACAAGAGTCTTGTGTCCCTCTAGAATAGCCACATGGTATAAGCATCTATAATAAATATCTTCTCCATAAGATGTAATGAGATTTGGAATAACATCCCTAGGCCGATAACTATCGCTACATGCTGTAAATCATCCCGATGTGATGTGATTTGTTGTATTTGGAACCTCAACTGGTCCCTCTTTGTGGTCAGTCTGTCTCACTCTGCAGTAACCTAGTCCCTCTACATATGTGTGTTGTTGTACACATTGCCTAAGGGAAGCCTCATCTGTACTCCTATGCTCCAACTTCCCATGTAGTGTTTGAACCTGTAATAAGGGCTATATCCCCCGCACCATGTCGATATCCCTCTCCACTTGTAACATCGCCACTAATGGCCCACACACCGGTCTAGGAGCACTCTTTATGGTGGTACTATAACACCTCCACATCATCTCCACTATATCCCTCACCCCTCTATCCTCCTAACACACTTAGACTAATTGGTCTCGATGGTGATGGCGACATCTATAAGTGTACATGTTATGGTACCACCTTTGCAAAACTGGTCCTCGCTTTGTGGTACCTTCGGTGGAACCTCTGTAGTATTTAATGTACTAGATGTTGTATGAGAACCTCTTGCACAACCTATGCCAGTGGCATCTACACTTTGCATGTTCCATTGGAATACTAATATCCTATCCTGGTAAGCCCTTGTGTTGCCTATACCTATGGACCTTATCTCTGGGCCTATCCATGTGCCTTCGCCTCCTATTGGAAAAGCTTGGCCTTATCTCTCAGCCAATTTCCACACCACCACTTATTGTTGTTATTATGCTTTGCTATAGTTTCCTATGGAATGGTAATCCTCCTCAGAACGATCTTCACATGCCATGCGACATAGTCAACATTTGTCCCCTGAGCTACTATCTACACTCGGGCATCCCACATCTATGGGATAACTCCAAAAAATATTTGTCTCGCTATAGCTACTCTAATCCGGGTCTAAAATCAAAAGTCTTGCGTGCTACATGCACATACCACTACTCACACCGGGTATACCATGTATAATGCCTAACTAGCGCTATACCTATCAAATATGTATACCTCCATAATATGACTATGTATGCCTATAACGAAATGGTTGAAATCCATCGTGCTAAACTTTAATACATCTATCAACCACTAATATAACTTGTATGACCTCCACGTAACCATCTGTAAGTGTAAATCATCAAAAGCTTCTATGGAAGGCAATATCTCCCATATGGCCCCTATGGTTTGCTCCCACTATCTCCCATCCTCTGTATGATGACTCATCCGGGTAGTTTAGCCCTAAATACACCTAGTAGTTGACTAATGGCAATGTGGTCCCATGACTATATCTTTATGTAATGTCGCAAGACTCGGTCTCATCATCCTCTTGTAGGTAATCAAGTGGAGATCCCTGTATAAATGTGCAAAGTATACACTAACCCATGCGAAAATATCTCCCTCCATCAATTTGGCTACTACTCCTATCAACCCTAGCTAAAAGTGAGTACCCATTTTATTAGGTAAAAGTAGCCACCGATAAGAGTCATCAAATATATGGGTAGCGACGTATCCTCTTGTCATCGAAGCATCGGTATAGATGTACCGCCATCCCCTCTCTATGTATCTCTTCTCCCAAGAAAATATCCTAGATATGTCTATGTATATGGGTAACATTCCCATCATACTCCACTAAAATCCCATGTATTTGTACCCTGCATGATCGATAAACATCCTCTAAGGTCAATGTCATCTCCCTACTCGAAATCCGAATGTCTGGCTCTCATTACTGCCATCATCTCTGCTAGTGCCGTCCAGTAAAGTTGTTATCTAATATCATGTGAGGCAGCTCTACTATGTAAGATAACCTTGTCACCTTAGAAGTGCAACCAATCCTCTCACCTCATGTTGAGAGAATGTCCTTTGAAAAGTTTGCAGCCTCCATGATGCACTTGCACATCTAAAGCTAGTGGTCTCTCCTAAAATCACTCAAAAACATCAATTAACACTCATTTCTTTCCTTCTAAACCTTTCAAAACTTCCTAAAAAGTCAAAAATGACGCTAGCACACCCTTTGGTATGCTAGCACGTGTAATTTGATGTTAGTGTGTCTACTTTGGTGTTAACACATTCAACACTAGTGCACCTACATCTATGCCTGCGCATGCTACGCTAGCATGTGCACCTTAAAGCTAATGCTCACACTTTGATGCTAAACACACGTGTAACATGCTAGTACACATACCCTTAATGCCTACACTCCCACTTCAATGCTAGTGTGTGCACTTGCATTCTAGCACATTCATCGGGCTACACTAGTACACACAAGTGCATGCACTAGAATTAAAAAGGAATTTTCTTCTAGCTAAAAAATAATAAATGCACCCAAATGTATAATTTTTCAAAGTACTTACACGGGCCATGTCACTGGAGTCTTCCCATACTATCAAATGTGATCTGCATGATGTTTCCTCTACTATTGTTGTGTCATCTCTATAGGAAACTAGAGCTCAAATCTCTCACAAATGGAAGAAAGAGGATAATAACACAAATGGGTCATGATAATTTTCAACCCTCCCCTTCTATATATACCCTATCTAACCCTAAATACTCATTTTTCTTGTCCTACATCGTAACGATTCCTAATTTTTCTCCATCATTTCTGTTTCCTCTATTTTCTCAAGCACATTACTTGTGTTTCATCGTGATGTCCCATTTATTCAAACACTCATTTTTAATCCATTCTTTCTTCTTACAGGGGCATATTAATGCTTCTTTGGGGAAAATTTGATTGTTACTGATACATCAATTTCCTCTTTTATAATGCATTTCTTCTAAAATTCCATAAAAAAAAAAAATCATATACTTCATCAAAACATAAAAAAAATCACAAAATACACAATTTAAAAAAAAATCAAATATTCCCAAAATCCTAAACATTTTTGTTTTTCAAATTTTCAGCATTTTGATGCAATTACTTTGCTCAAATTACATTTTTATCTATTCTCTTATGTTCATTCCAATCTTATGATCATCCTTCAACTCATTTACTCTATAATATAACTTTTCTTGGGGAAAATTCCTTTATTAGATCACTTTTCAACATGGGTCCTACAAGAGTGTCACAAGGAGTTTCTAAGTATACTTTGCTCTTCGGATTGACCTTATTCCCATGCATTTCATAAGTTTAGTGTTTGGGAGCATTTGCATCTGCTTTTTTTCATTGTGGCACATTCTGGGGCATAGATAAATTGTCTTCTTTTACAATATTGTGTTGCATTGTTGAGATTTGCATTTTAGACCAATTACAAGTAGTGTGATAACATCTTAGTTCCTTTATACCCCGATGCCTAAACTACTATTCATATTGGTTTTTTTTTTTTTCATTTTTTATTTTCTTTGCTTTGTGTGTTTTTTTACACGCATTTGGGTTAACCATCTTGATTCCTTCCTAATCATGGTGAAAAATCTATTGTGCAACAACAAAATAAAGGTTGTTCTTATATTCACATTCTCCAAATGACGCTCATGCTATGAAGACACTCTTTCCTATCCTCCATTTTCCTCCTATCAAGAAATTTTCCACTGCTTTGCTGTGTCACCCACTCGCTTGAGGGGAATTCCTTACCATTCTACTTGTGGGGCATCCAAATGCTTCACCAATTCCTACTAGTTGGGGCATCCAAATGCTTCACCACCTTTGATTTCTACTATGCATGTTCTACTATCTTTTATTACGCACAATTAAAAGGGGGGAAAATGTAGACACCCTAAAAATACATACATATTTCTATCTATCTGCTAGGCATAGTAGAATTAAATTATTTAATTTTAAGGGGTGGGAATGAGACTTAGGAGATAGAATTAATTTAATTAATTCTAGCAGAGGGTATTTAATTGATGAAATTAATTTCTTTAATTCCAAAGGGGTATATGTATTTACTTTAATTTAATTAATTCATTTTATCTACTCATACTCCACTTCACTCTACTTCCAGAAGCCTACAATGGTGGGGGAAACAATAATGTACGTACAACCACTTCTTAGATGAATTCAAAGATAATGATTTCCCTGCAAAGTTGCAACTGCACAAACATGGTCATCTTACTATTTCAAGTAATTATAATTATTACATTTGGAGCCAATTTAACCCAAGATCCACTTCTCATGGCCTTACCTCAACTATAAAATTTGGCCATTTCCTTTTCACAATCCATCCGTAGAGCTTTGAGAAAATTGCATCCAACTTCTGTTGAATTTGTTCCCACATAGTTACAAAATATGCTTGTAGCATTTGCAAATACATTTGGATAATAATATTAAAGAGCATCCACAATCCAAATTTTAACAAGATCAAACAATCTTAAAGCTTCTACATCTTATCTTGAGGTTTGCAAGAAGTATACAATGAAGGTAACAACTGGGTATTTGTTTATTTATCTTTTTGTTATGTATATTTTCCTTGTTCACAATAGTAATGAGAAAGACATTTATAAATTAAATGAATTCATACTATATAGACTTTTTTTTTTTAATGTTTTCACACCTTTTGTTAAAAAGAAATACCATGAACTTGGTTATGTTGATGAGATGAATGTCACCTCTTATGTGGTGAAAAGTGTGAGACTTTTTTTGTTTTGTTTTTAAATATGTGGCCACAGGAAATGAGAACATCCCCTGAAGCTACAAATATAGCTTGATTTTAATCTCCACACCTTGCACCAGAGAGGATGTTTCCACCGTATATAAATTTTGTGGGAGAAGATGACAAGAATAAAATTTAAATAATCTCAATAAATATAACGCTGAAAAATATTTAACCAAACCTTATCCTTGGAATCATCTAATAAGAATATATAATAAATGGGATGGAGGTATACCCTTATTTTCCATAGTTGTATGTCAATATGCCCCATTCGTTGGTAGTTAGGGTCAAAGCTAGTAATTATCTCTAACTTTTGAATATGAGAGCTTTTGAATATGTAGGGGCATAGGTCAAAGATCCCAGAAGCATGGTAAATAGTAGGAAATAAAAATATGTAACAGGGGACATATCACCTCCTCCCCCACCAACCACCAAATCCCATATATAGATAGGGCGTGCCCTCTCTCTCTCTCTCTCTATTATCTCAATCACCAAGGTAGATAGGGTAGATAGATACGCGTAAATAAGCTGTGGATTTCCCCACACTAAAAATACGGTGAGGCCTACTCCATAACCAACATCCTGTACTCACAACCCAACCCAACACAAACCAACATAACCTTGCAAATGGTAAAAATAAACAAACCCAAAGGAATACACACACACACACACACAAAAATTTCCTAGTCATAAGGAGAGAAGCCACACCCTCCCCTTCTACATTCATAACCCCATCTATAGAATTTTATATATCATGGTAACCCATAAAGCTTGGTAATACATGACATTACATTTTATTAAATCCCATGATAGAACATCCCGACATTAAATCCCCTCCCTTTGGACTTAAAAATTGCTCTCATATCCTCTAGTAGTGAATGGGATCTCCGTTCTATAGATATGGTGAATAAACCCCCTATTTCCGATCACAAGGGATCTATATATCTAGGTTAGGGTTTAAATGTGATGCCGATTATATTCTCCCCCCTCTATATATATGGGTAGATATATCTTGTTAGCATCCCTATTTATCAAAGAAATTAAAGTAATAGTGGGTAGGAGAAACCAATAATACACACACACAAACACATATCTCTCTTCCGTCTACCTATATATAGATTTATTTGGTGAAGTGGCATATATACATACTACACCACACTTAACCAATATATACACAATGGTTAATCCAACTATGTAAAGTCTTGTAGGTACCTATATATTATAGGGTTTCTCTCTATAAATCCAACTTGACTATATATATCTATAGTTTATTCCCTCCTATCCTTGCATATCAAGATAAAGTGGAGAAAGAGAGGGAGGGAACAATAGTGATTATCCCCTACATATATAGGGTAGGGGCCTCTCATGTTCTCAAGTTTCATGAGGATAATATAATTATCTCTAAACTCTAGATGGAATTCACATAACAGATGCGCAAAGCTCCTTTCACCTATTGTCTTATCTCCAAATTTCCCTATCCATCCTTTCTTTCCCATAACGAACCCTAGATAGATAGATATTTGGGACTATGAACATTAAAGGTTGAAAATTGGGACCCCGATCTCTCGCTCTCTCCCAATCCTTGTATATATATATATAGGGTAAACATGACCCAACTATAAATAGGGGCCTATCTAGACTTCTATACTCTATATGGGTTGGGGGTGTAGTGATTAAGGATTTTTACAAATTCCAAGGGTGGCGCAAAAATGGAGAAAATTTGCAACACATTTGCGCCACACCCACCTCTAACTTAAAAAAACATAAAGTGGGATGCTAAATGCACCCAATTTATTTCATTTCATTTTGAAAGTGATGAGAGGAAATAAGAAAGAAAAAATGGAGAGGAGAGGAGAAATCTAGTGGAAGAAAAAAAAAGATGTCAAGAAGGGATATGAAATAGTAAAAAACATCGAAAGGAAGAGGAGAAAGGAACAAAAACAACATAAAGGACAACATAGAAAAAATATGGGGCAATAATAGAAAAATAGAGAAAAATAAAACCTTAAAGGAAAGAAAACCCTCCATTGGAATATTATGTGAAAAATCCTAGATTACAGGTATGCAAATTTTCATTTAAATTTGATATATAATGTATGTGAATTGTAGGAAGTAAAATACAAATATTAGGAGAAATTGTGTAAACCCTATATTAGAATTGAATTTTTTTATGTAAATCATAAATACAATCTAAAAAATATAGGATAAATTATGTAAACCATAGGGAATATTGCGTAAACCCTAGGGTAAATTGTGTAAACCCTATGATAAATTGTGTAAAGTATAGAGAATATTGTGTAAACCTTAATGTACACTTATAAACTCAAGGGAAAATTGTCTCCCATTGAGAATGTTGTGTAAACCATATTGTTGGAATTATGTTATCATTGATGTCAAAAGAGTGTGAGTGTGTCATTTTCATTTGATGTCTAAAGTATCATTGATGTCAAAAGAGGTAAGAGATATAAAGGTTGATTGGTAGTTTCCTTCATTGTTGACATGTCTTGTTGAGATTGCATGGTGTCTTGACCATTGTAATGGATTTTAGGAGTGTTTTAGTGACTTGCTGAGGTAGGAGGATGTTGTGATGATGTCAAGGAATGTGTTGAAGGATGTTGTAGGTGGGAAAGAGTGTCGAGTGATGAGGAAGTCAATTTAGTTGGTGTAAGTTTGTTTAAGTGGCCTAGTTTTGAGGTCTAGTCAACTGGATGATGGTATGGCATGATGGATCATGGTATGTAGTAGATAGATAAGCATGGTAAGAGCATGAGGATCATGTGGATGATGTGTAGGGACACTTACAAGTGTCTCAAAGTTCAAGTACAAGGTTAATAGTACTTTCTAGGTATGTACCTAAACCTATTCTCAAGCCCTAGGTGACCTAATGGAGTGAAAAATTAAGATTTCAGAATGGAAATGGAATGATGAGACTTGTAGAAGGTGAAGTAGATTATTCTTGAGGTGTGGTCAAAATTCTAGGTGCTTGTTTTTAAGTTTGAGCAAGATATTACATTTTTACCTCTACTAGGTTTTAAAAGGAGAAACCAAGGTCGAATTGGAATTTCTTGTGCTCGTTGGCATGTGTAAAATCTAAATGGTGGTATAATATATTCATGGTAGTTGGGGAAGGGTCCTAAGATGAAATTCCAAGAATTAATTTGTGGATTGAGGGGAAGAGATTTATGAACAATCGTTAAGAAGGTAAACAACTTCTAAACCCTCCTAAAACCCTAGTTCAAAATTGATGGAGAAGAACTTGCTTGTTATGGCCCAAAATGGATTTATTGTTCAGTTTTGATTATTGGAGGTTGTGAGCGACTCTTCCAAATTTCTCTAGGTAGTAACTAGGTGTCTTGACTTGTATTTGGACCCCACTCAAAATGTAAGTTTATGAATAAGTTCTATTTTCTCATAAGTTGTACATTGGAATTGTTGACTAAATTGGTGTTTGAGGAAGTTAGGAAGATATTATATACATGTGCATGGTGGTTTCAGATAATGGTTAATCCATTTTGAGGTATATGGAGGCTTATCTTGCAAGACTCATTTTAGGGAAGTTTCAAGTGACATGGTTTCGAGACGCATTTTGGTGGTGTTTCGGTGTGATTTGTGGAATTTTATCATTTGGTGATGACCCGAGGTCATGATATTTCCATTGATATATCACACTTGCATGGTTGAGGTGATTTGATGAGGGTTTGAGCTTCATCTTTGACGACTAGTTTTGGGGCATCTTGGTTGTCCTTGTTCTCAAGAGGGTTTCATGATGAGAGATAGTGGTGCAGAGATGATTAGGATTGAAGGACGCATGGATCAAACTTAGAAAACATGTCTAAGTGATCCTTGGGGTTTGGTGATTTCCATGTATTCCCAAGTGGTCTTGGTTTTGGCAAAGGGCAGTTTGGGTGTTTTAGGCTTCTTGTGTCCTAATGGATTTTTTAAGGTTATAGATGCTATTGCTGACCTAAGTGGTCTTCAGTATGATTTTTTATGATGTTATTAAGTTGTTTTTCCCTATTATGGATGACCTAGATGAATTAGATGCTTAATTCATGTATTTAAGCATGTCTCGGTGTTTATTTTGAAGTTGTGTGAAAGAGAAAGTGCGAGCAAGAAGGTATCTTTTGGAGGTGTAAGAGGTATTTGTGACCATCAAGAGAGGGAAAAGAATATGATGCTATGTTCCAAAGAGTGTGATAATTTTGGAGAGCTAGGTCATATGAAGTAATCAACTTAAAGAAATAAGTTCTTGAGCAAGAAAGGCTAGAAGATAATTTTGAGGAAGATAGAGAGAAGGTGAGATAAATTGGTTTCATCATCAATTGTTGGTGCAAAATTTCAAAGGTGAAAAAAATTAGGTGGATTTAGTTGGTGCAAAGTCATCTATGGGGTTGATGCCTCCTTGTATGGTTAGTACTCTACTAAACTCTAGGGTTGATGCTCCTTGTGGGGTTAGTGCTCCTTGTTATGTTGGTGCTCAAATAAATTTGATTCATTGTTCTAATAACAATTTATTTCAGTGGGTTTTATTACCCTTGATGGTTTCCCACTTAAATATGGTGTTCTTGTGTTCTTATGGTGCATGATCATGTGTTTGGTTAATTGTTTAATCTATATGCTGATGAATGGTTAATGCATTGCTAAAGTGAATGTGGAAGAATTTTTTTATTGCTCTTTGATTCATCCCACCTCTTAGTGATTTTGCTTCCACTAATTGGTATCATAAAATGGACTTTCAAGCAAGCTTAACAAGCTTGAGGTGATCATTTTCAGCACAAGATGGATAATAATTTGAGGAGAGAGTATCAAGAGTTAAGATATGTGATCAAGAAATATTAATAAATCATCAAGGATCTCAAGAATCAGTTAGAGGTTACAAATAAAAGTTTGAGATCAAAGGAAGTTGAGTGTGATCAGTTGAGAACCAAGCTATGTTCCTTATAAGTTGATCATGAAAATTCATCAGAAGTTAGTAATAATAGTGCTGATGATGATATTGACAATAAAGAGGCTAAGGCATAATTAAGAGAAAAATAGTGTTTCATAGAAGAAAGGACCTCAAATTAGATTCGAGAGATCAAAAATGTGAAAAACATGTTGGTAGCATGAGTGTTGAGCATGATCAGATCCTTAAATAAATGAAATAGCAAGTTGAGGTTATGACAAGACACCTAAATATTAATAAAGATGAATGCATCAAGTATGAATTTGAATTGAAGACCTTGAAGGTATAGTTTGATCAGATATCTAGTATGTTGAAGAATTATGAGAAGTTGGAGAAGATATTTGAGAATCTAAATGATATTTTGAGTAGTGAAAAGTCAACCAATGATAAATCAGGTCTTGGATTCATTGGGGACATCAAGAAGAGCTATGGAGTTGTCTATGCTGGTCCTAAGGATCAAAAGGAGGATGTTAGCGAAAACAAGTTCAATATCATGAAGTCTAATTCAGTAAGGCAGCCTTATTCCATGAGGTACACATTTTTTTGTCATGGTTATTGTTATGCATGTAATCAATATGGTCATAGAGAAAAGGATTATAGGAGGTTCTTAAAAAGTGAGTATGTATGGAGAAATGGAATATATCATAGTATTCATTAGTCAAAGGTATGCATGGTGTTGTTTGTTATAAGTGTCACCAAGAAGGTCATATTGCAAAGTTTTATCACCATGAGTTTTTAAAGAAATTCAAGAAGTTTGATGTTTCCAAATTCAAAAAAGTATGGTTTCCAAAATATGAGCATACAAATGAGGTTAAGAAGAATTGACCTAAGTTAGTAAAAACAACAAGATTTCTGATCCTATTAGTAAGGATAAGAAGGAGCCTACAAAAATTATGCCTAATTAGTCTTCAAGTCAAGAAATATTTTTTTCCATGGTAGTGCACAATCTAGAAGATGAAGTTTTCCAAGAGAGTCATGTGTGTTTGATAGCTCACATAAAAGGGAGAATGATGCATCTATCATGCCTAAAGTGCCTAAAAGAGCAAGATAATTCTAAAGATGAACTATCGGTCCCATGAGAGAAAGGAAGTTGAGAAGGTTATGGAGATATGGTAATCTCATGAGATCATGATATTTTAGTGCCCTAAGTGATGTGATGTGTCTTCTCTAATATTATTGAAGACATTCATATCTCAAGAGAAGCAATGAGGTATGTTTGATCTATTTTGTCACTATTCATGAAGTTGTATTGCTACTTTTCATGTTGCAAGAAAAGATGGGATTCAAGAAGGTTGTGTAGTTATGCTTCAATAAAAATTATGAAGGATTTATAGGATTAAAGTCATGTTGGAATCAATATAGCTATGTAAGGAATATTAAAGTGTAACAAGAATAACAAGTTCGAAGGTCTTGATGTATGATTCACCTAAGAAGAAAATGTTCAAAAATGGGTTTGTCGGAGACAATGTTGCTTGTACTGATCATGAAAAGGTATGTATGAAGTCATGATTGCAAGGAGAGTGTTTCAAGAAGGCATATTTCAATAATAATTTATGCCCTAGAGTGAGATAGACAATTTGATATGCATGAT
Source organism: Taxus wallichiana var. yunnanensis (assembly GCA_018340775.1). NCBI lineage: Eukaryota > Viridiplantae > Streptophyta > Pinopsida > Cupressales > Taxaceae > Taxus > Taxus wallichiana. The sequence continues at coordinate 673,309,781 of CM031240.1, read as the reverse complement.
TGAGAAAAATTTGGTAGCTTAAGGCTTGATTTAGGTCTATATATGAAGTTTCACACATTTAAAGCATCAAAGATGTCTTATAGGATTTTTTTGGGTCAAAGCTATATAACATATATGATTAGAAATGGTATGAAGAACATTAAGGATCCATAAGAATATTTTGAGACCATGATCAGGTAATTAGAGGGTGAGTTTTCGAGTCTTGAAGGTCTAATCTGGGTATGTTGTTCACAAGTATGATCATCCATGCTGATTTAGGTTAAGAGAGTTGTGTGTAGAGATATGATGAATTGATAGTCAAAGGTATGTTTCAAAAACAATTGCATGATCTAATTTGTGTTATAGTGCCTTGAGAAGTGTATGAAAGGTATGTAAAGGTTTGATAGATAATTTTGACACCATGTGATGAGTAATGAATCATGACTTGATATAATTGTTAAAGTAATGTCATGGAGAAAAGTGCATGTTTGAGCTTAGATTTACTATTAATTGTTGTGTAAAGATAAGATAAGTGGGTTCTATGAGTTTGAAGTCAATTTGGAATGTCAAAAGTGATGCTTATGTGGCCCAAAGGTAGGGGTAATGGTTGAATCTGTGTGTCGAGTGATATCGGGAGGCAAAGTTCTCTAAGGTGGTAAACAAGGTTGAAGGTCGAAATATGTGCTATTACACTATGATAGCATAATGCTAAGTTGTATTTCATAAATATTATGGGATTAAGGCATGCTTATGATGTTTGAATGCCTATTATCATGCATGGATCTCTGTTTTGATGACTTGTCAAAGGAAGTTTAAAATATGCTTGAGTTTAGTCCATAGATTTTGAAATCTAGGCATGATTACAAGATGCAATCATGAAAATTAGAGTATGATGAAGATGTCTTGATAAAATTTTATGATAGTATCATAGTGGCTTATGAAGGAAGTTAAAAATATATGATAGGGTACTTGGTTGCAAGTAGCAGTCTAGTTGATTCATGGAGATAGGGGAGCCTATGAGGTTCCTAGGGCCAGTGCTTTGTACCAAAAAAGGGTACACTAAGGAGTTGAAAGTGATATATAAGGTTTAAAAATCTATGAAGACTCAATATTATTTTGAAAAGGAATGTAGCTCATGAATAGGATTGGAGTCATGTTGGTGATTTGTAATAACCCAAGAAGGGCAGTTTGGTACTTTCATGCGTTGCATTGAAAGGTATATATCTAATTCATGGAGTCATAATGCTATGTGGTGTGTATCAAGAAGGCACATGAAATATTGTCAAATTGAGGTATACATATTTGCGATTTGAGACCTAACACATGTCTGTAAGCTTATGAGATGTAAAGTTTTTTTTTTTTCTACAAAGGTTTACGGATAAAGAATATTTTTGAAGTATGTGCACAATTTTAGCGGTAGTATGTGTTCTTGAGACTGTCATGTCCATGAAGGTGTGTTCGAGGTATGAATAGTCAATGAATATGATTGAATTTATTACAAAGAAATAGTTATAGAATTGTGGTATATGACCCCTAAAAAGTACATGTGAAATTTGGAATATAAGGTAAGTTTGAAATGACTTGATCAGATTTGTTATAGTCATGTTGCAAAGGAGTAAGATCAAGAAGTGGTAGTATGGTTTCAGGGGAGTTTGATTGTCCTGGACATGGTATGATAAGCCTTTTTTTCAGTCTTTCATGAATTTTTTTGAGTTTGTACAGAGGTCCTAGTGTTGGTTGAAAATGTCTGTGAAGGGAAATTTAAGATGAGTTGATTCGGTATCTAGCATATCACGAGAAAGCAATGTTAGTGGAATCAGGTAAATGCATGATGTCATGGTGACTTATGGCTTAGATGAGAATTTTATCTAAGGAGGAGCCTATTAAGCACTATGTTGAATCAAGGTATGCAATGGTGTAAGTTTTTTTGTATATTCATTCTATATAGGTATGAATTTGCACATTTAAGATGGAGGAGGTCCTAGTTTTGTTCAAAGGAAAAAAATGTGAGGTTGTATGGTTGATATCCAATAATCAAGGTAAGTCTATACTTATTACTATCATTCTAAGCAGTTATTGAGGTGTTAAGAAGCAAGATTGGTCTTAGGGGGAGTTGAGAAGGTATGTTTTGTTGTCTTTTAGCTTGAATGAATATTAGAAAGGAGTTATGGTCTATATGGATCTTGTAGCCAAGGGGAACTATCAAGTTTGATTGACCTTTCAAGATTTATTGTTATAAGGAAAGTATGTTTCTTTTTTGAAGCTATTGTTATAATAATGTGTGTTACAAATAGGTCAAGGGCTTAGGGGGAGTCTATTAGGCACGTTCTCGGTTCATGAAGGTAAAGATGGAAGTCAAGACAATCATAAGGTGCATGGTGCATTCAAATTATATACATAATAAATAACACTACTATAAAGATACCTCATACCCATATAGATGTCCTTCCATGTAGGTGTGTGAGAATGTGGATAAAAATGTAAATTGGAAATCCCTAATAAGGCCTTCAACACTTGGAAATGAACTTTATATAATTCTCCCTATTGTGATTTCTAAAAGAAGATAAGTAATTACATTGTATACTACATTTAATGACATATTTTTCATGACTAAGGTGTACATATTTCCTCACTCAATGCATTCTATAATTTTGGTTTTGATATTAGAGAGGACACAACCTATTACGGAAGACATTTGGAGCCTTCACATGTGGTAGCTCTAAATATCGGGGTGTAACATAATATGACATGGATGAGGATTTATACGAAACCCATGTGCTACATCGACATTAATTGACCTCTATGTGTCTTGTAAATATCTATGATTTAATCAAATAAAAAACAAAACATTGCACAATAAAATAATAAAACTAGAGATATTGTAATTCATTCGGGACAAATTCCCAATGGAGAGATTACATATAAATAACTCAATGAACTCATATAAGTAAGGAGTCAAGGCTAATCTCTAAGTCCTCTCAATATCCCAAATATCTCTCAACTATGACTTGTTCATTACAACTATTTTGCACACTCATATATTATTTTATAATTATTAAAAACCTTTACTACCAAATAACCCAAACCACTCCTAAGTGTTCACACCATGAACAATATTTCTGTAACAATCACCCCCTTAGTGTGAACATGGGGAAAGCTATCTCCTGTACCCGCTCATGATCTACAAAGAAATGAAGGTTTTCAATGAGTACCAACAACTCAAACAATATGAGGTTTTCAAAGAGAACCTCCAACTCGATATCGATAAAGCAAGCCCAATAATGGATTTTGCTTTGTCATCCCTGGTTTTCCATTCAAGCAATTTTGCAAAGCATCTGTTGGTTCTGGTTCTTTTCCACTCACAATTCCCCAAAGGTTCTTGTTCATTAATTGCATTTGTATTTTCACCTTCCATGTGTGAAAATTTAATCCATTGAATTTATCTAATGGAATTTCCATAATAGGTGTTGAACTCAGTCGAAAATGCACCCTTACAATAAACTTTAAACATTGAAAGTAAAATTTTCTGACATATTTGCCAAAAAAGGAAAAAATATTTTTTTGTCTAGCAATAGAAAACATAGGATCAATGTGTAGAGATCGAAAAAATACACATTTTTAAAAAAAATGGCACATTAATCCGAGTTATCATTTGAAAGTTTTTAAGTTATAACTCCAACATCTTCCCGGACCCTTTCCAAATTTGGCAATTTTTTTTCTATTCTTCTATTTTTTTCATCTGCATCCAAAAAAGGAAAGAAATGAAATAGCTTTATTACTGTGGATCTGGATATTGAAATAAGTCATGTCACAACCAAGTATGGATTCGCTTGAGTGAAGCCTCACACTGTTGGTAGACAAACACGCAGTCAGCATGATTTGACTCCATTGAAACACGAAGGTCATAGATTTGATTCCAATGAAACATGCAAGTCATAGAATTGACTCCAATGAAACACATAGGTTGCAGATTTGATTCCAATGAAACAAATTTGATCTAGATCTAAACGCCTCACAAATTCCTACAGGTTATCATTGCGGTCTAACCCGGTTATCATGATTTAATCAAATAAAAAACTAACCCGCTAAAATAATGATACCAAATCTTGTAAATATCTAGATTTAATCAAATAAAAAACAAACACTCATATGCATAAATTCAACAATACAAGCCGGAGATATTGTAATTGGCACATCATTCGGGACATAACCATAATGGAATCAAGCATGCAATACTGAATTATAACCATGATAACACCTTGTTTTCAGTCCATAATCTCCATTATATTAATTATAGTAAATACACATAAGCTTCCTTACAATAATAGTAGTATACGCTCATGCGTAAATATTTCTAACAACATAATCTCACTATAACCTAGTTTCACACACCTATATCTATCTCTCTCTCTCTCTCTACTACATAGTTCAATACATATTTATAAGGGTGGGGAATTTCCCTTCACCACTTATCTAATCCCAAAATAGGTCACATGCTATTATTAGCCACACACCATTACAAAAATAGGCTTACATGCAAGAATGCTAACAATAGATCTCTCTTAGTCAACTATCAGTTCACATTCTATCTTTAGCCTGCATCCATGCAAAGTGCTTCATAGCCTGATCATCCAAAAATAGCCAATGTGTGACATGCAAGTCTCCAATCGGTTTGAGTGCTCACACGCTATCTCAAAAATAGATCCTCATCATGAAAATGGCTAAGTCCCAAATCTTCTCTCTTATTTCACGTGTGATCCTTTCGATGCTTCACCTTTGAAATGCACTCTCTTTCCCACATGCAAACCTTTATATTTTCTTCACTAAGTGCCAGAGTTTGACGATCAACATTACCCCACACTAGTTTCATTTCCCCCCGAAATGGTTGTCTCCAAAAATGAATCAAAGAATATGAATAGAAGAATAGAAAGAATTTTGATGAATAAAAGAATGTCTTTAACCCTATAGTATCTTCTTCTACAACCTGAATAATCAATTTGGGATATTCTTCTTTTTATCTCCTCTAAGGTCTACCAATCATTGAGCGCAGCCTCTGCTTTCTCTAGAATATCCACTGTAATTGACTCTAATTCATCCCTTGCAATCTCTCCTTTTCATTCTATAAGACCAACACAATGTTGGACATGCCAATCATTCTCCCTTCCAACAAGTCCATCTTTTGAGTGATGAGTTTTCCAAGCTCATCCAACCTTTCCTGTGTGGTTCTTGAGCTGTCTGTAAGGGCCTCACGCTTCTTCTTAACAAGTGCTAATCATTCTATGTGGCCCAATGTCTCATCCTTCATGGCCTTCAGACTTCATTGTCTTCTAAAATGGTCCTGGTCCTTATAATAAACCTCTCTGGCATGCTGTACAAATATTTAATGCTTGATCCACCTTCTTGAGTTCCTCCTGTAAGCTCTAAAGCAATCCTTCATATGATGTAATCTTCCACATCATCAAGCCTTTTTCACTCTCTCTTCTTATATGTTGGATCCTTTGGTTCTGCATGCAGAGGTTCATCTTCAAGCACTAAGTCCACCAATGTACTTACATAATGTATTGCCAAAGGAAACGTCTTGGGTACCTTTGGCTCTAAGTGTGGCCTAGCCTTCATGACATTGTCACCAATCTCCTCTGCCATGTTGATAAACACAACATTCTTCTTCTTCGTCCAAGTCTCTTTCCTACTTTAGGCATGCTATTTCCTCATCCTTAGTCTTGATCTCCTCCCTTAAAGCACCCTAATTGTTGCAGCTTTATCCATATTCCATCGTGTGACCTCTATCGAGACCTTCACCAAAGCATTGCTTACTTTTCATCGACATAACAATAGGCTTTACTGTTATGTGTCTAGCCTGAGGTGTCTTTTTCAACCTCCTCGACATGCATGACTCCTCACACACATCAAATTCTGGTTCATCCATGTGTGTGTGCATCGACCATGACAATTGCTTCCTTGTGCATTGTTTGCCATATCTTCATCCATTAACTCCCAACCATATAACTCCTTTTGTGTCATTGTGCTCTGGAAATGGGCATGGAAAATTTTACCTGTGTCCTCGTGTAGCCCATGGCTGGTGGAATATACTCCCCACTTGTTCTTCTTGATCTAGGCTGCTTAGGAACTTGGGCTTCAAGATTTGGAACTTGTGTTGCTATGTCCTGAGTAGTCTTTGTTGTTGTCTCATCTGTCCCTTTTTCTCCCTCTTCTCCATCCTTCATTTCTTCATCTTTTTGTTCTTCCATGTTCTCTGGAGGTGTAGGAGAATTGGGTGTGCTTTCCTCAAACTCTTCCACTTCCTCATTCAACTTTAATTTCCTTCTTTTTTCTTATTTGTCTCCTTCTATGGAGAGAGTCGAGGTGATCTGTGCACTATTTTCATGAGTAGCACCTTGGGTCCTTGTTCTCTGAATACTCTCTTGAATCAAGTGCTCTCCTTGGACTACATCCAAGTCCTCATCATCTTCTCTCTTGTGGCTGAGGTGGAGTAGTTGTGCTCAACTTCATCCTTATTTGGAGGTTGTCTTCTACCTCTGTGTTCCAAACCACCACTATCCTCATGCTCCTCTTCTTCATCATCTACTTGAATTGTTTTTGTGGGCTTAGGTGTTGGAATATTTTCCATTATATGCTTACCTTTTGGTGGCCCTGGGAGCGTGAACTCATTCTCCACATACTTAGTTTCTCCAGCTTGGGTTTGAGTTACAGGTAGGTACAAGTTGCTCCTAGTGTCCCCAACTACCAAGCTTACAGGTTTCATGCTTATAATATCTGAAATAAGTCTTTCAATGTATGCATTATGCCCTGGATATACATACTTCTTTTCCTAGAGTGTGGTAGTCACAATCTACCTTGTCTGCATTGAAGGTTAGGTGGTGCGCATCTGAGAACCGGTGAAATGATGCCTAGAAATATCTTTTGTGAAGGCATATGGTATTTTGCACCATGGGCTCCAAGCCCCATCCTTCATCGCAAATCATGTGATGCAAAAATGTTGGTATACGAAAAAACTGAACTACCTTACCCACCACCGAAGGAAAATCCTTGGGTATGTGCCACTCTTCTTCGAATGCCACACATGGAGTCTATCATACCACATCTCTACCCTCTACTTGAATGGTCCACTCATTGATCCATCACACAAGTACTTGCCAAATCTTTCGCAGGTGACTTGTGTTTCGTGGGGTACTCCCAAATCTTCTCCTTTGGCCCATCAGCACCCCAATCTCCATGAATACTAAAGACAATAACACAATGCCAAAACTTATTTTATCACTTGTCCACATGCTTCTTCAATGATTGTCTTTGCTATGTGATCTGCAATATTGTAGACCACTCCTTGAGACATTTTCTTTGATGTGCAACCACATTGTGTTTACCTGTGACCACCTTCCTTGGTCATTCAACTTTGTCACAAGATGTGCAACTACCTACACTACTGGGTACTTTTTCAATTTGTCAATGTCCATGCCACATGGACCTTGGTATACCCCAACTCCTTCCTCATCTCTAGGATTGTGGCTTTATTAGTTAAATCACTATCCAGATCCAACCCTGAGGCCCTTAGTCCTGTCACTATTGAAATCAAAGCAAGTAGTTGTGATTCTTACCCTCCATCCGGCAAAGTAAAAGAAGTCCTCATGGACTCTTCTCATCAACCACCGATACAATGGTTCATACTTTCCAAAATATGGTAGCTCATACAACTGGTAGACTCCATTCTACTTCAAAACTTCTCACCAGTGTCATCATATACGGCATATCCTCTGTCATGTGCTTGTTCATTTTTGTGCTCAACAACGCATCGAGCTCCTTCTTATTATCTGATGTTGATGGTTGTAATCATTGATTTTACATTGGTGGATATGGGAATCCCATTCTTGTCCCACAATCATGCCCTCTGGATACTACATTTTTGAGAAATTACTCTCGGGAGAAATTTCTTCTTCCACTTCAACCTTCTTCTTCCCTTTATCTCCTTTGTGTGGGTGCTTTCTTTGGTGCCATTTGAAAAAAATCTCTCTTCTTCCTTTTGTAATCAAGAAAGTCAAAACCCTAGTTTAATCTCATGCCCTAGTGGAAATCATGTGCCCTAGCTCATTTGTAATGCATCTCTTCACTCAAACCCTTCTCCTATGGGAACGCAAGCTTCTCCTATGCACACAACCCTTCTCTCCACATCTGGTTTCACACTCTTCACACCTCAACATGATTTCTCGGCTCATTCACACTTAACCCTTTTCAAATTCTCTCAATTGCAATGGTAAAAATGAACTCGCATCCCATCCTTATATAGAATTTCAAAAATTTAGTGCATTTATTGCTCCTCCACCTACCAACAATCCTCTCATTAATTGACCATTTTCATTATTTCCACGTGGTACATCTTCACGCCCAAGCTATAACCTTCTAGCATGCCCTTCTACCTTTTGGTTGTAGACTTCTCTTCAGCATGCTTCCATGCACCTGAGTACCTCATCACTACTGCCTTCCACTGGTAGTCTTCTGGCCCTGCTTACCTCATGTTATACTTGTTTCTTCATTCCTCTCTATCTATGGTCCCTGTGTCTAAAAAAATCTCTCTTTTTTTTTCAATTCTCCAACCTTGAATAACACCCGTAGATAGTTCCTTTCATGTGTACTTATTTTCAATAGTCATGTACCTAGATATCAACAACCTACCCCACACTAAGGGTATGTGTAGTCCTCTGCGCATAAAAATTCTTCAAATAGTAATTAGCTTCTGGTGCGTAAACACGCTTATTACACAAACACACCAACTAAATTGACAAAGCATAAAACAAAGAAGGAAACACATTAAGGGAATGTAGAATTGAAAACCTAATCTAAATGGCAACACTACCTTATTACAAACACCAAGAAGACTTATTTATAGTAGGGCTTCAACCTACTCCCGTTGAAGTAACCGGGTAACCGTATTCCATCAAGTGCCTCTAACTTGAAAAGCCTGATTTGAGTATGTGAGTGATAACATATGGCCCCAACCAATGTACCTTGAGTTTTCCTGGATGGCACAAAAACTTAGAATCATAAAGGAGCACCATCTGTCCTATCTCCAACTTTTTATCCTGATGTTCCTATCATGCCATGCTTTCTACCTGGCCTTCTCTTGTTTTTGACTCCAACGTGTTATGGCTCATCATCATTCATCCAACTTGATTAATTTTCAATGCATTCTTCTAATGCTTTCTCATCAACAAGACCTCCAAAGCATGTGTGCACAATACGCAAAGAAGGTAACATAAATTCCATAGGAAGAACTACTTCTGCCAAACACTAACTGAAATGGTGTGGCTTTGTTCAACCTTTTATATGTTGTCGATATGCCCAAAGTACTGTAGATACTTTATCATCCCAATCCTTTCTTCCAACATCACATATTTTTGTCAATGTCTGGCTCAAAATTTTGTTGAAAGCCTCAAGCAGTCCCATTTTCCTGAGGATGATAGGGTGTAGTCTTATGGTGTGCAATCATGAATTCATCCAATAAAATTTTGATTGTCTCATTAAGAAAATGTGTGCCCCTATCACTGGTCAAACTTAAAGGACATCCATACCTTGTAATAATATTTTCCCAAAGAAACTGCTTTATTGTGGCCACTATACAATCCTTTGTAGGTGTTGTTTCTACCCACCTTGTCAGATAATCTGTGCAAGTTATGATGTAATGTGATCCAGTTCTACGTGCAACTGGTGAAATAGGACCCACAAAATCTATATAGCCCATTTCTCAAATGGTTCTACACTAGTAATGGGTCTTAGAGGCATTTCATCTCATTGACCTGGTTTTCCAATGTTGACAATGATCACAAGCCTTACAAAATTCCTTACAATCTTTATACAGTGGTCTCCCACCATAATCCAATGAGTAGAATCTTGTGCGCAGTGGCATCACCGACATAGTGGCCACCTGCAATACCACCATGAGCTTCTTCCATAATATTATGTGCTCATGTTCCAATACACAATGATGCAATACTTCATCTCACCTAATTTGTATAGGTCACCACTAATTAACATATAGGGGGTGCACGTATAGCAAGTTGTTTCTTCTCCAAGGATTTCATTCCTTTCGTGCCATCCCTATTGTAGAAAGACAACAATGTCCTCTAGTTTTGATGGCACTCTCATTGTAACCTGTATAACTATGCATCTGGCATGGTATCTTCAATTGCATGTGCTTCTTCTCCTGACTGTATTCTTGATAGATGGTCTGGTCCAGAATTACTTTTCCTGGTTTTACCACAATTGTGAAATCAAATTTGAAATAAGAGCACCCATCGACATATGTGCCCTTGTAGAATGGGCTTGTTTACCAAATACTTCAATGCCATGTGATCTTGTATAAAAGATGAATGGTGTAGCTAGTAGGTACTATGGTGGAATTTATGTAGTGCATAGATCATTGACAAAGCTTCACGCTCTGTAGTTGTGTAATTTTGTTCTGCAGGAGTCAACTTTCTACTAGAAAAATAGATAGGATGATCTACAATACCTTCTCTAGGTTGAGCCAACACCATGCCAATGGTCATGCAGAGTGTCAACATGTACATGAAATGGTTGGTCCCATGAAGGAAAATGTAGAATAGGCGTGGTAGTAAGTTTTTCCTTTAATGTCTCGAATGCATTGCTGTGGTTCTCCCCAGTAGAATGTACCTTTCCCTTTCAAGTAAACTCTTCCAATGGTGTGTGTGGAAATTTGGCATATCCTTTGATAAACTTCTGTAATATCCTGTATGACCCAAAAATCCATGCACCTCACTCTGACTGGTAGGCTCTCTTAGGCCTATAATGATTGTGCAACCTTGGCTAGATCAACCAACAAACCTTCCTTGCAGATTATGTGTCCTAACAATATCCCAAATGGTGTAGAAAATATGCACTTCTTGATGTTTAATGAGATACTCAACTATCTACATCTTTCAAACATTAAGCGTAGATTGTCACAATGATCCTTAACTAATCCATACACCATCCAATCATCTAAATAGACTGTAAGAAGTTGTGAATAAATTCCTTGAATGCTTGAACAACTATGCATGAAAATACAACAGTGCACATTTTTTAGACCAAAAGGCATTACAGTATAGGTGAAAAGCTACCCCATTCAAGTAGTAAACGTAGTCTTTTCCTGATCCTCCTGGGAAATCCAAACTTGATGATACCCAGAGAACCCATCCGTAAATGAATAGATTTCACACCCTGCAAATGCCTTCTAGTATTTCTCTCGTGAATGGTGTAGGAAAGGGATCAATCACACATGCAACATTCAACTCCCTGTAGTCCATGCAAATCCTAATCCATCCATCCTTCTTGATATTGATCACCATTGGACTAACCCATTTTGACTCATCAAGGGGCTTGATAATTCCAGACTTCAACATTTTGTCAATCTCTTCTTTGACCTTTTCACGCAAGTTGGGGTTCATCCTGTAGGGTCTCTTTCTAACTGGGTGTGCACCCTCTTTAAGTTTTATCTTCATCTCCCTAATGATTCATGCATGCCTTTAAGTTCATGGTACCCCTAGGAATAAGTCCTGATAATCCCTTAGTAACTCTATGATTTTTTCCACTTCAAAGAGTCTGACCAATAGTCCCCAATTATGGCTTCCTTAGGCTCAAAGCATCTGATCCAATATTCACCCTCTTTGTCTTCATAGGTTCATGATAGGTGTGTGTGGTCATATCTACACTGTCCAATACCTCACGCCTACTGTTGAATGGTTTACATCTAGATTTTCTACTTCTTCATCATCCACTAAGTAGACCATTTTTCCTTTTTTTTTCTTTCTCAAGGAAAGCACATTAAAGTAGTGTGCATCGGCCTCTATTTCTTCAACAAGACATGCTCCGAGTCTCCTTCATCCAATAACTCCTGAAGGAGTTCTTCAGCCTTGGCACTATCTCCCATAGTTAAGTGCTTTATGAATTTCAATGCTTCTTCCACCGGAGGATTTGTAGAGAAGAAGTCAAATGTCTGGGCCATTCCTGTAATTAAATCCTACCAATTTCTAGTCTCTCTATGGAGTTTCTACATATACATACCAAGCATGTGCACATATCCTTGTAAAGTGGAATAAAACTTGTGCACCCATAATGAAGGTGGTAAAGCTTCCGCCCTTCTTGTCCAGTCTCTCACACTTCTAAACGTGGTGCTGAACAAGGTTGATTACCATGATAAGTACAGATTTGAGTAGGTGCATTGCTCCTGAAGAACCTAGTAGCAAGAGCAATCCTAATTTCATTCCATCCTACAAGATTATCCTTGTGGGCCACCCACCAGCATGTGTTGTTGTCCCACGTAGTGTATATGCTAGCATATTTCTTCTTTCCAATGGGTCTATCCATTATTCTTCCATGGCATGCACAAGGAATACCATAGGATCTCCTTCTCCAGTGTAACAAGGTACCGAGTTGTTACCTATCCTCCTGACATAACGTGGTTTTTCTACCTCTAGAAATATGCTCTTTACTTCATGCCCTACCAACTCATAAGTGCTATGAGCCCAATTATCACAAGCAACACTTGTAGTATCGCTAATAGACTATGCATCCTCCCACTGAATTATTCCTTCTTTAGTTGGCTCAAGTATCTCTTGGATCTCGGATGGCACATACATAAATCCTATTCAGATCTTCTTCACTTAAGGGCTCAACATAGGGCACATATTTTCCATCTGTTAAAGGGATAATAACTCTCTCCTCCTTGTTTTCAAAACTGATATAACCTTTGTTGAACCAAAGATCAACATTATTTGCATAGCACCAAGGATGCCCCAATAGAGTTGGGAAGCTATCTGACTCTGCCAGTGCTAAAACCTCAAAGTCTCCAGTGAACTTGGCTCCTTGTATGGTAATGGATGCATCTTTCAAAACTCTCGATGGGAGTGGCCTTAGTCCGATTAGCCATGAACAATACATTAGAGGATGGCTGCAATGGGGGTCTTCCCATTTGTACCCATGCATCTAAGGTAAGAACATTGACTTCACACCTATATCAATCAATATATTACTCAATAGCCACCCATCCACAACAAACATTAGAGTGATTTCCTTGTCATAATCTAGGCTATGAGGGGGAAGATTCACATGCAGGATCTATCATCCAGTCTCAATACTTACATGCGTGGAGTGTTTCCTTTAACCAATCCCCTAACAATGGAATGATATTTTCTTGGTGCAACATTTTACACACTTCCCTTAAGTCATCTATATCAGTTTGGACCATCTCTGATACTTTATTTTGCTCCATCTTCCGTGATTTCTCTTTTAAGTATTGTATCTCACCCTGAAGATTCCTAAGAACTTCCATGGTTTCCTGATAAACCTCCTTTTGATGGGTAGGATCTGGGTACCATGCATGTAGAACCTCCTCCTTAGTGATGGTAGGCTTTTTGTAATGCTTTCTCTATGCACGTGTGCCACCTCAGCGTGGGTCATGATCTTCACTTGCAATGCCTCAAACTCTACTTCCAACTTAGGCATCCATTGATTTTCCACAACATGCGCATTGTATCCTAACCATCCTTGCACCTTTGTTTTCTTGTTTATGTTGCTTACTAAGATGCTCATACAAGTCTGGGAACTCCTCATAGCTATGGTTCTTTCCACAAAAAGAACATGTAATATTTTGAGGACATTCACGCCTGTAGTGGTCAAGAGATCCACATGTATAACATGTTCCATGAGGGAACTCACTTCTTCCACTACCATGGCCTCATCCTCCAAATCCACCATGGTATCCTCGACCTCTACCATGACCACCTTCAAAAATGCCCTTCATTTCGATCATAGCAGTGCCTGATTGTGATCCCGGTCCTGATGCTCATTCTTTCCCTTAGAGTTATCTGAAACTCTGTCTATCATACACCAATATCTATAACATCATGGATCTGACCAATCAGCCGGTAGTCTTCCATGTCATGAGTCATGGACCTACAGATTTTATAGTAGCTTGAAACATTCTTCCTTATCACGCATTGTAATAATGGGAAAGTGGCTAAGCATCATGGTTTAAATGGCATATCTCACAATCCAACAACAATGAGCATATTGATCTGTGAGGAAAACTATCCTTTGTGTGACCTTCTACTTCACAATCTATGCACCAAATCCCTGTGCGTGTCTCATGTGCTGAATTTTTGATAGTTTCTCCAACTATTTTTCCATAGCTATGATCTGTGCTTCTAAAAATGGGCTCACCCCAGTATCTATGCTTCCAACTACCTCAACATGTAAGGCTGCTTCAAGTGCTTCATGTGGATCAAGTGTATGTCTTATGTGATAATGCCCTCCTAAAAGGGGTAATCAGCCCCCAACGAACCATTATGCATGTTGGCTTGCATGTATGTCATAAGAAAGCTTAGATAACAATGTTTTAAAATGGGCATCATACTCTCTAACACTTTCAGTAGTGCCTTGCTTAATATCCTTGAGTGCACTTATACTCTTTTGCTCAAACTAGGGATGTGAAACTCTTTAAGGAATGCATATTTTAAAGTTGTATAGTCTACACAAGTCTGATCAGGGTCAAAATTTTTCTATACCAACTGTGTGCATGCCCTTGTAATGTAGTAGAAAATTGGCTTTGCCCTACGCTCAAAAGCCATGATTCCTTTTGTGCGCCACAATATTTCACACATATGCACATGTTCAACAACATCTTCTATGCCCCTATATTCTGGAAGATGAAGAGACATCTCCATGTAAATATTTGGGGTTGGTGTGGACCTTTCCCACCTAATCTAGAACCTCATGTGTTTCCCCTACCTCCAAAACCACCAGATCCACTGGAGAACTAGAGCTACCTATGCCTCCTGATCCCAAAAATGTATGGCTGGGGTTGGACCAGAAGATGTACTTCCTATGTCCCAATAGTAGAACTGAACTATACCCCGACAGTCTGTGAAGTGTTACCACTCCCAAAAGTTAGTCCAAAAATGGTGTGCACCTATATATTGTGTGATGATGATACACCAAAAAGGTACTCCTATATAACAATGAATCCATTTGTGCTGCCATCATTATTGTGCCTTTTATAAGACTCTCTCCTACTCTCCCACTGCTTGAATTAGCTTGTTGATTTTGTTGTACTAGATGCTGGAAAACCAAGTGCAAGGGAAAGGTTTCAGGTGGATTCAGATGTGCACCCATGGCCCAGGTCATCTCTACTGGTGTGCTTCTACGTGAGGCCGAGGAGGGTTCCTATCATGTTTTCCCAAATGGGGGAGTTCCTGAGGCTCGGGTTCCACATCTTCTACGTGAACTTCAACTCCTTCCCGAACTATCTTTCTCCACAATGCCATTTTCTCTACAACCTCCGCTGCTTCTCTACCTCTCTCTCGTGTCCTCATTATACTTAAGCCACCTTTCCTCTCTCTTCCTTTTCTACCGCTAGGTCTTCCATCTTCACCAAACCTGCTCCTACCCCCGCGTGTGGTGGGGTTTAGTTAGCCATCGGTTTACTCTCCAAATTCAAAGTTACCATCAAGATCTTGATCACCAGTGGAATGCCTTGCAGGTAAGTTCCCCTTGGATATCATAAAAACTAGAATTCAGCTACCTTGGGCACATGAATAAGTGGAAATTGAGTACTCCAAGATATAACTGTTCAAAACACCATGGAACCATGTATCCACAACTCGAGTCCAAATCAGATCAGCATCATAAAGGGCCTAAAATTCTTCCGCATCTAGAAAAGTGTGTGATACCTCCAATTCCACTTAGATGCATAAGCAATCAGCCACTCATACAATTCTACTAGAAAGATAATGAAGAAGCTCTCATATAAACTATCATACATGTTCTGTTCCACCCACACATGTGCATGTGTTAAACTCAGATCCAGTGCTGAACCATCATGCGTATTCTTCTTCCTAGATCATGTATCCACTCCTCAACACTTGCTAAGGTCAACCGATATGTCTTCATCATGAACCATCCTAAAAACAATTGAAAAAGAGGTCCCAAACAATGGAACCAATGATGCAGCCTAGAATTCAACAATACAAGCCCAGCGCGCATTGGCACATCACTCAGCCTAGACTGAGTGCTCACCCAAAGCATGCAAAGGTACCAGGCCCCTCTTTAGGGTTGTTGTTACAGGATGTTTAGCATGATGAAGACTTTAATCATTCAGATCTATGGCTAATATATCTTCTACAAAGTGCATATTCAGATCTAGATCTAGAACATAACAACTTAAAAGATAACCATAATGGAATCAAGCATGCAATACTGAATTATAACCATGATAACACCTTGTTTCAGTCCATAATCTCCATTATATTAATTGTAGTAAATACACAGAAGCTTCCTTACAATAACAGTAGTATACGCTCATGCGCGTAATAGATTTACAACATAATCTCACTATACCTAGTTCTCACCCTAGTTCTCACACCTATATATATCTCTCTCTCTCTCTCTCTCTCTCTACTACATAGTTCAATATATATTTATAAGGGTGGGGAATTTCCCTTCACCACTTATCTAATCCCAAAATAGGTTGCATGCTATTATTAGCCATGCATGCCATTACAAAAAAGATCTCTCTTAGTCAACTATGTAAGATTCACAATTCTATCTTTAGTGCCTGCAAAGCTATAAATTATCATTTATTATTTAAATTGATTTAAATTGATTATTTTATAATGAGTCAATATTTTTGCGAGATACTCGTTAGAGGCGGGTCCCTCTTATCTGTTAGAAATAAAAAAGAAAAAGAGAAACAACGAAATAATTCCCAAAAAGTATGAATGACCTACTCCTGATTGGATTAAGAGGGGATGATAATGCACTCTCTCCGCCTCCAACAATAAACATTGATAGACCGTCTCATTTTATTCGTAGTAATTATAAACACAAGGTGTAAGAGGACCTCAAAATGAAACTCTATGTAAATGATGATATTAATGGATATTAAAGGGAAAGTACACATTTTAAGCGATCTATAATAATTTATCATTATATTAATTTAAGTTTTATTAAATTTATTTTATATGTCATTTTTAGTGATTTCTATTTTTGTGGTTGTAGGTATTTAAAAAAAAAAGAATAGTTGACCAAACACGAAAATTGATTCATTCATATTTTCATCTAGAGTGACTACAAATACCACTTGAGAGATGGAGAAGATTAGTTGAATTCATTTTCAACGAGTGTAAGAGGACTCATTATGGCACAAAGATAATTGGAAAATTTGCATCAGAAGGGTTTAGGAGAATAAAGAGGAATTTAAGGGTAATTATGTTGTGTACATAGTTTTGTTAATAAAATAGTATATAGTT
This sequence comes from Taxus wallichiana var. yunnanensis, assembly GCA_018340775.1. NCBI lineage: Eukaryota > Viridiplantae > Streptophyta > Pinopsida > Cupressales > Taxaceae > Taxus > Taxus wallichiana. The sequence goes on along the minus strand of CM031240.1, from coordinate 673,292,490 downwards.
TAAAATATATTTTTATATTTAAAATTTGCAGGTTCACTACCAAGGAAACAAAGATGACAAGAGGAGATGTCTTTGACCTCCCGAAATAGAGAAATATGCTTGGTTCCGTTTGTGTGACATGTGGCTAGCAAGGAAGCGATAGGGTTGCAAGTTAGTTAACAAAATAAATTATATATATATTGACATATTCATTGTAAAGAGGACTATTTAAAGATTTGCACTATGGTTGATAAACACATTTTTTTAATTTGATATTTTATGTTGTCTACTTTCCATTAACATCTTATAAAAGAAAAATATCATCTACAATAAGAATGTAATGATAATTTTATAACATAGTGAGCGTTTAAATTTTTAACATATATTGCAATTGATGTAGGTATAAAAAGTAATGCACTCAAGGGGTATGAGTCCAGAGTCCAAAAATTGTTATTGGCGACTCATCGTTTGGGTCAACAAACTTAGAAGAGGCAATTAATAAATTTTTAAGTTCTATATAAGTTATTTATAGAGTTATGTTGTTTTATTTTAATATTTTTAAAATAAAAATATTAATATATGTAATTTTATCATATACTTGTATTTGCAGGAAGGGCACTATAAGAAGAAAATAGCAAAGAAAGTGCATGTGACATTAAAATATTTGGGATGAAATAGAAAATTATTTTATTAGTGAGCCTAAGAGAATCAATTTATCTTTGGAAAGACATATGGTGCTCAATTTTTTTACACACAAACTATAAATTAAAATTAAACACTTTTAACATTTTATCATTAAATTTTGTTAGGGTAAAACAAATTGGAAGGATGAATAGGATTTAGAGAAGGACGATGACGATAAGGATTGAAGAGAATGATGATGAGCATAATGAAGAGGATGGCAAGGATGATCAAGTTCAGGAAGAGTAAGAATATTGTGAGGATTGGGAGGGGATGATGAGATCGATCAAAAGGATATTTAGGATGTAATTTTACATCTATTTATTTTGTAATTCAGAAGGGACCCCTTAATACTCCATCAAATTAGACTATTATATATTATTTTAAATAAAATTTGAATTCAAACAATGTCTTCTTTTATTATTATAATAATATTTGGATACTTAAAAAATTTTCAGTTAAAATACAATGTAAATAATATATTAGTATCTAATGTTTAATAGTTGTAATAAAAAAATAATAATATATTCTTCCTCCATACCTCCCACCTCGCCGCACCACTTCCCCCCCGCCTGAAAAGGAAGATTGAAGTTGCTGCTTCCAACAAGAAAAGCAAGAGCATAAAAGCTAAAATCCCCGCTTCCTAACGGGTCCTAAGGAGCCACAAAGACTGGAACTTCTTGAGAACCTCCCGCATATCAAGTAAACCGATGGAGGAGCCCAAGGAGGAGGAATTGATGGGACAGAGTGGATAGATTAGAAAAGGAGATACAAGAGCTCAAAGGGACTATAAAAATATGGAAAGAGCTAAGGGAAAAGGAATTCTTCAAAGTGATGATGAAGAGGGGGTTATTGCTGAAGTCTTCAAGAAGTTATAGTCCTTGGATGGCGAGAATGGGGAATGCAAAAATTGCAATGACCTGCATATTATCGCCCTTAAAAGCATTTATAATTTCATTGAACAACATGTTCATAGTGTCTGTGATTTAAGTGGGGTTAATGAGGACATTTGGGGCCCTAAAGAGAAAAGGTATATTGCAATTTCTCGGGGGATATGAGAGACTCCTCTAGAGCCACTTTGCCATTGCCTTCTTCATGTCATTGCAGGCTATCAAGACCAAGATGACAGGCTATCAAGTAATGGGTTGCTATAATCTTTGTTTTTGGTGCCGAAGTTCTTTGTTATCCGCGGTTCTAGCGCTTCTTTTTGGTGGAATTATATATGTTGTTTCTCTTTTGGTTTCTTTTTGATATTTTCTGCTTCTTTTTGGATCGTTGTTCGTTTGGATCCTTTCTTCACTTGTATTGTCATATTTGGTTGTTGAGCCCTCTTTGGTTGGCCGTTTTTCCCTTCTCTGGGCTGTTTCTCTCACCTTTGCTATCTACCTTTTGAGCCCTTTTGTATACAGGGTATAGTCCCTTCAAAACTATTTGCCTTTAATAAAAAAAAAAGTATAATAATTACTTGTAATTATACCATTTCTAAATATGATTAATTATATTTATTTTAAAAAAATTATCCAAGTGAATGTTGTATCACATTTGTGCCATCCCTCATTATTAATGATGTTAATGTTGCATCATTTTGGGATGGCATAAGGTGAACACAATTTTGATGCAAAATAGGTGCAAAAGTGTTGCACAAGTGATGTAAAGTTGACACAACTAAAATTGACTATTTGTGTCATGTTTGCGTCACTTTTGCACCATAAAAAGTGACATGAAATATTGTAATAAAAACCCCAAAATTCCCAAAAAGGAAAATTTATGATTTAAAAGTGAGCCAAATTATTACACTATTTGCACATTATGTAGTAATACACACTTGAATTCCATGAAAATAGGCATTGAATGAAATACTATATCTACTACACAATCCCATATATCAAAATAGTCTTTAACTCCCATGCATTAAATACTAGCTCCAAAATAGACATGTGCACATGACCCATTGAGGACACCACCATACTTTCCTATTGTTCTGTATCCTTTGTTCGACCCTCATTTAAACTCTAGACAATCATCACCGGGTGGAAGAACAATAGTGTGTCCCACTTTTTTTCCCAAAAATGCTAGTGAGATTTGGGGAGGGGTATGGATTTAGGGGTGGTCGTGTGAACATCCTTCACTTGAATTTCCACGTAAGCCATGTAAAGGGGTTTGTACGAACACCCCATTCATGGGAACACCCCCTTTATATATACTTAGCAACATGGAGGATGCCATTTTTTCCCTTTGTCTGCTGATAGATCTTCGTGTGAACTAGCATGTGTGATGATATTTTTCCCGAATGAGCCTCCCAAACTTATATTTAACGTATTTTGACATTTTTAGGTTTTGTTTTGTTTTATTTTTCCTAAAAATTAAAAAATAGGGGGTTATTTTCATAATTTTTGTGGATGAATGCAAATTATAATCAAAATAAAATTCAATTGGGTTTAGGGTTTGTTAAATCAAAATCTGAATTCAGTTTATTGTAAACAAATAATAGTAGCTAGCATGGAATTTCTGAATTTAGGGAATTCATCTCTGTTATACTTATTCCTTTTTGTGGATTTCAATATTTTGTCTATTGTGATGTCTATTTAATTTACTTTACTCGATAAAAGTATCTAATATTTACTATTACTTTAGGTTTTTTGTATACCCGGATTTTCCTCATTTCTACTTTGTATAAAATGTAATTATTTTTGAATGAGCTATATAAAACATACCTGAAAATGTTTTTAAAATTAAAATCGAAAAAAACAAGTTCTACATTTGTTTTGGCATATTTCATGTAGACCTTTCTAATTTCCCATTTATGAGATCTTGTATATGATTTCTACTTTTTAGCCTATTGTGTGGTTATTTATTTGTTTATAACCATGTACTTTATTAATTTTGAAGAAAGGGGAATAATGTTGTCTCATTATTTTTTTATTCTTAAATAAGGGTTTTTTAGGGGAACCTTATCATCTAAGAAATATTGATTAATTCATTTGTGACAATGGATATTCATGTATAATTTGGATTTACATGTATTTAGTATGGATTGATTCATTCATTTGAAAAATTTGGATTCTATAAAGCAATATTATGTAAAAAAAAGTGGATGTAAAGGTAGTTAATAATAAACAATGATTTGCTTGATTTTACTTATAAATAATTCCTACCAAAAGATCATAAATAAAGAATAGTTACTTTTAAATTCCATGTATTTATATGTTTCCACATTTTCCATGCACCCCTAACACGAAAATTGCAATTTCACAAAATCACATAAAGGATCACCCCCTAAAAGAAAAACAAACAAAAAAACTACTCCCCCTTATGGCTTTCATATGTATTGTTGATCTAATTGTTACATGGTAGGTGGAATATTGCTTAATAAATACTCTTATACTACATATTAAATGCATGTCATTTTTTTCCAATCTTCAATCTACTTGTCTTTCACCTACATATCATTTTATAATAAAATATTTATGTACCTACACCTCTTGTTTACTACATATTAAAACACATCTGGATCTCCCATCCACCTATCAAGCATATATACAAATAGAGTACTCTCTCATTTCCAATAATATAAATAAAATTTCACAATATTAAATACTTGATAAATCATGTATTATCTTTTGTATGCCATTTTCATTTCTATTTATCTAGAATATTATGTTAAGTATAACTTCTTGTTTATTGGTTTAAAACTCTACATACACATCATAGGGTTATACAAAAGGACATTCCCATCCTATAAGGATAATGTTATTTATTGTTTCCTTCAAATAATACAATCCATACAAGCATAAATAACTCTCTTATGTAAAACTGATCATAAATCACCAAAATATCCATTAGGATACTCAATAATCCTTTACCATTTTAAGTTCTCAACTACCCTCTACCTCTTTGATTTACTCCACTGATATTTTCCTCTTATAATGGAAATATTGATACATTACTTACCAAGGTATTTCTATGTATCCTCAAGGAATATGCACTTGATTGGTTTTGCATAATTCTTCCTAGATCTATACATACATTCCAAGATATCACTAATAGCTTCCTCTATACACTTTTCAATCAATATTGGGAAACATTTATCATTCGCACTAATCATACAAGTCAAGAAAAAACCACATAAAATGGTGGTATATTATGTATTACACTATAATACCTTGATTTATCCTAGACCTATAAACATTAAGGAGACTAAATTGATCAAAGCATACACTATTATTTTAGATACCAAGCTTCACAAACAAGTAATGTTTCTTAACTGTGCATATTTAGAGGAACTCTATTAAATAGTCAAATTATATGATACCAAGCTAATGGAAATAGATATGTTGACATATGAAGCCATATAATCATCGAACAATAAAAAAATCAAAACAACTATACAAGGTTAATCTCATTAAGACTAATAAGGTTGAAATTATTGATGTTGCACAACATACTACTGCAACAACTACTATTACTACTTCTACTCAATGCTACAAACATTTATTCTAACCTCCAAGAATTATCTTACACAAGTTATTCAAGTGTATTCTTATATAAATACTATCGCCTAATCTTATACTAATAAGGTTGAAACTTTTTATTTTGCACAACATACTACTACAACACCTATCATCACTACTACTCAATGCTAAAAACATTTATTTTAACCTCCATGCATTATCTTACAAAAAATTATTCAAGTGTAATATTATACAAATACCTTTGCCTAATATTATTGACATGTCTAAGAAAAAGGCTCTATATTTGATGAATTTTATGCTTTCAATTGTCATCAATGATGTGGACATTCTACAATTAATGTTTTTTTCTTGGATTTCTAGTGAGTGTGCATCCTCACACCATGAAATATTCTACATTATTTCATTATTAATCCTTTAAACATATCAATATAAGAGAAAAATACAAACCATATTCCTTCCTCATATATCCCTTTTCCTCTTTTTTGTTGTTAAAATATACCCTTGTTATTTCCCATAGAAAATGTCATAAATTCCCACTAAGTTAGTTACAAATTTTAGGCTCTATAAATCATTGATGGTCATTTCCATGGTACCCATTAACACTAACTTCCAATCAATTAGCTCAATAAGGAGGCCCATATCGAAAAAATAATTTAAATGAAAGTGATTATACACTAAAGATTCAAGAAGGAGGCACAGAGAAGATTCAAGAAGGAGGAAACCTAATTTGAATAAAAATGAGGGAATATAATAGTTTGATCACTTTGATAATACTAAAAATTCTATTAAAAAAACTTTCCAAGTTGGGATTGTAAAAAATTAAAAAATATGATTAGATGTTGGGCATACTTGATCAAAATAAAATCATTAAGGAGATAATGAGAAATCTCAATTTAGAAATGTGCTCTTGATAGTTTCACACATTGTGCTCTCAATTTTGAAATGTCTTTAGCTTTTCCACATCATCCAAGATCTCATAGACTCCAATGCACTTGAATGGGATGATCCTATTGACTATTGATCATGCTTTGTTTCCTCATCTTAACACTAAAATGTATAAGTTTAAAAAACATAGCTCATGTGATACCAGTTATGCCATATTACAATCACCCTACTAATAATCATAACCCCATAGTATAAGCTTAAATTCATAGCAATAAATTTTAATCCATAACATATAGGAGGAGGATATAAGTTTTAATTCATAGCAAGAAATTTGTCAAATATTTATGCCAAAGTGAGAAATAAAATAGAGAAAAGATTCCATTCGAAGACATCAATATATAATATTATAGGTCCTTCTATATAATACCAAGTGGCTCATCTTGTTGTTCAATGACCTGTAATTTTTTTCATGATCTTCTATATCTAGTCTCCATTTTTGCATCCATGTGCATTCTTCACCTGATGCAATTGTAACCTAGTAGCAACTATGTGATGGGTGTAATGATATACCTTGTTGTTTGATTTGTAATCAACAAAGTGAATCCCACTTTGGAGGACATTCACTTTCCATAAATATGTTCCCCTGCATTACAACCGAGCCAATTTAAAATGGTATCTCCTCACTTGTTAGCTTTGTTCTCTCTTCTATACAACACAAGTAGTACTCCAATTTCCCAAGATCATCTTCTTCTGCAATGATTGCAATTACATCACCTACAAAAAAATCATTGTACACTTTTTATTAGAATCAAATGAAAAAATATTCAATGATTTGGATACAATAAATTATAAATTAATTCAATGATCAAAGACAATCCTTTAAAAAAATACATTGTTTAACAAGTCCTGATATGTGGTCATAATCAAGTGAAATCAAGGGCACATCTTCAAAACTATCATCCTCATTTGATCCATATGAATCATCCAAAACTAACGGAAATTACTTCCTATCACTTACATACCCACATTTTTGACTATTTCACTCTATATATGATTTTTTCATGCATTCATAACAAAAACAAGAATAATCTCTTATACATATTGTCCAGTTATTACTATCCACAGTCATCAAAAAGTGTAAAGACCTAGAATTATGAATCCTTTCACATCCATGTTTTGTCCTTCGATCAATACCTGATTAATCATACAAAATCAATAAAGTTTTAAAAAACATCAAAATTAAGAAAAATAAATGTACATGTACATAAGTTTATGTGTAACTTGTAATCAATTTCACATCAAGATACATATGTTATGCATGTACTGTTATCTCCCAAACCAATTTGTGTGGGGGAATGTTACTTTGATACGATGTTGAAGCCTGAACTACAAAATGTTGCCTAAACCATTCAAAAACAATGTGGGAATCAATCAATTGATCTCCCTCATAATCAAAGCTCTGTTTCTTTAGAGCACGTTTGATTCATGCACCCTCACCATCGTGTTCTCCCTTCCCATGACCAATCTAAAAAAACTCCATAAATGAGGTATTTTGTGACAATGTTGATAGTGACTAAGTGCAAATAAAGGGAGAGAGGATTTTAATTGTGATGTGCAACCATCTGAAAAAACAAAATGTTGATCTATTTGTACTCCTCGCCGATTAAGATATTGGAAAAATAATTCAAAACAATGTTGTATGAAGTGGGTGTCATGTTCCTTGTCATCACTTATATAGAAGTGATACTCCTTCTTAATCACTCACTTCACATATGTACTTTCAACCCCATCCAAATCCAATTGTGCATGCCTATAAAATACATGAACCATGATGGTAACCTGATTAGTATGATAATATTATGTTTGAATCTCTTTTTGATGAGAAAATGAGTAATTCTCAGTAAAATAAACCATAGACAATATGGAACCAACAGGGAATGTGTCTTTATTGGTCTTAAATTGCGTAGCCTACCACTTTGCATAGTGAGAATGTTTGATGTACGGACTAATAAAACTTTAGAAACTATGCATGAATGTTGCAATGGGGATTTCCTCTTCTACCAAGTCCAACCTGGTTGTATTATTTCCAAGTCTTGTTGAATATTTTATATATTTGAACCTATAAAATAAATACATAAGGAACAACTTGTTTTTTACAATAAGCATAAAATCAAAATAAAATATGTATGTCCAAATTTAATTTATTTTTATTTTTTTAAATTTACTTCTTGCAAGTCACCATTTGAATTGTGTCCAAGTCTTCATTTGTTTCTATAAATATTTTCAATTCCCCACACTTGTTAAAAACACCTTTGATGCAAGCCATAGGACCATCCACATTATCATGAGATACTATTGTGAAAAGAATAGAAGCTATGAATTCACTCACACATGTAGGGGGAATTTTTAGGACGATTGATGCTTCTCGTAACTTTTTATACACTTGAAAAAAATAGATTTTGATTACATAAATTAAATCACATCTCATTAAACAAAATAATCAAATTTCTAATAAACCTATAAATGAAAGCACACCTCAATATATGTAATATTTTTTGTATACCTGATAGTGATAATCAAACTCGACATGATAGCATCAACAACATGTTTCAAGAACTTTATCTGCTTGCACATACCAAGGATTCAAAATCTCAAACATTTGTTGTCCACTTTTAACATGTGGATGTTCTTATTTAAACATGATGTACATATCATGTTGAGTTATTTAGAGCCAATGTTTTATATGTTCTACATAGTCATTGTGAGATATCATGTGTTTCAAAACATCCATCACATTTAGAGAATCACGAGTCCTCTCACTCCAAAAATCAAAAACTATCTTCACAATATTATCCTCAATTTTATCAGAACATGGATTTCTACACATTAGTGCCCAATTTTCTTCCATAGTAGAATCATCCAATGTCTTCCTCCTCTTCGTATACCTATTGATAGTCTTTATAGAAACACCCAATACCTGAGAAGTACTTGATAATATGATGATTCTTTGTTGTATATTCACTTACACATGAATTTAATATTTTTATACGAGAAATACTCTTATCAGTCAGACCTATTTTTGTACCCACTAAACTTATTCCTTTAGACACATTCACAAAAAATTCTTGTTCCAAATGTTGTGACTTTCCCTATCCAAAATTGACACCCAAAAATTGTAATGTTTCCTTCATATCAACATGATTCAAGAATGAAACAACCAAATGTGCTCTAACAATTGTAGTCAAATTAGAAGATTCATATATAATCTCTCAATAGATTTTTTGTTTTCTTTCTTGATAGTGTTTCTTATTGGTAAAATTATTTTAATTTTTTGAAATCCGTATTCACCAAGTGTTTGACATTTTTCTTGGGAAGTAATTTCATAACTTCTATTATCAAATCAAAATTTGATTTTGGAGGGGGCTTCTGTTGTGAATCATCTCATGTCCATAAACATTGTAAAAAAATTAACATGTATACATGATTACACCATTCATGATATATATATATATATATATATATATATATATATATAAGATCTTATTTGGAACATTGATTAAATTTATATTTATATAGATTCTTATTGGCATGCAAATTAAAAACTATTATACAAATGAAATATTAGGAGTGTGAAAAACATAAGGATGATGGAAAGAATGAGGATACACTTGTGCGCATGTTTCATATATGTAGAAGATGAAGTTAAATCTCTACAACATTATGATAATATGAACATGAGCTAGGTGAATTAGTACTCATAATGAAGAAAATAATAAGGTTTATTAGATGAAGATAAGAGATACAAGGAGATAGGAGACCCATTATTCACACAAGATACACAACAAGAGGAATGTGTTGCATGGTGGTGATAAAAAATGATAGCATAAAAAAATTGGTATTTGTGAAGATGATATGGAAGTTAGGATTGGAATGGAGACTGTATCGAAAACCTTATCTAGAAGGTGACATGGTTTATGAAAGGAATAAAAATCATTGTGAAAAAATAATGTGAATTAGAGAAGAATATTAGTTATAAGAGATATTACACATAATATCTATAAAGGAGAACATACAAATCATGTTACTTAGGTACCTATAGACCTAACCTAAGAAAAGAGTTTGATCTCATCTCTAACCTAAGTGGGACTTTAGTGAGTGAAGGAAATGATAACTGAAGATTTAAAGGATGTAATATTTATGCAATGATGGATAAATAAAGTAAATGATCATAAAATTATATAATAGTGTGTTTCATATGGTATGATAGATAAAAGTGATGAACTAGGTATTATAGAAATTATACTTAACTAGAGATAGAAAGTATATAAGTGTAAACCTATGATAGTTCCATCACATTTACATGAAAAGAGATAATATGAAATATAATGTATAACATTATAAAATTGATAAATAACATATCAAAATATCAAGTGAGAAAAAAATTGTAGAAATAATTTCATGAGTATGTAAAACATGAATATAAAAGATTGTAAGTGGATAAATAGTACTAGAAGATCAAGAAATGTGAATTAAGTAAAAGAATTCAAAATCTAGTAGATAAATCAAAGATTATAATGGGTAGCTAGAAAATGAGTTAAATTTATTTGTATAACCTATAGATGTTAGGGGTAGCCAAATTATTAGACTAGATGACCTTTCTAGACTAAAGATGTAAGGAGAAGATAAAATAACATACTAATTTGGCTATCTAAACTAAGGATTATAATTGAGAAGTGTGAGAAAAAGTATTATGAAAATAAAATGTACAAAAATAAAGGGTAGTATGAGGACATGTGGACGAAGACAAAATAGGTGGATGAATTTATAAAATATCAAGTGAGAAAAATAGTAGAAATTTAAACCCTAATGATTTCATGAGGAGTATACATAAAGCATGAATATAAAAGATTGTAAGTGGATAAATAGTACTAGAGAAGATCAAGAAATGTGAATTTAGTAAAAGAATTCCAAATCATGTCACAAGGAGTCTATTATTTTATATGTATAAACAACATGCCAAAAGATATAGGAATAAATAAATGGTAAAATTATATCTAAAGGATGTTGTAAGTAGTATGTAAATTGTAAATAATATGTGGGCTCTTTGCGAAGAAAAAAACTTAATATTACCAAGCTCATAGTGGAAGGGGATTCACTCAACATTATCAACAATATTAAGGGTCTTTTTCCTTCCAATTGGAATATTAAAGACTTCATACAAGAAGCTAAGGATATTTGTAATAGTTTAATCAATGTTAGCATTCTCCACACCTATCGTGAAGGAAACAACTTGGTGGATCATTTTTCTAACATGGGTGTAACTTTAATAATTACAAGTTTTGGGAAAATCATGAAGAAATCCCTAAGACTGTGAAGGAAATTATGGAAAAGGATGCCTTGGAAAACTATCTCTATGAATTTTATTGATCTCTCTTCCAAGAAAATGGCCTTATGCCACCTCGGTTGGCCCACATGCTCGAGCATTCCTCTCAACCAACAAAATTTTCATAGATTTACCATATCTCTTTTTAGATTATTCACTTGTGCGGTCATTTGTGTGGTCATTTTACTTGCATGTCATTGTTTTCGAGTTGTTAGCCCTCTGTTTAACGACGTCCAAATCCCTGCTAACATGGGAGGTCCACCATGCAAGGTTGAACCTATGTTCGATCCTTCTTGGAAAGCTAATGCTGAACTGTGGAAAGCCATTGATGTTGATGGATTTACTACTTTTATTCAAAGGATAAAGGGTTATGACCAACACATTTCTATTCTCTTTGCAAAGCATTGGAAAAATAGGGTGTTTACATACAAGGGAAAATATTTCCCTATAAATGAGAACCTAATTTATTTTGTTACGGGTTTGGGATTTGATGGAATTAAATTCTTCCGTAATAAGTTTGACAAGGATGCAGAGGAGAAGAAGTTCCTTCAAGGGTTGGAGAAATTGAAAATAAAAAAGGCTAGAATCGTCTGTTCCTCCATCCCATCCCCGTATGATGAAGTGGCTCACTGGTCATTCGGTATGTGACTCTGGAAGGTCATTTCTTACCTCCCCCTTCATCATTTGGTTATTTTGAATCATTTTCATAGGGCTCCTAGGGTTAGTTTGGCCTACTATATACTTCAGTCCCTTGAAAAGTCTATCAATGAAGTCCACTCCCATAGGAGAACCCTGTCACTTCATCAAGGGGTCATTATGCTAATTCATCTCTACTGTCATGAAATGGTGGCCAATAACCCTTCCTCCTCCACCCCCCCCCAAGGCATCCCTCTCCACTAGACAAGAGGGTCCTTAGAAGCTTTGATAAGAACAAAGAACATGATGTTGCTAAGATCTTGTTGAATATCAGTCAGACCCTAGATGTTCCTCTTCCTCAGTTCAACCCCAAGGGAAAACAACCTAAGATGGAGAGTATTGAGACCAAATTGGCAGAATTGCTTAAGAAGCAGTAAACTTGGGAAGCCACTATTGACAAAATTGTTTCCAAGCAATTAAATCATCTCACTATGCAAAAATCCTTTCTCGACTTTTTGCATACTCAGGTTAAGAAAATCGTGATGTGAGTGGCCTTCTAAAGGAATTGTGGAAAGGGGGAAAGGATATGAAGAATGTGATCTCCTCTAGCAAAAAAGATCCTGAAAAGCTTCCAGCCGTGAACCTGTTAAAGGCATTAGAGTATGTGATTTTTTTTTTCAACAATGTGTTGATTGTGTATCTACTTTTGGCTGCATTTTTACTTCATCCTAGTAGTTTGTCTCTACCTTTGTTATGTTTTGCACTATCTAGAACCTTAGGCCTTTTTGTTGGGGTGTGGTCCCTTGACTCAAAAACAACATACGTATATTTTTATTATCTAGTTATTAGGCTTGTTGTTGGGGTGTGGTCCCCACTCATCAAAAAACCACTTTGTTCTTCATGCTCTTTCTAGACTTTGGGATTTTTTGTATTTTGGGGTATGGTCCCTCCCAAAAACCATTTACTAATAATAAAAAAACATGTGTGATCTAAACAAAATATGAAATAAGTAGATAATGTAGGATTTTAAGGGGTAGCGAAGATAATTATACTAACCATATTTTCTAAATTTTATATTATAATGAGTAGATAGAAAATGAGTTGAATTGATTTTTATAGCCTATAGATGAACTAGGGGTTGCAAAATTATTAGACTAGATCACCTTTCTAGACTAAATATGTAAGGATAAGATAAAATAACATACTAATTGGGCTATCTAAACTAAGGATTATAATTGACAAGTGTGATAAAAAGTATTATGAAAATAAAATATACAAAAATAAAGGGTAGTATGAGGACATGTGGATGAAGACAAAATAGGTGTAGCAGATCATAGTTGTAAGTTTCCTCAATTACCTCATGAATGTATCATTGAATATCATAACATGTATGAATTATGGTGTCTTTCATCTCTTCAAATACATGAGATACTTTTTATGGATATCATAAAATGCATACACCATAAATTCATCCACTCTCATCGAAATATGAGGAAGGATATCTTGGAAAACATTAATCATAGAGGGTGGGAGGGTAGGGATGAAAAGAGGAGGGATATCTACCTAAAGGGTTTGAAAGTAAGGATCTGATACCTTATCTAGTAAAAAATGTATGTGTTTATGTAGATGGGTAGTCTATAAGGTACTTGGTTTAAAATTTTAAAATGAGGTTAAGAATTGTTATGAATTTTGGTGTTATGGTTTTTTATTGGAAATATAATATTTTAATGTGATATTGGAAATAATAAAGGGTCATATGGGTTTGATAAAATTTAATATTTTTACACCACTTTTAGGATATCATTTTACCCCTTTCTAAATTGTATTATCATCATTATGCAAATATAAATTGAAAATAACTTAGAAGATTAAGTTTTCTAGTTTTTGGAGGAAAATATAGAATTTGAGGTATGACAACATGTCTTGAAACTATGCAAATCTATGATAATATGAGGATTTATAATTATGTGCAAGCTAGATTTGTTGGTAGGAGGATAGGTTTATAGCCAAACTTGTCTAAGGGATACCAAGCTCAGAGTTAAACACAATACTAATCATAGATTGTATTCTAAAACACACAATACAAAAGCACAATACTAATCATTCTATTGTATTTATAATATAATATTATTCTATCTAGAAGGTGTGTTGAAGCTAAAACTTCATATTTACCCTAGACAAAAAAATATAATTACGATCTCAAGGGTTTCAAGTATGAAGCACAATACTAATCATTCTATTGTATTTATAATCTAATATTCTTCTATCTAGAAGGCATGTTGAAGCTAAAACTTCATATTTACCCTAGATAGAAAAATAAAATTATGATATCAAGGGTTTCAAGTATGTATGTACCAATGTTTGCTTGTTGAGTAGCCTCTTTTGCAGCCTTCTCTCTCTCTTTTTGTTTCTCCCTACGAAGTGATTTTTTAACATTCTCCTTTGCACTCCTTTCCTCGGTATGCTTTTGCTTGTTATTTTCTCGATTTCCCATTATTCCTCCACTTCGATAATTTTCATCTGCACACACAAATCAAGCTAGATCTGGATCTAAGAATAAATTCAATGGAAAAATATACACATGTAACTCTTATTATATAGAAATCTTAATAGAAATTAGGTTATTTTTAATTAGATGCTTTTCTAACTTTAAATTACTTTTCTAACTTTAAAACTACTTTTAAATTTTAAACAATTTAAATGTAATATACAATTATTTAATAATATGAAAAACTATATTTTTAAATTATAACCATTGAAATTGAATCTAAAAATAAAATAAAAATAAAAACTATGCTTTAAAACTATAGTTATTAAAAATAACTTTAAAAACTAAATTTAACCTTTCAAAAAATAGTTGGTGGTGCTCGGGTGGTAGAATTTGAGTTTTTAGGGTGTTCATGCGTGAGGGGGTTCGCACGAACACCCTCACATGGAGCCTATGTGGCACATTTTGGTGCTTAAATTATAGGCCAAAATGTGCCACATAGGTGCCACATATTTAGGGTAAATTAATTAGTTAAATTACAAAAATTTACACAAAAATATAGTTTTTAATTATCTTTCCAAAAATATAATTTTCATTTTTAAAAAAATACGTTTTACTATATTTTTATTTTTTTCCAATGTATGGTATTTTACGACAATCAAGTAGTACACTTTCAACACAATTTGAAAAATAGTAAAATATATCAATTTTTTTGAAAAAAATAATCTTACTATTTTTGAAGTCTTCTTCATACTTATGAAAAAAATTCAATTTTGATATAAATATGAAAATATATTGGCATAAACATATGTACACCCTTAATCTGAAAATATCTTCACTAAAAAATTAATTAAAAAATATATAAATAAAAAAATATGAAAAATTTGTCAAGACTCGATATTCAAATCTTATATCTAAAATTTCATGGTGAAAAATAAGTTCTCATTAAAAATAACGTCAATAGATTGTTGCTCTACTATAAAATAAGAAACAACGTATGAATAAAATTAAGAAAAATACCATATTTTTTCTAATAATAAAATTACATGTATTCTACACTCTAAACACAACATTTCGTTAGTTCGTGGAATTTTATGAATGTGTACGGTTTTGTGGCTATTGCCTTTGGAATTTTAATGAAACTAAAAATTCATGTTTATAAAGGTACAACAAATGCAAAAAGTGGGACACACTTATATGCTTTCACCCCTGGCTAACCCTTTTCTTGACCCTTAGATAGTTTTAAGTTACTTAATTAACCTCTTTTGTTGCTTACTTTATTATTGTCCATGGGGGGTGATTGTTTTCCATTTGTGGTTGATTTTTACCGTGGAATAGGGTGGTTGAAATCTTTTCTTTTTTGGTAAATTCGAATTTTCCCTTTGGGGCCATTTTTGAGTGAAGTGTGGGACAAGTAAACCTTGTCCCACACTCACAAAACCCATCCTTACACCTACCCATGGGGTAGGTGTACTTGTTTTGAAGTTTTAAGCCTATTTGGACTCATTATGACCCCTTAAAGGTGCCTTGAAAGAATTTTCACCTACCCTTATTTAATTTTGATGTGAGTTGATTTTGGAATGACTTGTGGATTAAGGGATATTTATTTTGAGTGGTTGAATTTTTGTCAATTTTGACTCCCCTTGTCTTTTCCTTGTAAGAGCATCGATTTTTGTTGTTAGTTTTAGATTTTGAGTTGATTTGGCCCATGTGGGCATGAATTTTAATTTAATTTCTTTTTTGGGATTTGATTTTCCTTGGGAACTTAGGATGTTTCCACTTGGCATCATCCTAAGGGGGTGATCTTTGAAACTTTTCTATTTAAGTGGGCTTGTTTTTCCATTTTGGGAGGAAGCCTTTGTCTTGGGTTGATGCTGATGGATTGATTTTGGATTTCTTTTGGAGTGATTTTGGATTTCTTGAAGCTTGGTTTGGAAAGAGGACAAGATGAGTAAGAGGTGGGTACCTTCCATGTTATTCTTGCATTTTATTGATTTATTTTTCCATCTTTCGATGGAATGTTGTGTTTTATATGCTCTCTTGAGTAGTATGTGGCTTTATTATGTGTTGTGTTACTTGATTTCACCCATTGTGGGGGATATAAAGGATATCAAGCATGATGTTTGTATGGGGAAGTCGGAGGAATTTGAGAGACATAAGTAGATGTTAAATCAAAGAAAATATTTTTATTTATTTTGGAGGAACCAAAGGGGTTTGGGACTTGTCTTAGTGGAGAGATAAGTGGGGTTTTGTTTTAGAAAAACTAGGTGGAGGGATAAGTGCATGCAAATTTTTTTTTTTTGCGGAACCAAAGACTTGTACCCAACCCCTTAGTGGAGTGATAAGTGGTATGGGAGTGCCCTAGTTCCCCTTGCAAGTGGTAAAGCTTGGTAGTGCATGATTGATTTGAATGTATCCCTTTTCCCTCATAATTTCTCGGTGTTGCATTTGTGCAATTGACTTGAAATTGTTGTGTATTGAATTGTTAGGGAAAATTGGTTATCCTTGTCTTGGTGTTGGATATGAAGTTATTTTCGGGAGTTAGGGGTTTCGTGGGGCAAAGGGATGTGATTTTCCCCATTGCATGGCTAGGAGGTGAATTTGCCTCGACATCTATTTTTGTGTATTGGGACATATTGTGGTTGATGGAAGAAGGGTTGAAAAAGAGAAATCTTGTTCATTATTGTATAGTTATTTGAAATCAAAATGTACTTGATCATTTCAATGTATTCTAAAAGTTAATGAAGGTTGAAATGTATAGTCTTGTGAATGGAAAATTTATTTTAATTGTATAAAAGGGTACTTGGTTTAAATAAAATGGAAGTTATATCTTGTGGAAATTGTATAATGACTCAAGTAATATTGCAAGTTTTGGCCATGCCTTCTTCCCTTGTTTGTTTGTATTATGGTTGTTCACTTGAAAAGACTTGGAAACATTTTGGTGTTTGTGTATTGAGCATTTGATAGTTCATTTAAAGAAAGAGAATAGGTTGTTGAGTGAATATATACTTTATTTAAACTTTTAATTAACTAAGGAACTATAAGAACTTAATTCCTTTCGTGTTTTATAACTTATGTTTAGAATTTTGTTTCAAATGTTGTACATCTATCATTTGTTAAAATGGGAAAAAATGGTTTAATTAAACTATAAGGAGTAGATCCCTTTATATCATCCTAAGTTTTAAATAGCTTGTGGTTATTGAGGTTGGAAACCAAATTATGATTATAAATTCTACATTATTACAAAATTGTAGGCTTGATTATTAGCCAATATTTCTTGAATGGAAGTAGTAGGGTAAAATAAATTTAAGTAATTTAGTTTTATCATACCCTTGTATACATTATTGTAATGAAATTTGAGAACCAAGTCATAATATCTCGAGCTAAACGAGTATTTTGGGTTAAGAAATCTATTCTATAACTATACAATTATATAATGCATTATTTTAAGTCATATAAAATTAGAAACCAACTTTGTATTCCTACGTTAACTAAGTAGCTTAGAAAAAATTAATTCCTCTCTCTCTCTCTCTCTCTCTCTCTCTCTCTCTCTCTCTCTCTCACTCACACACACACACACACACACACACGATTGATAGTAAACATAACTTTGTGGAGAAATCAAGTTAAATTTCTTGTATAGAAACAAATATATATAATATTACAAAATAATATAATATTTATGTGTCATATATAAATCTAAATTTTTTATATTTAAAAACTAAAATATATAATATGGGTTATATATATAATACAAAAAAATATATAATATATATGTTATAAATCATATAGGTCTTAAATAAATTATATATTTTTAAACATATAAAACAAAATAAAGATAAAACAAAATACGTATAAAACAAAAAATACTAAAAACTAAAAAAATCTACGTAGCTTTTTATATAAGCCAACTCACTATATTAAAAATATAATTTAAGCAATTTTTTAATATAAAAATAAAAAAATCATATATGTATACGTGTGTGTGTGTTCATTCATATGCACATAAAAAAATTGAGAAATGAAAATGAAAATGAGGATGGAGTGAGATTTTGGCTAGATGGGTTAGGGTTTCTAGGTTTAGATCCAAGGGATGAGAAAGATTCAATCCTATGTCTCACATTTCATCCTCCCACCTAACCCTTGATTAGTTACCAATTGACATGATAGGTGCCTTTTATTATTATAGAGGTTTTATTAAGGTATTTATAATTTGGGATTTAATTTTGTTTTAGGTCCCCATCTATCACTTATGATATAGTTTTTTTATTGTTTTATCAAACTTTTTAACCTTGAGATAAATGACCCACTTTCTAAATGTTATCTTTTAATTTATAATTATCCTTATAATGTAAAGTTCAATAATAAAATTAAATGAGAAAAATGTAGTCTTTGAGTGAGACGTAGTGTTATCTCATCCATAAGGAAAATTTTAAGCGTGCCTTTCAAGAGCTAGGCTAAGTTATCTTTCACAAGATAACGTTGAATCCTTCAATATTGTAAACTTTTTTTCATCTCATTAATTATTTCTAAAATTAACAAAAAAATCCATAATTCTACCTTTAGTTTTAATTGTTTTTGTGTGTTAAATTTGGGCATCACATATTTGATTAGAAAAGATCTATCACATCTATGATAAACATAGACCATATATTGATTTAACTGAGAGTATGGAAGATCTTCAAGATTTTATTATACAAAATAATCTCATGGATATTGAGTTGAAGGGTAGCAAATTCACCTGGTCTAATAGGAGAAAAGGAGATCAATTGATTCAAGTCAAACTTGAGAGCTCTGACTTCATGGGGGTGGTTGAATAAAGAATATTGCCTCTTTTCTCTCCCTTGGATTGGTTTAGACCATAATCCACTTCTTTTCCAAATCAAAGATAAAGAGAGGAGGAGAAATAACTTTAGATTTGAGAAGATGTGGTTACAAAATGAGGAAATTTTTTATCTTATGAAAGATTGGTGGAATGTGAAAATCAAAGGAACAACTATGTTTAGAATTGCTAAGAAACTTGCTCATGTTAAGAATAATTTGAAAGGATGGAATAAAAAATGTTTTGGTAACATTTTTGAGAAAAAGAAGTCTCTGGAAAATGAGATATCCTCCCTTCAGGATACTTTGGAAACTCTTAATAATGACAATATTTAGGTAGGACAAAAAAAGAGAGTGAACTATTGTCTGATTACCATAACATTCTTCTGAAAGAGGAGACTTTATGGAGACAGAAATCCAGGGTGCAATGGATTCATGAAGGGGATAAAAACACAAAATTATTCCATATTTCAACCCTGAAAAGGAGAAGAACTAATAGAATAATGTGTGTCACAGGGGAAGATGGTGTGATGCTCACTGATACTAAGGAAATTCAACTTGTAGCCACTTCCTTCTTCAACAAACTTCTTTCTACTGACTAGTTCATCTAACAACAACAAGGAAGAGTAATTTTTGGATTACATTCCTCAGTTGATAGATGAGATTGAAAATAACATGCTCACTAAGATTCCCTCAATGGAAGAAATTGAATTTATGTTGAAGACTTTGAGCCCTGACAAAGCTCCAGGACTTGATGGTTTTCCAAATTTCTTTTTAAAATTTTTGGGAGATTGTTAAGGATGATACGTGCAAATCTATCCAAGAGTTTTTCAAGAACAAAAATATTCTTCATGAATTAAACAACACCTTCCTAGCTTTAGTCCCTAAAAATCATAATCCTATGGATTTCAGGAATTTTAGACCTATTAGCCTATGTAACTGTATCTACAAAATGTGTTCTAAAATCCTTGCTTTAAGAATTCAACTTCTTCTGCCTTCCATTATTTCTAATCAGCAAGGAGGGTTTGTTATGGGAAGACAGATCCAAGATGGTATTGTCACTATTCAAGAGACTCTTCACATGGCCAAGCAAAATAAAAAGGAAGCTATGTTCATTAAGCTTGATATGGAGAAAGCCTATGATCGTGTCTCTTGGTCCTTTCTTCTCAAGGTCTTAACTAGGTTTGGATTTGATGAAGACTTCAGGATTCTGATACAAACATGTATTTCCATAGCTAAGTTTTCTGTTCTGATCAATGGGACTCCCTGTGGTTTTTTTAATAGCTCCAGAGGACTAAGACAAGGAGATCCTATCTCTCCCTTTCTATTTATAATCATGGCTGAAACTCTCAGTAGAGCTCTTAATAAGGCTAATTTGGAAGGAATAATTAAAGGCATTTGTCCGGTTGTATTAATAGTGACAATGTTGTTCACCAAAATTTTGTTGATGACACTATGTTGGTTGGAGAGGCTACTGTCCCAGAGGCTAGAGAGTTTAAACAAATGATGATAGATTATGAGGAAGCTTCTGACCAAATGATCAATTATGGAAAAAGTTTGGTATTTTTATCAATACCCCGAAAGAAGATGTGCCAAAATTGTTGGTATTCTAGGTTGTATGACTAAAACATTCCCTACTAGGTATTTGGGAATGATTATTGGAACGAAAAACCTAAGATTGTTGAATGGAATTTTTGATAGACAAATTTCTCAAGAAATTGGAAGGCTGGAAAGGATCACTTTTATCTCAAGTAGGTAAAGTTTTCCTTCTCAAATGCTCAATTCAAAATTTTCCTATGTACTCCATGTCTATTTATAGATTACCTTCTACTATTGCTAATAAATTGGAGAGTATCCAAAAAATATTCCTTTGGAGTGGCTCAGAACAAAAAGATAGAATTCCTCTCTGGCGTGGGAAAAGGTTTGTAAGCCAAAGAAAATGGGGGTCTTGGTATTAGAGATTGGGCTAAAATGAATAAAGTTATGTTGTCAAAAATTATTTGGAGATTGGTTAAGGAAGACTGTGTGTGGACTTCCATCATAAGACAAAAATACTGGTCAAATCTCCTAGCTAATGAATGGTGCTTTAGCAATGCTGACTTTAATGGTTCTACTTTTTGGAAATCTATAAATTGGGATAAATACATTGTCTCAAGGGAAGAAAATGGATGATTGGAAATGGGAGAGTGGTTAATTTCTGGGAAGACAAATGGTTAGGAGAAAAACCTCTTAAGGTTATCTATCCTAACATCTATAAGGATGTTGTGGTTAAATATGGGACTAAGGTCAAAGATTATTTCAATTTTGATGAACCCCTGGGTCAATGGAAAACTATTGAATTGGATGGACATAACAACAATGATATCACTTCTATTAACAACAAACTAAGAGGGGTTATTGTTAATAAAGAAAGTTTAGAAGATGATAACTTATATTGGTCTAGAGAGGATAATGGTATCTTCTCGGTTCGAAGTGCCTACAATGCCTTTTTCCTTGATGAAGTTGATCCTGACAACTTCAAATGGGAAAGTGTGTGGGTCAAAGAAGTTACTCCCAAGATCAATATGTTCTAGTGGTTGGTTCTCCATGATAAAATCCTCTTGTTGTCAGCAATCTTAATAAGAGAAATTTTCATATGGTGAATAGGTGTGTTCTGTGTGAAAAAGATATTGAAGACTCTTTACATATATTCCTCCATTGCCATTTTCTGATAGCGGTTAGAAACACCCTTCTTAACCTATTTGAAATCAATTGGGTCTTCCCATGTTCCATTAAACAACTGTGGTCCCAATGGTTCACCCCTTTTAGGAGTCAAGGACTCAAACATCTATGGAATCTTTCTATTATGCACCTAGCTTGGGAAATATGGAAAGAGAGAAATAAGTGAATTTTTAAAGGGAAGAAGGAATCGAAAAGAAAGTTGGAACTTGTTGTTTTAACGCTATTATGGATAACTTCTCAAACATAGCCCCACATAAGAAAAATATTCTTCAAACTAAGAGTAAATTATCTAAGAATTGGGGTTTATGCACTACTCAAAATGACACTCCAACACACAATCCCAGGCTCCAAGGTTGGGTGAAACCTAGCAAGGAATGGATAAAGCTGAATTTCGATGGGGCCTCAAAGGAAACCCTAGAAAATATGGTTGTGGAGGGGTCTTCCATGATTTTGAAGGAAGATTCATTCTTGGGTATCATTGCAATCTTGGCATACAAAAAAATCATGTTGTTGAAGCCAATGATTGTTTATTAGGGGATTTCTATAGCCTATCAATACATATTTTTAGATTGGAAGTGGAAGGAGATTCTTTGAACATTATTAACAACATTACTAGTAAAGGTACCACTTCTACATCTATCCAAAACTCTATAACTAGTATAAAGGAAATGTCTAAATTGTTTGAAACTATCACTTTTAAACATATCTATAGAGAGGCTAACTCTATTTCGATTACTTTGCTAACATGGGGGTTAATTGTCATGAGATGACACTAATCAATGATGAAGAAGTTATTGACACTAAGGTGCGAGCACACCTCCAAAATGACCAATATGGACATGTCACCAAATAATGTTAGGTCATGGTATGTCAAGGTAATAATGGGTATGAGCCGTATGAATAGTGTGAATTTATGTTGGGATGATGAGAAGATTTGGGCTCGATTTTCTCATGTTATTTTAAGGCCATTATTTCCATTCGTGCTTGTAACATCGACATTGCTGAGATTGTTTATAGTATTCTAGGTAATTTGAAGCTTGAGTTTTCTATGAACTAGTACTTGTTTTTCAAAATGGGGAGATCTTGTTAGAACCGAGCCTTTTGACCTAGAGGGGGTGAATCCGAAGTGATGGAGGTGTTTGAAGGAAAGGGTTTCTCACCATTCCTCAAAATCTTTGAAGGCCACTATGAAAATCTCAGTAAAGACTTTTCCAGAGCATGGAAGACTACCAAAAAGGGGCTATTGTGGAAATGAAAGGTATTCATATCGAGATCATTATGGATTTGTTGCTAAAGTGATGGGTGTGCCTACTATTGGTAGGGAGGTTTATAAGCCTAAGAAATAAGCCACAAACAAACTGAATTTGTTCCTGAGAGGTAATGAAAAAATCACCTCCCACTTTACCAGTTTTCTTCGCTCTACTTTACCTAGGCCTTATGATGATGTGGATTTAACCCTAATCCAATTCCTCACTTTAGAAGGCCATCATAAGTGTATCTATTCCTACCATCTACCCATGCTTAATAATTTTTGACATGGCCATAGTTTTAGTTTCCGTACTTTCTATTTTGCTCTCTGAGCGCTTCCATTGTCCAATTTTAAAAAATAGAACTAGTGTCCCTCTCCACCAGGGATTTATCCTTTCCCTTGTTAAAATATCCACTCTTGATATAGAAAAAATGAGTACCCTCACGAAATCTCTTGAGGGTTATATTGAGGAAGAAGACTCAAACTCGGATGAGGAAGACTCTAGTGATGATTCAGAGTCGCAGGAAGGAGATTCATCGAGGGAGGATAAGGATGTCATGGAAATTGATGCGGTAAGAATTTTAGAGATTTTAAATCCAATCAAGTTCCTATTCGATTTGTCAAATCCAAAGGAGAATCAAGCAAAGAGAATCAAGCAAGCAGGAGAATAAAGCTCATGTTAATGAACAACTGGAACAACAGTTTGAGGCTTTGGGTCAAGTGGGTCCTATGAAGGGGATAATCATCTGGCCAAGATGGCTATGGATATTGAAGAGTTGAAGGGTGATATGAGACTTACCAAGAGTTCTGTTCAGTTTCTTTTCAATGATTGGCACAAAATGAAGATGTAGGTCGAAGATGTTGTGAATTAGTAATGGGGGAGAGATTGAAATTATGAAAGCCAATTGTAGTAACCTCTCTAATGAGGTGGATCACATTAGAGATATTTTACATAGCTATATGGAATGGAGTGTGGTTACAGTGAAATCAACTCTGCAACATCTCCAAACCCTTGGTTAGCTAGCCAACGCTTACAAGATCATGGATGATTATGGAAATTCCAAGAAAATAAAATTCAATGTTGATGGATGTGATATGGCATCGTTGGGTGTCAACATTGAATCCCTAGATAAGGAGTGGGTGAAAGTGCTTGATGGTCTTGAAAAGGACAAAAAGTGATGTTTGTAGGGGTGGCTATTATTATACTGTTTGGATTTTTACTATGCTGTTAGTTTGTTGGTGGTTTTATATTTGTTGTTATTTCTCTTTTTGTTATGTTATAAACTGGTCTATATGCTCTTGGAGGAGCCCAAATGTTATTGTCGATATATATGTAATCTTTTTGACTGTTGTTTAATGTCTTATATGCTCTTTTGGAGCTTTGACTTGTAAGGGGTAGGGTCCCCACAACCCTGTTTTACCTTTAATAAAAAACATAGACCTTATATATTCATGATATAATTTTTATGTATCCTTTAATACACACAGACACACCATTTTTTTAATTATTGATTTCATTAACAGGGTAAATTTATCAAGAAATACTAGAAGGATAGTGAATTTGTGTTTCTTGACTATTTTTGGATCCACTAGATGGTTAATAGAGAAAATTTAATTTCCAATTTCCACATTCCGATGCCATCCTCTTTCTTAGGAATATATCTCTAAATATAATTATGTTATAGTTGCATTTTATAATTCATTAAATGTATGGTTAACACAATCACTTTAAATGTAACTTGTTAAACTATATTTTAATTTTGACGATAAAAGTTCCCACCTATGACTAGGGTGACTTTTATTTCTGATATGTGGCAATGTAACTCTTTGGGTAATAATAATGAAATATTTTTATGTTGTTGATCTTTATTATCTAAATAGGATGATATATTTATATTACAATGATTTTAAGATAATAATTTTTGTGGTTTTGGAAAAATGTAATTGATGTTGGTATTTTTTCTATCTCAATAACCATTACATTGGTCATTAGCTAATATAATTAGGTATGTGTAGATTTTCCATTTACATAAGTATGGAATTATATATTGATTGTAAGTTTAGTAATCCTTTTCTGTTTTGAATTTTTCAAATAATTTTATGTGATAATTTTTAGCAATTTAAATTACTCATTTTGATGCACATTCCACTATCAACTCACTCTAAAACCACTACAATTTGAAATTAATTCAATTAGGAGAAACATGTTGAAAAATATTTGCATTGTCTCAAGTAGAATTGTACGGGTAGTTATAGATCAAGTGCTATCATAGAAAAAAATATTCCTTCACATGGTTCCTTTGTATAATAGAAGTAAATGATGAAATTTAATGTTGGTTTATATTTCATTGCACTTCATGTGAAATGTATAGCTATATGGGGATTGCATTCCAATATGTAAAGCTAACTAAACCACAAAAAATGTTTTTCACAAGGGAAGGTTGTTACATTACCAATAAAATATCTTACCATTGAGCCTTAGATCATATTATGGTGGCACTAACGGTTGGGGAGCTACCAATATAGATCTCATTAGTCCATAAAATAATAAAACTTCAAAAATGGTTCACAACCATGCATATTTTTTTGTTCATTCCACTCTTTGAGTTTTCATTTTAGATGAGATCAATGTAGATAAGCTTAATGTCCACCATACAAAATCTAAACCTATGGGTATGGAAAAAGTGAAAGTGGGTGAAGAGTATGAATTTTTTTCTATCTTTTGTTGGGAATTTTGGTACAAGTATAGGAACATATGGTTAGAATCATATAGGCATGGGTATGTTGCAATGTGTAGGGTAAGACATAAATGTGTAGGGATATGGGAATTGAGAAGTGAGTATTATTCCATAAAAATGCATCACCAACATATTCATATGTGGCACATATAAGTGCATGAAATAGATAACTTACAAAATTCAAGGAGAATAGTGTGTGTTTTTCAATATTCGTTGCACATTATATTACAATTTTTACATTTAACCAAATGGAACATAATGATTCTAATCGTTATTAAATGGGGAATATGGTACTATGTTGAACGCTATTAAGAATTTTTTTACAATGGTATGTAACCTAGAATTTTGAACTCATTCCATTTTGTTGACATTTCAAATTGGATAAGATCAATGTAGCTAATATTTATTGAAAATTATATAGTGTTTTTACTTTGAACCTATCAACAATAAGGTTATGACTTAGAATATTTTTTTATAAAGGAGAAACATTAGTGGCATACAAATATGTGTCCTATGTAGAGGGGATGAAGAAACAATAGACCAATTGTTTGTATAATGTGAATATAATCAACAATTTTGAATAGAAACAAAAAAGTTACAAGATTAAAAAATGTTTGGATGGGTGTCTTTGTGGAAGATAAAATGCCAAAATTCCTTGTATGGAGCTCTATTTTTAGTAATGTTTGTAATAAATTTTCTAATTTTTCCATCATCAATTCTTCCACTTTATTAGAATGCATCTATTATTGTGTATGATACCATATCTAGTGTAATATGAACCTTAAAGAATTGTATATAGTGCTTGGAGGGCTCATCAAACCTTAAAGATTTAAAAATACAATGAATCAGAGAAAATTAAGAGTCTTGAAAGACTTGTCTACTTGACCATCTTTACATAAGCCATTATTGATGACATTATATATAATAATATCCGGAGAACAAGTTTTTCTTTCATTGAAGCTAGTTGGTGGTGAATACATTTAATTTTCCATCATGGAAAATTTATTCTCTATTGTAATTGTGTGTGTCTCTTTAATAGAGTTGATTCTCCTTGCATTCATTTTTGTCATTTATGTTTATGTCATCTTTGTGTGTGTCCATATCCGTCTTCTCATTTATGCCTTATATTTCCCATGTGAATGAATGAAGACAATTTTTGGTTTTTGTTTATGAGTTTACTCAAGTTATGTTCATTTTAAAGTATTTTTCCTTGAATTTTTCGTAATTTCCTCAACCTATAAATTGACATATTCTATGCTCTATTTATCCCCCTCTTGTAAATAATTTTTATTTCTCATTTTAGCTTTTTCAAATTTTTGACTTAATGTTTTATGTATTCATTTTATAATAAATGTGGATCATCAAAATAGGAGGTAGTTTCCCATTCAATTTAATATCCAATTTGATAAGAACATTAATAATCTCAATATCTCATGATCTACATATCATAGAAATAATGTGAATGTGTCACTTTCCTAAATTTATGGGGCTATAAGGTTTGGCGTGAATGGCTCTACCCATACCTCTAAAAGAAGTGATAAGTGGGTGAGAAATATTTAAGCAATTTTCATAATTTGTTTTTGGGATTTATAGGTACAAGTATAAGCACATATGTTTGCAAATGTATAGGGAGGGATATTTTACAATGTACGGGGTAAGAGTCAATGTGCATGAGTACATGTAATGGGAAATGGCTATACTTCCATTGAAATTCATCATCAAAATATTCATACGTGGCCTATATAAGTGCATGAAATAGATAACAAACATGATTTAATGTTTAATTAAGCTTTTAAACATGATGGTGTGAGATTGGGATTAAGATTGGTGGTACATGGCATTGACATGGCAGGATTATTATTATTCATGACGAAAAAAATTAATGTGTATTTTCATTCACATCAATTCTCCTACAATGAAAAATAAATACAACAAGCATATAGTCAAGGCTTAATTTTAATAGAAAATGTAGCAAACATATAGAAATGCAACAAACATTATTATGTTTTATTTTATATGCTATCTTTGTAATAGAGAAACTACATTATGTTCTAACAATATTAATTTTTTTATGTTTTACATTTTCATAAATTTGGGTTTCACTTTCCTTAATTAAACTATAACACAAACTAAATATCCATAACTAAACATGGTTTTCCTTTCTGAAATTCCACCTCTACTCGGACTTAGGCTTTAGTTTTCCCACACATCTTATCACAATTTTCCTTCCAGTGATGTAGATCTTCTTAATAGGTACCATTAATTCCATCATACTTGATTTTAAGGATCTCGACTATGTCTCCCTTGCGATTACTAATTGTATGCATTGACAATTTGAAGTGCAACACACTTTTTTGAGTTCAATTTCTCACCCCTAAGTTTAATTTTTTAAATATGTATATCCTCATTCTCCATGGTTACAATCACCAAGGAATTGTTCATATCAGATATTACACTTTCTAACTTGTCAATGGTTGTCATTGCATTTTGAAGAAGGTTAGACAAAAAATAGTTTTACCTAGTGAGAAAACCATTATTTTACTAGTTCAATGATATTTTAACACCCACATACTTCATCTCTATAATAATTTTCTCACATATCATCCTTACGAGAATCTCCTCCACTTTGAACATACTTTCACTAGCTATCTTATAATCAACATTCATTGGGAACCCTATAAAAAATAAGGAAATGTGAATTAGGAGACAATAAAAAATTGCATAATTCATGTAGTCTAATCAAAATACTATAGCTAAATCATGAAAAATAATAACATAGAAAACCATGAATCCCTACCTACATCAAGTACCATATGATTATTTGAAGTGTTGCATCCCTTCTCAACCATCCTCTTCTTCTTCCTCAAAACAGGATTTGTATACATTGTTAAAATTTTGAAGTATTATGTGAGTTTCTTGAATAAATAAAGAGAAGAAATGTGAAAATTGGAGGAAAATAGACAATTCACATGATGCACCATTACCCATAAGACTGAATAAAATATAATATTTATTAAATACTAAAGTAAATAGGAGGAAATAAAATAAGGAATATGTGAACATGGTAACTAACATTTTGTAATATTCAATAAATAATAATCTAAACATGTGAATATGGTTAATTTCATGTGAAAATCATTACATATTAAAAAATTACATATCATACATTTCATCATGAATATTCACATACATTCGAGCATATATGCATCATTTAATCATGTAAATCCTTTGAAGACATCATTAATTGCAAGAGATTGAACACCACATCATTACTTACAACATGCGAAATAAAACACTTCTTAGGAATGAGAATACATATATTAAAAACATATATTATAACATCATTTCCAAGTAATACCTATCATTACATATATAAATATCACATACAAGTATACATTGAAACATCATGTGTAAGTAATTTTTATTGTTACATATCATAAATATCATGTCCAAATACATATTGAAACACCATGGCCAAGTAATATCCATTTTCATGACATGGAAATGAAACCCCTTCTCAAGAAGAATAAACTAAATTTTAATGAAAAATGAATGTTGGTATTTCTCGCCCTCTTTTGAAGACATATTCATTTGAAGATATCAAGGTGAATAAAGTGGTTGAAAAGTTTGAATATGACACCTACATCAAGAAAACACATTCTAGTTTGCTAAATAAAAAGTATATCGTACCACCATCAAATGGGTCATAATAATTTTGATGTCACATGTTACACCCACTGAAGTATGCTAAGTATAAGAAGTGCATGAGAATTTTGGACACACTAGAGGTAGACGTAGAGGCACACGGGAAATAGAACAAGCAACATGTGAGGGTTTGCACCTAAGTAGAATATATTCGGGACTTAGCCTAATTTTGAGCCACGAGATACAAATAGATGATGGATAGTTGGAGTGGAGTCCAAGAAATGTTTTTAGAATAGGTTAATGAATGGAGTCTTGTGAGTAAAGAAAATTCTATTTTGGGAAATACCACATGCATAAATAAGATTAAGTGACATACAGGGTTCGAACTAATAATAGGATTAGATCTAGTGTTAAAAATATAAGATAACCTATTATTAGGTGAAGCTTGCATGCTTATGTAGTTACCTTTGTAGCGTGCACATGACTATTTTGAGATTACGACCTATTTTAAGAGTGCATGGGTGGTGAAGGGAACATCCCCACCCCTATATATATGTATTGATTTGCATGGTTTACTAGTTAGTGAGTTTGATCATTTTTATGTAATAGAGTTATCTTGCCAATTTTATGAGCACCCATGACTTATGACAATATTATGTGTGTATTTAGCTTCTGTTTTTGATGATGAATTAATATGATGGATGTTTTTGGAAGGATATTAGCTATTTCCGTCTCTAATCATGGTTATTATATGATAAATTTGATCTTGATCCTTGTTTAGTTCATTATGCTCTATGGTTGTGATCTAGTTCTTGTATGTTTTACTTTGATTACTTGTCATGGATATGGAATGTATGAATATTCATGATAATATCTTGACAAAGATTCCATAAAAAGAGTAACCTAGTAGGCTTTTTGCACTTTGGGTGAGTGTTCGAGATCTACGAATGATGTGCCAAGCAGTGTGCCTACGGTTATAAGTAAGAAAATAAAGACTACATTTTGGTTTCATTGTCAGGACCTCTTTTAAAATTGGCTGACAAGATGTTGCATGATGATGACGTATCTATTAAATCATGTGACCATTGAAGATTGGGTGATCGACAGGACAAGATCATTTTATGTAAAGATATAGTACTGGACCTGATTTCAATGCGCACATGTGGATTGAAGAACATATTTATCATGAAATTTATGAAACTTTCTTATGTTGTTTTCCAATAGAGTTGTATGAGTGGCTATTAGTGTATGTATTGAAGAAAATGTGGAGTTACAAACCAAATATTTGGATGTAAGAAGAGTACCGGGATTTTTTTTGATATTGATGAACCTTGTAGATCATTGGTAGGCTAGTGTTGTGTGTAATTATACTTTGGAATACACCATATCAATGTATTATTGTCCAAAAGTTTCTAAGTTTGAGTTTTTATACGAGACCAAAGGATCTTACTTACGCGCTATTCCTTTAGTGATTAAAATATTGATGGTGGTGCTAAGTTTAAAGAAACTACCTATGGATATAGCTAAACCCACTATTACATGTAGGGGAAGGATCGGGTGTGGTGATAGATGGAGGACTTAGAGCTGAAAGGTAGAGAGATGAAAGGTAGATTAAGTATACCATGAGTAGGAGATGAAGCACATGAGAGGGAAGAAGGAGCGAAGTAGTGTGATGTTGAGGAGTCTATGGAGTTGTTGCGGTAAATGTCTTGTGAGGGATTTGAAGTTCATGTGGAAGACATGTAGTGGAAGCATCTGGTTCTCCCAACCTTAGGTAACATGGTAGAGGATCCCCTTGATTCTAATGAGAGTACATGAATAAGGAAGAAAGATTGAGAACCGTAGGCATGCATCTAATCCCACTTAGAAACCTAGACCTTGTACTTGGTGTTTTAGTTCTAGAAGAAATTAAGTAATCAGCGATAAAGCGAGTCTAGGTGATCAAGTAACGATAGGTAGATATCATTTTCTAGTGAATGTAAAGTACATCGGATGACTATGGGCACGTAAACATCATATTTGTTTGGTGGTATTATTGGAGGTATATTTTATTGGGCACATCATCAAAATAGAGTGCGGGCACGCAAAAAATTGGGTATATATCTAGAAGTAGTATAAATTCTCAAAGCTGTGGGAGTTTGTTTTAGTACCATTGTTGGGACACAGGGAAGTACATCTATTAGTACGTTTCCTACTATATGAGGAGGATTAGGTGGATCAAGAGGCTTGAGATCTAGTGGATCTAATGTTTTTGGAGGTGGAGGAAATATAGGTTATGGATCTGGTGGGCATGGTACACACCAATCACAAATTTTTTATTAAAAGATATCTCTTTACCTGCTAGAATATAGGGACATTGAGGATGAAGCGGAGTAGCGTGAAAATGTGTGAGATACTATGACATGCTAAGGGAATCATGGATCCTAAGTGCAAGGAAAGTTAGTTTTCTACTACTTTGAAAGGGCACACACATAGTTGGTATAGGAAGTATGACCCGAATTAGGTTGTTGTGGATTACAATGCGTTGTGTGATTCCTTCTTGGTTGAGTTCCATATACCTAAGTTTGAAAAAAATCATCAGCGTGCTGAAGGAAATTAAGCAAGGCATGACTAAGAGTGTAAGAGAGTATGACGCGCATTTTAAGACATTGTTATCAAATTTGTCTTATGATATTTACCCTAGCCAACATGCACAGTGGTTTGTTGGCATATCAATAAGACTATTTAGAAGAGTGCTCTCTCATAAGTATTTTATGGATCTGCACAAGGATTTAGAACCAACTCTATGCACTAAGGTAGTTGTAAGTGTGGACATTAGAGTTAGCCCATTCTTGGAGACAAAGATAGAATCTATGATGAAGTAGTTAGAGAAAATTTTGGCCAATTCAGCTCATGAGACGAACAATGGAATATGGTGTACAGGTTGTGAGGTTGAAGGATACACTAAGGATAATGCCTTCATAAATTGGTGTGTGCCATATTATTGGATTATGAGATCGTAATTTGGATCAGGATTTGAGTAGATGCCCATTGTTGTAGTGCACGATCGGGAAGAGAGTATCCTATTACTATAAGATTTGTAAGTTTCACACTCATGATATAGAGAATTGTAAATTGATTGATCATATTCATGAGGCTATTGAGATTGGTGTGTGAAAGACTAGTGTTTCCAGTGGGTCTAAGGAACAAGGAGAAAAACATAATGAAGGGTGCACTAATGGGGATAATAGAAATAAAGTTTTCCATGGAGGATATAGAGGCGAGGTCATAGCGGTGGTAGAGGAATATTTCTTAGAGGAACTTGTTCTACTTATAGATATCTTGATCATTATCGGTCATGAGTGCCCTCGAGAATATAGTTTTCTCATGGTGTGGAAAACAACATAAGTTTGAAGAGTGTCTTGATTTATATGAGCACATGAGAAAGTAACACAATCAAGACAAGGGCATGAGAATGATTAAGGTACAATGCGTAGTTCAAGATCAATGGATGCCAAAGGTAGCACCTACTCCTAAGTTACCTATTTTAGTTACTACGAATTGAAGTTGTGCTCGCTCATGAACCTCCAAAGTATAAACCGACTATAACAAAGCAAGAAGTAATAAATTCCAAGTACCCTTATACTTGAACTTAAAAAGAGGTTTACTCGGAGACTATGAATGTTATCAGGGATCTACAAGGAGAGATTCAGAGCTTGAAGGAGTAGGCACACATGATGGAACGATAAAAGAAAGTTGAAATCCCACAGAAGGATGTATATTATTTAAAGGAAGTATGCAAAATGTAGCACTAGAAGAATATAATCCCTCTGTTAGGAGAATGGTTGAGAGAGAAGATACCGCATGTAGGTAATGAGCGAGAGGTAGATTCTTCATGTAAATATTCCCCACATAACCATGAGTATGATAAGGATATTACATTGAATGCAATCATAGATGGATGGCTTATAAGAAATATTTTAATAGATACATGTGCAAAAGTTAATGTACTCACGTTGGATGCTTGGAATCAAATGGGAAGACCACCATTGCAACCTTCTTCGAATGTGTTGTATATGGAAAATAGAACTAGAGATAATCCTATTGGAGTATTAAAGGATGTGAATATTATAATTTAGGGAGCCAAGTTTACTGGGGAATTTGAAGTATTAGATCTTGCTGAAGCGGATAGTTTCCTAAAATTACTTGGGTGCCCCTGGTGTTATGCTAATAATGCAGATTTGCACTTCAAAAAGGGGTACATTAGCTTTGATAATAAGGAAGAAAGTGTTATTATACCCTTGATAGATGCAAAGGACTCCTCATATGTTGATCCTTTGAGTGATGAATACTTGAACATGATATATGCATGCACAATTAGAGACCCTGAGGTAACTAAGTCATCTAAGGAAGGAGTAATACAGTGGGATGATGCTCATTTAGTTAGTGATACCACAAGTGTTTCTGTGACAACTGGGCATATGGAACTTATGAAGTTGTTGGGCATGAAATTAAGAACACAATTACTCGTGTGATCAAACCACAAGCCGTTAGGAATTTGAGTTTTAACCAGGTACCTAGGTACACTAGGGAATGGAACCCACGATGTATTTTTGTGGTGCCATGGAAGCCCAATGGAAGAATGAAGGAGACAAAGAAATATGTTGGTATATGCTCTGCAAATGACAACAACATGTTGGTGGAATATGCATAGAGATAACCTATTGGAATGGTGAGAGGTGAGCATCACCCTTTCTACTAGGTCTCTAAGGAGAAATCTACCTTCATAGATATGTAAATTCCATGGGAAGGATTCTAATTTGCACCACGTTTGGAAATGTGAGAGACTTTGGAAGGAGGGGGGGGAGGCCTTATCACCATCACGATGTGTACATAAGTTCTATGCCACGCTAGGTGATTGCGCTCACACATGGTATGTCCATAATGAATTGACAAGAGAAATAGCTAATTAGTAGGAGATGACCTCAGGTATGATTCATACTTTTGATTACTTTTCTACTAAGCCTCAATCAATGAAGCATTACATATTATGAAGCACCTTACTTTGGGAGATAGTGTGAAGGCTAAGGAAATTTTTTGGATATGTTTGGAGAGCTGGATTTAGAGGTGTGCCTTGACCTAGGTGAGACTAAGGAAGAAGAAATGATTGCACTGGGAAGAAAAGGAAAAGGGTAAATTGGTGTGCATGATAAATGATGATGATGATGAAGAAAATAACCATGATGTTAACCACAGTGAAGGTACGTGTGAGGTGATGGATACAATAGATGAGAAGGTGCCACGTATAATAAACATATGAAAATGATGAAATTCAACATTGGGATAGATGGAGAGCCTAAAGAGGCCATTATTGGTGATTACTAGTCGGAGTAGGAGGTTTTAAAGATAATTGAACTATTGCATAAATTTGATGATTTGGTTTCATGGGGATATCATGAGTTAAAAGGAGTACACCCTTTTTAGGTGAGATGTGAATTAAACTTAAAGAAGGCACACGCCCAATTAAGAAGAGGCCTGTGCCTTAAGGATGAAAGTAAGATATTGATAATATGCTCAGTTTGGTATAATTGAGCCCATTGAGGAGTCAGAATGGGTTAGTCCCATGGTCATCAATATTAAGAAGGATGGGAGGATAAGGATCTATGTGGACTACAAAGAGTTGAATGTTGCATGTGTTATTGATCCTATTACCACCCCATTTATAGAGGAGATCCTGGAAGGAGTTGCAGAGCACAAGATTTATTCATTTACTGATGAATTTTTAGGTTATCATCAAGTGCACATAGCAAAAGAAGATCAGGAAAATAGAACCTTCACCACCAAGTGGGGAATTTTTTGATACAAAGTGATGCCATTTGGATTGAAGAAGGTGCCAATGATGGTGTTCTTGTGCATTTTCATGCAATATTTTGAGGACTTTATTCATAAATTTTAGGTATATCTAGATTATTAGAAATTTTATGGTTTGGTTAAAGATCATTGTGTGAATTTGAGGCTGATGTTTGAGAGGTGTAGGTAGTTAAACATCTCTTTGAATATTAAGAAGTGCATTTTTGTAACACCTTTTAGCACTTGGGCATATTATTTGTAAATAAGGATTGCTGGTAGATCCAACCATGATAGATGTAATCTTGGGATTGGAAGAACCTAATAATCAAAGTGAAGTGCACAAATTTCTTGGACATACATGATATTATAGGAAATTTAATAATGGTTATGCATGGATTGCTGCACCTTTGGAGGAATTGTTGAAATCTAAGGGAAAATTATACTAAGGTGATGCACAACAACATGCGTTGAAACCTTGAAAAAACACTCTTGAGACCTATTTTGCACTTAAATTCTTAGGATAATCCATTTCATGTTCATGTTGATGCTTCCGGAATGGAGATTAGTGTGTAGTATTGATGCAACCAAGTGAAGGAATTATAGACCACACTTTTGTTTTTCAAGTAGGAAGTTGAATCGGGAGAAACAAAATTATGCAAATATTGAGCATGAGGATTTATAAATGATCTACGCGCTACATAAATTTATACAATACTTATTAGCAACACCATTTATATTCTTTACAAATCATATGACACTTAAGTATTTGGTTAATAAGCCTATTTTGAAAGGGTGCATTTGCAAGTGAATACTACTATTTCAGGAATTTGAGTTTATAGTGGTTTTTAACTACAGGAAAAGTAATTCAGGGGCGACCATTTTTCAAGAATTAAATTTTGGCGAGGATGAGAGAGAGATTTGAAGACACCATGCATGACACAATTGTTTAGATTAAACTACATGCTTGCATAGATTTATAGGATATTGTAGTATTTTTGCACTCTAGACAGTGCCTAAGGGGATGAAGACTTTGGAAAAGAAGTGACTTTAATACACATGAGACCATATCAGTTGATAGGTGGATATTTGTATAATCTAGGTTGTGATGAAGTTTTACACTGGTGTGTTTTGGAGATTGATCATGAAGCCATTATGGAAGAAACTCATGGTGGAATTGCATGAGGACACTATGCTCGAGATACCATCATGTGCAATATTTTGATGGTTTTCCTTTAGTGGGAAACTTTATGTAAGGATACTAAATAATACTTCAGGGCATATTATCACTGTTAGCACCTTGGAAAACATGGAACTAGAGCTGAGATGCCTTTGATGCCTATTGCAAGTGCTAAACCTTTTGAGAAATGGGATATTGACTTTGTAGGTCCTATTTCCCCACCTACGTGTAGGACTCACACACACTACATTATCACTTGTAAAATTATTTAACACGGTGGGAAGAAGCAACACCTACTAGGGATTACATGACATCTACTACAATGAGATTCTTATGGATAATATTATCAACAGGTATGGTTGTCCATTGAGTCTCACTAGTGATAGGGGCACTCATTTCTTGAGAGAGACCATCAGAATTTTGTTGGATGATTTTATGGTGGCCCACCATAAGATAACACCCTATCACCCATAGGCCAATGGTACTATTGAAGCTTTCAACAATATTCTGGGATAAACATTGAAAAAAAATGTGATGTTGGAAAGAAATCTTTGGGATGATAAGGTCTTTGTTGTACTTTGGGAATATATGAGCACTTATAAGAGGTTAAATAAAGCCACATCATTTCAGTTGGTGTTTGGCACAGAGTTTTTTGTATTTATTGTTGAATTTATGATGCCATCCATACATATTGCGTGCACGGGAGGATTAGATGATGAACAAGCTATTGAAGAGCACATCGACAAACTTATGTAGTTAGATTAATGGCACATTATTTCCCGGTGGAGCAGAAGATAAAAAAATAAGAGAAAAGGCGACATGATAGGCATATCAAGAACACAAATCTTGAGGTTGGAAATTTCTTTGTATGATTCAAAGTTTGCGCGCCACCCAGGGAAGTTGAAATTTCATTGGTTGGGACCCTTTGTTATAATGAAGATACTTGATTCAGGCGCTTGTAAATTGTAGGTGTTGGATGAAAATATGTTTCCGGTTACTTAATGGGAGTAGTGAAGCCCTACTATAAATAAGTCTTCTTAGTGTTTGTAATAAGGTAGTATTGCCACTTAGATTAGATTTCCCTTTAATGCATTTTATTTATATGTGTTTCCTTTCATCATTATTATGCTTTGTCAATCTAGTTCAAAGGTGTTTTTGTAATAAGTGTACTTGCATGCGTAAGTGATTACTATCTATTGAATTCATGCATGAGAGAATTGTGCATAATTTTAGTGTGTGGTGGCTCAAGTATAGACATGATAATTGTTTTATTCCATCTTAATATAGGTTGTCTTGTTTGAAGATATATCCGGAAGGTTGGTGTAAGGGAAGGAAGTGTTACAAATGCAAAGTGGAAAATGGTGTTATGAGAAAAGTTGCTTTGGTTAAATACCACTCTGGAAAATATGATCACATAGTGTAACGTGACATAGCAATTGGCATGAGGAGCTACTTGGGATATGAGTAAGTGGTTATGTAATTTGGTGTAAGTAGGTGCGTGAATAGTTTCTATGGTTAGGAAGTAGTATAGTGTGCGAGAAGGTTACAATGTAGCACACTAAAGGAAGCCGTAGGAGTGAACAAAGACAAAAAAGGTACTTTATTAAAAAGTAACTTAAAAGGATGGTCTATAAGGACAATGTGGGTCATTAAAAAATTATAAATAGGGGTAAGGGTTAGTCATTTTGATACCTTGACTTCAAAGAAAAATTGAGCAAAGAAGCTACGGAGCATTTGGGTGTGAAGAGGATAGAAGTGAAAGTACGAACTAGAGGTGCGTGGAGACTATTAGAGTATGTATTTACCTTAGCTCAGTTCACCTAGGTACTTTATTTACCTTTATTATATTAATTCTCACCCACTTATGTGTGTGAATATTTATTTTTATTTATTTATATGTTGGGGGATATCATCTAGTTGTTAGGTATATTTCTTTCTTTGATCTATGGTATTGACTAGTTCTTTTCTTGATCTATGGTATTAACTAGATCCATGATGTCCTGGTCCTTTCCTAAATCTATGGTCTTGACTAGTTATTTCCATAATTTATGGATTGATCAATGGTCTTAAGCTGGTTCTTATATTTTTATTCCTTTTATATATAAGCAAGGCCCATTCTCATTGTATTTCATTGAGCTCCATAATAATATATGATATTGCTGCTCATTTGCTTGCAAATGTTTTATTAAAGTTATTTCAACAAATTTCTTTTATCTTATTGATCATGGTGTTTGATTAAAATTCGAGTTATTGGCTTGGTACGATTTGGTTATCATTCCTTTTACGGTATCGAACATGAGATTGTTGTTGACATCTATCTCGTAAGTTTCGTTTTTTAAACAATTTTTCTATATTCATATATTCGGGATTTGTCCGTATTTTGTTCTTTTGCATAAATTTTAATGCCAAATAGAACCTTCCATTAGACTCAAAATGTGGAAAAAACCTAATATTGACTGTAAACTAGACCATTTTTAGAGGTAGTTGTTTTTTTTGTTGTTGTAGAGAAACATGCTAGTTCATCTCGGGATTCGTGTCGGGTGAAGAAGAAAACCCAAAAATCAATTTCGGGTTTTTCAATATCTGCACAAGGTATTTTACTTTTGTGGTACAACATTTTTAGGAGGCATGCCATAGACCATTTCTAGTAGGATGTTTCTTTTTTTTTTTGGCAGGGTCCGTGGGTTTGTGTGCACGGTTCGCTATTTTGGGAAAATCCATAGACTACTATTTTGGGCGTTGAAGGTCATTTTGACATAGTCCAGAAAACCCTAGAAATGGTTGAGTTTATAGTTGAGCTTATTCCTCCAACCAATAAAGGTGAAGACTCCAATCCCCTTTCATTTTATTTGTGTGGTGAAGACAAGAGCATTTTATTTTGTTTTAGTGGCAACTAAAATAAATAATAGAGCATAAACTTGTAAAGCTTGTATCTTTTGATCGACAACTCGGATTTGAGTGCCATTTTTTGTAAAAGTTATTGTTTTTCATGCTCTTTCCATTGGAAATATTTATTTTGAGAATCACACTATAAGTATAAAGTTCCATTTTTGTAACAGGGTAAGTGCACCAAGTTGGGGCAAAAGGGGGTCTTAAGTGGACGCATTTTTTGAAAAATAAAAACTTCAACTTGTATACGAGTTTTTGAAATAGTTACACTCAAAATTGGAAAATGTTGTGGAAAAGAGGAATCGTAGCATTTTGATTCTAGTTTCTAAGATACTAAATTTTATTGAAAATGGATATGTTTAAGTTGGCCAAACAACTAATATACCAACATGTGCTCCTATTTTTGTTAAAAAACATAATAGAGTGACTTTCGTGCCCCCCAACATTTTTTTAGCACCATTTAGTATTTTTGAAAACCCTTTAGTAGAAAGATAGCTAGGAGCATCTAGTTTGTGTTTTAGATTTTTTTAGCGAATATTTTTTTATTTATGATTTTTCTAGTACAAAAATTTTATGTTTTGAAAACTAATGGAGATTCTCCGATTGTGCCCCCTAACTACCTCAAAAATATCAAAAACTAGATTTTTTTGAATATGTATAGAATTATGCCTATTTTGTGCTAGTATAATTGTTTTTCAATTTTGATCACCCAAAAAAAGATCCATGATGAAAGATAGACATATTTAAACTTAAAAAATAGTTATAAAAAGGCATAGCTATAAAATAATTAATATGGAAACCGATATTAGTTATAAAATTTGAAAAATATATTTTTAGAAAGAAGAAACTCGCTTCTACGTCGCGGTATAATTTTTTTAAAATGGATCGATTGTTTTATTTTGATTTATCATAGAGGAAGTGAAATTTTTACATTTTCCTGCAAAAACATGATGTTTGTTGTCTTTGTATAGGTCCATGCCTCGAGCTTGGGGATCGAACCAGATCCCAAGCCTTAAGGAATGGCTTGGAAAAAGAGAAAACACAAAACACGTACACGATCGTATAGTATAAACATTGTATATGATTTTGATACACTTCTATTTACAAAAATAAATGTTCAGTAAGAAATAATAAAATATAAATAATAATAAATGAAATAATATTGATTATTTCATTTATTATTATTTAGATTTTCTTATTTATTATACTTTAAATTTATTTATGTAAATATAAGAAATTAGGGTCACTCTGCACCTTATGGAACTAGTCTCATAGCTCCATTTGTCACAGTTTAGGAGATATTTTTTATAGTATAATCTGGTTAGTACATAGGTAATTTTTAGGATTTCAACATTCAGCCTAAATCTTTTAGCATTTAAATTCTACAATCGAAACCCTAAACCCTAAACCCTAAACCTAAACCCTAAACCATAAACCCTAAACCATGATCCCTAAACCTTAAAACCTAAACCATAAACCTTAAACCCTAAATCATAAGCCTTAAACCCTAATCCTTAAATATTTAGCCCTTACCCATGAGCCCTAAACCCTAAACCTTGAGCCTTAAGCCCTAAACCCTAAACCCTAAACCATGAACCATGAGCCTTAAATGTTAAACCCTAAACCCTAAACCCTAAAAACTAAATCCTAAACCCTAAACCCTAACCCATAAACCCTTTCAAATGTTTTACCTAATAAGTAGATGAACCCTTTTTAGTTGAATACTCTTTGTCAATACTTATAAGAATGGGTAAGACATAGAACATTACAATGACTGAATGGGTGAGCCTAATCCATGAGCCTTAAACCTTGAGCCCTAAACCCTAACCCCTAACCCCTAAACCATAAACCTTGAGCCTTAAACCCTAAACCCTAAACCCTTTTCCCTAAACCCTGAACCATGACCTTTAAACCTTAAACCCTAACTCATAAAATCTAAACCATAAACCCTAAATCCTCAACCCTAAACCCTTCAAGTGTTAAACCCTAAACCCTATATAATAAAACCTAAGCCCTAAACCCTAAAATCTAAGCCCTAAATCCTAAATCCTAAACCCTAAACCCTAAAACCTAAACCCTGAGCCCTAAACCCTAAACCCTAAACCTTGAGCCCTAAACCCTAAATCCTAAGACTTGAATCCTAGGCCCATAGCCCTAAGCCCTAAGCCAAAACCCAAAACCCAAAACCTTGAACCCTCAAACATAAACCCTCAACCCTAAACCATGAGCCCTAAACCATAAACCCCTAACTCTCAACCCTAAACCCTAAACCCTAAACCCTGATCCCTAAATCGTAAACTCTAAACCTTGAGCAATAAACCCTAAACCTTCAACCTTGATCCCTAAACCCTAAACCTTGAACATTGAGCCCTAAATCCTAAGCGTAACTCCTAAACCCTCAACTCTTAACCCTTAACCCTTAACCATAAAACCTAAACTCTAAACCCTAAACCCTAAACCATGAACACTAAGCCACGAGCCATAAACCTAAACCTAACATTTGAACTATGAGCCTTAAACACTAAACCTTACACCCTAAAATATAAACCTTGAGTCCTAAACCCTAAGCCCTAAGCCCTAAGCGCGATCTCTAAACCCTAAACCCTAAACCCTCACCCAAAGGAAAGTCCTAATAAGATCATTCAACATGTTTCAATGTGTAGGGAATAGTGTCTAAGGTGATCAATTAACTCATTTAGTTTTTATTAGAGACTACTTCCTCACGAAGGACTAAAGCAAGCATTTTTGCCATTCTATAGTTAATTGAACACCCTTGAGAACAAGCTAAAATGAGATAGTCATATCTTTGAGCTATAAAGGATAATTATTTATGAAGTATTAAGGCATAGTTTGTCTCCATAAAAGACATATGAGCAAAAACATGTATGAGAATCATGAATTTGATTCCATGAAAGGATACTTGTAGAGCTAGGAAAGGTGAGGGGATGATCTTTATATGGAGCACCATGTTTTAAGAATGAGCAATCATCTAAGTTCACTTGATGTAATTCACTTGGTATTATTCATAACAAATCATTCAACACCTAGTAGTGTTATCAAACTTTAAGGAGGAGGCACATTACAATCACCTCATTTTGGCCATAAGGCAGAATCCCATTTAGGAACAACCCTCTATCTACAAAGTGAGGTTCTCTTTTTAGTAAGAACTAGATAAACATCATAGAGTTGATTCAAGGTCAATAAAGTGAATTATGGACCAAATTTAAAAATTGGTACTAATTCAAGCAATGATAGGGCCAAAATCCATTTTAGAAGGTCAAAAAACCTAAAAATGACTATATGCTTTCCCAAAACAAAGGCCGACTATAATATATATGCCCTGAAAGTTTTAGGTCCTTTGTTGAAATCCTAAAAATGAGTAAGTATTGACTAGATTAGATTTTGAAAAACTATCTTCTAGATTATAATTGTTGGAGCTACAGGACCACTTCCATTAGGTGCAGAGTGACCCTAATTTCTTATATTTACTAAAATAAATATAAAGTATGAGAAAAAATAAAAGTATAAGAAATAATAAAATAAATCTTATACTTGAACATTTATTTTTGTAAGTATAAGACACCCAAAAACACATACATGGTCCATACTACTCAAAACACGTACGCATTTTGACTTCCCTAAAATGCGTACGCATTTTTACTTCCCTAAAATGTGTACGTGTTTTGTCTTCTCTAAACCGCATATTTTTTCCTTCTTCAAAACGCATACGCATTATAGGTTTAGTAATTACTAAAAAAAAAAATTATAATGCGAGTGCATTTTAGCAAAATGCGTACGCATTTCACATCTTTTTAGGTTTTTGTCCAATTTTTGGCCCCCCAACTTCGTGCACTTACCCAACACACACTCATTATAAAGTGCCAAAATATGGGGGGGGGGGATCTTGTTGCATTGCTTGGGGGTATTTTTGCATTACTTGGTTCTTGCATTTCTTTTGGTGATTTTTGAGAATGCCGTCTATTTCTAAATTAGATCATGTTGAGCCATTAACAACACATAATTACCTTACATAGAAACCAAGAATGGAAACAATAAGTAAGCGGAAAGGATTATGGGCTTTAACTTCTTCAAAACAACCAATGTTCACTAGAGAATACGAGAAATTTCAAGAGTACCAAAGTGGAAATTTTATGAGTGTATGGGTTTTATATGAACTTATGTAAGTGATAGTATTTTGTTTACTTTGGAAAAACATGACTCTTATTTCAAAATATGGGAGAAATTGTAAGTTTTATTTGGTAAGGTGGATCATATGAGATCCATGCAACTTGAAATTGAGATCACCTCTCTTAAACTGAAGATTTTCTAACAATTATAGACTATCTTACCAAGTTCAATTATTTGTTGACACAATTGAAGGGGAGTGGAAGAGATAAGAAAGATGAAGAGTGTGTTTACTTGATTATATCTAAGTTGAGAGGACCATTCTAAAAAAATTCTTCTACCTTTTCTCTAGCATGGATGCCTTAGGCGACACATTCAAAATTCCTAACTTAGAAGCATTTTGTGAAAGACTTACTAGGGAAGAATCCAAATTGTCTCACCTTAAGTCTTCCACCTCTCAAAAGGCATTAGTTGCATCTAATCCTAAGGGTAAGGGAAAACC
This sequence comes from Taxus wallichiana var. yunnanensis, assembly GCA_018340775.1. Taxonomy (NCBI): domain Eukaryota; kingdom Viridiplantae; phylum Streptophyta; class Pinopsida; order Cupressales; family Taxaceae; genus Taxus; species Taxus wallichiana. Next base: position 673,248,270 of record CM031240.1, on the reverse strand, counting down.
AAAAGTAAAACCAAATCCACCCCTTCTCCATCTCAAAGTGATCCTAAACCCAAAGAAAACAAATCTAAACCCAAGGACTCTTCTAAATCCAATAATAAGTCTATCCTTTCACGCTCTTTTCATCGGGGTATTGGTCATGAAGAACATAGGTGTTATAAGCGAATGCAAACCTTAGAGGTTACACTCAAGAAACAAAAAATTTCTATCTCCACTCCACCTCCTTCTAATAAGCATGGAAAGGCACTTAATATTGTTGTTAGATCTCAGTCACCACTTGCAGATACGGTTGGGTTATTGATTTTAGTGCTTCTCTCACATGACTTCTTCTAAGGAGTCTTTTGTTTCTCTAGGTTTGATTTATACTTCCAATATTGAGGTTGAATATTCTTCCTTTCTTTATGTTGAGGAAAATGTAATATACACCTTGATGGTGGTAGTATCAAGATGTACTTTATGTTCCCAACATCACCATAAATTTGTTTTTTGTATATCAAATTTGTCATTATGGTCAAGGAAAAATAGTGAATTTTACACCACATGGGGCAGAAGTATGAAATTTGTTGGAGCCTCATTCACTTGTTGCTCAAGGTATTGTTGATCACAAAGTTCTAGACTATATCACTTTGAGGGTTTTGATGACACTTCCTCTATAGGGACATGATTGGTTTCTCATGCAGATTCAAAGAGTAAGATTTTACATGAGAGATTTGGACATCTCAATTACATATATTTGAAGGAGTTGAGAACTCATGGTATGGTAGATGGTCTTCCTAGAGTTTATTTTCTTGAGGGAGTTTTTCATGGATGTGAATTAGGAAACAAAACCAAGATCATTTTTCTAATAATTTGTCTAAGAGAGCTTTTTCACCACTTGAGCTTGTGCATAGTGACTTGATGGTTTTTCCTACCCCTCTTTCAATGGATCTAAGTATGCACTTACCTTTATTGATAATTTATGAAGCGTACTTGGGTTTATTTTATCAAGTAACAAGTGATGTTTTTCACACTTAAAATTTTTCAAGGCTTTGGTCGAGAAAAATATTCTAGTTGCATAAAGAACCTTCATACTGATAATGGGGGAATACTTCAACAATGAGTGTTCTAACTTTTTGAAACTCAAGGAATTATTCACCAACATTATGTTCCTCATACTCCACAAAAAAATGGCTTAGAAAAATGAAAGAATGTAACTTTGAAGGAAATTGCTAACTTTATGATGTATTCTAGAGATTTACCTCCTATCTACCTGGGTAGAAGTAGTTAATTGTGCTAATATTCAAAATTACACACCACATAGAGAACTTGAGAATTTGAATTCAAAGGAAGCTTGTTCAACACTAAGATAGATGTCTCATTTTTTGAGTCTTTGGGAGCCATGTTTGGGCCTTTGTGCCAAAGAAGAAAAGGAAATATTTGGATAAGAAGAAAACCCTTGATCTTTTTAGGGTATTGTGAGGACATGAGAGCTTATCAACTTTTAGATCCTAATACTCATGATGTTATTTTTTGAACACATGTTTGGTTGATGAGCGCTTCACTCCTCATGATTCTTCATCTTCTTCCATGCCTCCTTCTTCATCTCATCTTGAGGATCCTTTCTTTGAGGAGGTTGATGAGGAGGTTATAGATGTCATTAAGGATCCTATTCCCATTAATGTTTTCATTATGCCTAAGTGGGCTCGTACTACATTTTCTGATGTAGCACCTTTCATACATGATCTTCCACCCACTAGGCATCATCACACATATTCTAAAGGTTCTGGAATTTTGTGTCAGGAAGTTTATGAGGATCCACAGTTCTTTTCAAAGGATCATGGGATACAGGAGTGGGATGATGCGATGACAGCTGAGTATTCTTATTTGATGAAGAATCATACTTGGGATTTGGTATCTCTTCCTAAAGGAAGAAATATGGTTAGGTGTAAGTGGGTATACCAAACCAAATACACAACTAATGGGTCCATTGACAAGTATAATGCTTGTTTTGTTGCAAAGGGTTTTTCACAAGTTGAAGGTATTGATTACTCTAAGACTTTTGCACTTGTTGCCAAGATGGATTTACGTGTGCCTTGTACTTGCTTATTTCGCATCATAGGGGTGGCTCGTATACTAGATGGACATGAAGAGTTATTTTTACATTCGAGATTTACAAGAATAAATATACATGGAGCATCCAGACTGGATTTGTTCAGGATTCTTCTCTTGTTTGTAGACTCCAAAGGTCTCTCTACGGTCTCAAATAAGCCCCTTGGGCTTGGTATGAGAAGATTTATTCTTTTCTTCTATCTAATGGTTTTTTTTTTGTTGCCACTCCAATCATACGGTGTATCTCTAACATTTTGGTGAGGATATTGTGATAATTTTCTTGTATATTGATGATTTGTTACTAAAAACTCTTCTTCCCACATTCAGAGTATTCAGAGGGCTCTTTCTACATAGTTTGACATGACAAATCTTGGGTTATTTCATTATTTCCTTAGTTTGCAGATTTCTCAGATAGATTCAAGGATTCATTTGAGTCAGAAAAAGTACACCCATGATCTTCTTCGGCACTTTGATATGGCTGATTGCAAGCCAAGTCCATCTCCTTTTTAGTCTAGGGTTACTCTTACTTCCACATGTACCACTCCACTTTATTATCCTACTTTTTATACGCAGTTGGTTGGAAGTCTCATGTACTTGACTTATACTTGCCCTAATATTTAATTTACATTAGGGCTTATATCTTGGTTTGAACATTCTTCTCATAGTAGTCATTGACAAGATGCTAAAAGGATTTTGCACTATTTGCATGGCACTTCCCACTTTGGCCTACACTACACTAGGGGTTCTACTCAGTTGGTTGGATATATAGATTTAGATTGGGTAGGTTCTATTAATGATAGGTGTTCCAATTTTGGCTATATTTTTTATCTTGGTTCTTCTCCAATTACTTGGGCATGCAAAAATCAATAGGCTATTGCAATTTCATCTTTAGAGGAAGAGTATAGGGAAACATTTACAAGTTAGAGGATTCTTTGGCTTGGCTTGATTATTGATAGAGTTTGGATTCCCATAGGATTCACTGATTGTACTTTGGTGTGACAACCAAAGTGTAATTCACATTTCTCGCAACCTAGTTGAGCACCAGCAGACAAAGCATATTGAGATACACATCCACTTCATTTGTCAATACATTCAAGATGGAGTTATTTTCTTGGATTACATTCGACTCAACAAAGTAGATTGTGGAAATCTTTACGAAGTATTTTGTATTACCTTGCTACCTTGAGTTTCTTTGAATGCTTGGGGTTTTAGAATTTGTTCTTGGGGGTGATTGTGAGAACATATTCTTTCTTCTTTTTATCTTTCATTTTAGTAGGATTCTTTCCTTCTTTTGGTTTGATATTTCTTCACGGATATATTGTACATGAGTACCTCATTAGGCCTAGTTTCTTGAACTCATACTATGGATATGCCACTTTTATTTTGGACCCCTAGCTTCATTTGAGGGGGCTTTTAGAGTAGGTATTTACCTTAGCTCATGTTCACCTAGGTACTTTATTTACTTTTATTGTATTTATCCTCACCCACTTATGTGTGTGGATATTTATTTTTATTTATTTAGATATTAGGGGGATATTATCTAGTTGTTATGTATAGTTCTTTCCTTGATCTATGGTATTGACTAGATCATTGATGTCTAGTTCTTTCCTGAATCTATGGTCTTGACTAGTTCTTTGATGACTAGTTCTTTCCTTGATTTATGGCTTGATCTATGACCTTGACATGTTATTAGATTGGTATTCCTTTCCTATATAAGAAAGGCCCATTCTCATTGTATTTCATTGAGCTATATAATACTATATGAGATTGTTGCTCATTTGTTTGTAAAGGTTTTATTAAAGTTATTATGACAAATTTATTTTATCTTATTGATAGTGGTGTTTGATTAGTATCGATTTCTTGGATTGATACGATCTAGTTATCATTCCTTTTAGAGACTCTGCGTGTAGATCCTTCAGAAGGACAAGTTGGAACAACAATATAGCATGTAAGGAGAGGGTTACATACTATTTAAGAAGTCAAGGTTTGCAAAGCTGGGTAGGAGAAAATATTGTGACACATAACACCTAGGGCATGCATTTGCAGAAATATAGCCCTAAAAGGAGGGAAACTCAAAATGAAGAATGTGGAGGTAGATACAGAGGATCCCTTAGAGGAAATTTATTTAGAAATGTATTATCCCCCTAGTGTGTATAGGGTGGAAATATGAAAGTCAAAGATCCCAAAGTGTAAAATAAATGAGTACAACCATAAAAAGGAGGAAAATGAGAAAAATATGAGGGCACATCTAGATAAGGTAATTCGAGGGACGGATGAGGCAAAACCCCTTGGTTGATGACTTCTTGAGAAGGAAATTAGAGAAGACCATAATTTTGAAATTATACGAGCTTCCTTCTTCGCAAAGCCCACACATCTTTACCAGTGGTTGATATCATGGGTACATGAGGAATTTTTTTACTTCATCGGAAGGATAATATGAATAGCTGCTCAGTTTATTTAGAGATTAAAAAGTCTTTAGGGTACAGGAGAAGACATGGGTTTGGAACTTTGTGTGATTGTGAAGATAGAGGAATTGGTCATAAATAAGTGCTATGTGATTAGTGACAAGGAAATGTCGATTCTGATTTGGATGATCCTGTAACTAGGGTTACCTCTAGATTAGTAAGCTACAAATTAGGTGCTTAGAGCACTAGACAAATGTAAAAATAAGTTTTTATATGTGGCACATAGGATAGTACATATGGCACATTACAACATTGCATATTTCGCATGCGAATGGGATTATAGAAGAAGAGCGAGAGAAGAATGAAGAAGGTGATAAGATAACATGGGGGTCAATATTGCTACTTATCATGTTTTGGGAGATCGGAGTGCCGAGGATGGACTGAGGAAAATATATGGTTTTATCCACCAATGCATCCATCCACCACAACATAATTTGTAGGATACAATTATGATGGGAACATCACAAGCACATACAAAACATGTATAAAAAATGGCATGACAAGTTGAGAGGGGAATTCGAGAACAAATGGTGCATTCGCACAAAATTCCCAATGTGGTTGGGGAATAGGTAAATTTTTAGTAATGCAACACTTTAGTCTTACATGTTTTAGGATGGAAATGGTGAGATGGGACCCGGTGCAAGATACTATTTTCCTTTCTTGCGCACAATACCTCAAGTATTCGATAAACCAAATCAATGATGAGCATAATTTAAATTTTGATGCGATAAAGTGGACTCCGATTTGTATACATTACGTGCAACATACATGTGTGACTCAGGATGAAATACTTAGAGGTATTGGAGTCGAGACACACTTGACCTATATCCCCAACTTAACATCACTATCAAAGGTTGATAAGTAGGTTTTTGTGTAATTATGACCTAAGACTTAGGGAGGAGTCAAGGTGGATGTGACAGACTCCACCTTCCCTCAACTGGAAGAATATTTGTTCCACCGATGAAAATGACGCGTGAGGAATAGGTCCTTGAGGAAAAATAAGGAAATGAAGAGGAGGGAAAGCTTGACCACTCAAGGAAGATAATGTATTATTATTGTTGAAGTAGTAGCGGTGTAGGAACCTCACGGGAGGGTAGCGCGGAACAAGAAATGAATAAGCATGCTAAGGTAACAATTGTCTCTAGTTCGGAGATAGGAGAAGAATATGAATTGGAGAAGATGGGTTCCTATTTGAGAGAGGAATTGGAGAAAGAATTCAAAGAGCAGCTACAAAGGGAGAAAGAGAAAGAAGAGGAGAAAATAAGGTGCCCATACATAGGGAAGAAGGAAGTAATAGCCCGGTGAATGACATTACATCGGTTCAAATGGAAGAGCATGAGGCAAAAGGGACTCATAATACTTTTTCATCAAGGAGGATATAGATTTGGGGACAAAAATAAACACACCCACTCGATATGTAAACTATCTAATTTGGAATTCGTTCAAAAACCACAATTAAATTGTTGTTTTACTTTCAAATAGAAAATGACAGTTGAGCTAGTGATTGAATTTTTATGCCTTAGAACTGAAATTTTCAGAGAAAAAAACACACATACGGGAAGGATTTTTTATCTGGAAATCTCCAGAGGAGTAATCGGGAAGGGAAAACAAATATTTATTCCCTTTTTTTTACTTTATTGGAAAATTGAAAATATGAGATAAACAGACTCTACAATAAGTGAGAAAGGAAATTTACAATGTCTCACATTTCCTCCCAACTACTTATCTACTCTGTTCTAAAACACTTTCTTCTACAAACTCAATTCAAACACTTTATAACTATTACACTTCTTCCCATGAAGTCTCTTGCTCCAATAATAAAAATCTCATTCCTACATGTATTTATAGTATTTCTCATGTCCTCCCATACATAGGAGGATGGGAAAGGTCATGGTGGAGAAGAGACATGGAAATCCTTTCCAATTCTAGGACTATTCATTTAAATTTTTATTTTGTTTGAAAGTGACATGACCTGCCCCAATGTAGATAAACGGTCATAGAACCTACACCTAAATGGGTGGGGGTTACATGATCACCACCTTTATTGGGAGGTGGTTTCAGAATCGCCGCTCTACACAGAGTGGTGGTTATGTTAACATATGGATAAAACCTCTATTTCTTCATTTTCCCTCTTTGTTGCGGTGATCGATGAAGTAGAGTCATTTTGGATCCCTATGGATCACACCTCACCTGTTTGAAGGATTTTGGTCCCACAAAATATTAGTGGGGGATTAGATGAGGAAATAATTCCCTCACTTTCTCCTTTGAGTACCACCGGCTTGCCTTGGTGTCTTTGCTTATAGTCTAACCTACCAAGACTCCTGCAGACCTCTTTCAGTCTCTCTAACTTTTTGCTACAACACTACATCCTCCTCCAATTCGCCTCGCAAGTCCAAGATGAAATCCTCAATGGAAGGTAGCAACTGTAGTCCTTCATATTCATCTAGCATGGGTGGCTCATATAGGTGAAAGTTCTCACAATTTATTGTTAGTGTAAAATCACAAGCACCCACGGATGTTGATCGATTTCTAGTTTGATCATACTAGCATCCCGTGTGATTGCACAACATGGAATCCTTTCTCCAAGTGTGGGACTTGTGGCGAGAGAGAATCTCCAGATTAGAGGCTGGTTCCTCAAACTCCTCTGATTAGATCTAATGCTTGCACAACTACAGAGGTTCAGATTCTAATCCTACTCTAAATTACAAGGAGACAGGGGTAGAAATGCAAAATTGAAACTAAACTAAAGATGGTGATGCACCAAAAGGAGTGATGAAACATTTTTGCCATGTAAATAGACACAAATTCATGAAATGCAACAAGGGAAAACATACACAAGCTGATAAGATGCAATAAGAGATCTGAAAATGAAGTAAAAACAATACAAACAGAGGACTGAAAACATTCACAGAGTTTGCACTATCATTTCCATGTAAAAATCCCTTGCATTACACCATCAAAGAGGTATAAACCTATTACAATCCTTGAAAAAGGCCTGATACTTACAAAATTCACTTGTTTTTAGGTGAAAGAAGAAGTCTAATGTTCCAAAAAGTGTTCCCCCTTTTGAAATGAGCCAAATCTGGCTTTTACATTGCATGGGTCGAGCCCAGGAGAGAGAAAACATACAAAACGTGGGAGCCCATTCCTCATTGACTGTAAATGCATTAAATCGGCATGGGGGACCTTACAAACCCATACCCTATCATTTTTGACCAAATTGGAGGAGAATGCGACCCATCCGCATTAAATTTGGTCATTTGAAATGTCATTTTTGCCAAGGACACGTACTACAGAGTTTTTTGAATTTTCTCTCTTGAAACTGAACCAAAATTCAAAATTGACCATGTAATCATGTAGAGAATTTCATAAGCTTTCCAATGATGTAAAGAACGTGTAAATCCAAGCTCTGGATCAAAAGATATGAAGGTCTAAAGTTTTAGGGCAAAACGGCCCAAAAACGGATGTCGGGCAAAAAATTTTAAATTTTGACCTTTTTGCATTTTGGAAAATTTTTGAAAAATTTCCGCACTCCACCGGTCGGATGCCACGTGTCAGGTGCTGGTTCGTTGACATGGGTGCGGGGCATCTTTTACCTTTTAGTTTTTTGGCCAACGCTTTTGCCAAATTCTCTAAGTCCTCCCCGAGCCCCGAACTCCTATCTCCCTTAGGACACGCGTCCTCTTTTTATTGGCTCGGGCCAACGCTCCAACTCGCTCCCTTTAAAAACTCGGCCAAAAACACTTAGTCAAATTTTTTATTGCGCCTCCCCTTGTGACACGTGTCACAACCTGATTCGTTGGCGGCTCTTTCGGCTCCCCGCGTCCCACGCGTACTTTTGGCCCGGATGTCCCAAACGAAAGTCCTCTGTTTCAGCCGAACCGGCCGGTTCGCGTCCTCCACATACTCTTGTCCCAACTGTCCCGATATGCTGGGAAAATATCTTTAGCCGCACTGAAATGGACTATCTTTTTGGCTTTTTGGCGGTTCGCGTCTGCGCATACTCTTGTCCCAACTGTCCCGGACAAAACTTGGTGATTTTTTCCACTTTCGGCCGGTTCACCTTTTCACGTCCGCGCGTCTCAGCGTCCCAATTGCTTAATTTCTACATGGACTACCCGGCGATTTTCAGCCTAGTTCGCGCCCAACGTCCCAATTGTCCCTGGACTACCTAGACTAGGACTTAGCTGATTTTCATGATGATTTTTTTCTGGCCCCCAAGATCTGATGCATGTTATCAAAATTACCCTGAGGGGGTGAATTTTGGATAACAATTTGGCGACTCAGCGGGGTCATCTGCCTGCTAGATGAAAAGACCAGTAGCCTGAAGCAGTCCATTGGGCATGGAGTCATCAAATATTCTGTTTAGAACCCCAATTGACTTAGAATGTGTAAGGAGGAAGATGGAATATCACCTGATGGGAGTGAGGATTGCAAAACATCTCCATGGACAGCAAGCTATGCCAAAGCACTTAGGGAAAACAAAACTAACCTACAACAAAACAATGTGCAAAGCACTTAGAGGAATGAAAATCTAATCTAATATTTACAAGGTGGTGAATTTCCTTCTAGAAGCAACTCTTGAGATAGATTCCATTGACTGGAATCTGCAGTTCTTCACCATCCAATGAGGCCAATTGGAAAGCGTTGTTGTTCTTGCACTTCGTGACCATGTATGGGCCACTCCAAATGGCATCAAATTTTGAATGCCTTCCCGGTTTTGCTCTATCCACATCCCATTTCAACACTAGATCTCCAACCTGAAAAGATCTATCCTTGGCCTTTCTATCGAAGGTCTTCTTGATCAAAGCTTGATCCTTTTCCATTGCTTGGGATGCCTGATTTTTGATCTCTTGCAACTCCATCAACTCTGCATACCTCACCTCCATGGGCTCAAACTCTAGCAACTCCAGCTGCTTCATGAGTTCCAATGTTGGCAACTCAAGTGACATGGGCAAGATTGCCTCTCTTCCATAGACAAGTTTGAATGGAGAGTTACCTGTGGATCTTTTGGGAGTTATCCTATCAGCCCATAAGGCTGATTTTAGTTTGGTATGCCAAGACCTCTGATTCTCGTCAAGAGTCCTCCTAATGATCCTCAACAAGTTCTTGTTTGTAGACTCGGCTTGGCCATTACCTTGAGGGTAATAGTTTGATGAAGTGCTTAGGTAGATACCGTTCTTGACAGCCCACTTAGTCACCTTAGATCCAATGAATGCCAATGCATTATCAGAGATTATTGTAGCAGGTATACCAAATCTGGTTGTTATCCCCTCATAAAAGTCTAAGATGTTAGACTCATTTGCCTCTTTGATGCTCATCGTCTTGTCCATCCGGTGAAGTAGTCGTAGCTATCAAAATCCATTTGTGCCCTTGGCTTGAATTGGGATTAATGACTCCAATGAAGTCCAAACCCCATTGCATGAATGGCTGGTCAACTGAGATTGGATGTAATGGAAGGGCAACAAGTCTTTCTTTTCTGTGAAGAATGCACAATTCTTACACCTCTTGATCCATGCATAGCAATCACTGAAGATTTTGGGCCAATAATAACCAGCCTTCATGATTTTTAGAGCTGTCACTCTTGGTGCAAAATGGCCACCAGCTGGTCCACCATGGAACTCTTCCAACACCCTTTGAATTTGATTTGTGCTAATGCATCTCAGCAACACTCCATTCACATCTTTCTTGAACAAAACTCCATCAACAATGGCATACGGGACAGCCTGCAATCTGAAGTGTCTCCTTTGGGTCTTGTTCATCTCCGGAGGGCATAGGCCTGTGCCTAGGAAGTGTATAATGCCTTGGGTCCAGCAAGGAGTGGGGGCAGCATTGTCTTCTTCTTGATTGCCACTTGGCTCATGGCTTTCTGGTCATCAAACAACCTCTTCTTCATTACATACTTCTCTTTGCTTCCCCAAAACCCATTTGGTCACACAATCCTTTCCCTCTTACCAGACTTGGTGATCTTGATCTCAATGTCATACTCCATGACACGGGTGATCCAACCTTGCCCTTTTCTCATTCAAATCCTTGTTGAGGAGGAAGTCCTTAACCCTTGACATGTGAGACCAGCAGCTGGACCTTGTTGTTTGAGATTAAATGCTTGAATTTCTTCAAGCTTCGATTCTTTGCAAAGACACATGCTTCTCAATAAAAGAATACCTCACCTCATAGTCATCTAGGCTCTGGCTGAAGAAGGCAATTGGCTGCTCATCATTATCCTTGTTCTACTGTACCAAAATGGCAGAAATAGTGTCATTACCTCCAAATGCATAGAGGATGAAATCCTTGGAGAAGTCCGGGTTGATGAGAGTTGGTGCTTGGGAGATGGCTTCTTTGATTGCTTCAAAACTCTCCTTGCCTTCTGCTGTCCACTTGAAATCCATGCTCTTCTTTAACATTTTGGTGATGGGCTTGACAAGGGCTGCAAAATCTAGGACAAACCTCAAACAAAGTTTATCCTTCCCAAGAAACTCTGAAGGGCTTTCTTGTGGCTTGGCAATGGTAGTGCTCTTATGGCTTCAACCCTCTCTGGATCAATTGCTAATCCTTCTTTGGAGACAATATGGCCAAGGAGCTTTCCTTCATGTGCAAGAAAGATACACTTCTTAGGATTCAAAGACACTCCAAATCTCTTGCACCTCGTGAAGACTTGTCTCAAATGAGAGAGGTGGTCTGCTGCATTTTGAAAAAACAGTGATATCATCAAGGTAAATCAGCACCACATTGTTAATCAAACCTTTGAATGCCATGTCCATTGCCCTTTGGAAGGTAGCACCAGCGTTGGACAACCCAAATGGCATTTTCCTGTATGCAAAAGTTCCCCATTTGGTTGTGAAGGCTGTCTTGAACTGGTCCTCTTCCTTCACCATAATCTGATTATAGCCTGAGTAGCCATCAAGTAGTGAAAACCTCTCGGAGCCAGCCACCACTTGCAAGATTTGCTCCATGGAAGGGAGTGGGTAATGGTCCTTGAGAGAGGCTCTATTCAAGTCTCTGAAGTCAACACACAATCTGATCTCTCCACTCTTCTTTCTGACTGGAACTAAGTTGGCAACCCAACTAGAATGCTTGATTGGGAATATGATCCTTGACTCAATCAGCTTGTCTAATTCTTTCCTCATGAGAGGCTCCATGTGTGGATTGACTGGTCTTTGTTTTCTGCCTGAATAGGCTTAGTATTTGGATCCAATTCGATGGTATGCTGAGCTAAGTTGGGATTGAAACCTTTCAAGTCTTCATAGCTCCAAGAAAACACGTCAGGGAACTCTTGACACAGTTGTATGAACTCATACCTTTCTTGTTCAGTTGTCATCCTTCCAATTTGCAATGGTTTGTTCTCTTCTACCAAGATGGATACTGAATCCTCTCTCTTGACCTGAATGTTTGCTTTCTCCTTTCTAAATTGATCATTGGGGTTAAAAATGGACTCCAAGGTGATAAGTCCCTTAGGCAGCTTGTTAGTTCTCAGCTGTACCACTTGGTCACCATACTGTTGTTCCAATTTTTCTTGATTCTTGGCTGAGAACTCAACTTCTTCTTGTAAGAAATGGATGATTTGCTGGTCATTTTCAAACACTTGCCAACTGACATTGTTATCCGGCACTGAAGGCCTCACAATCACGTGGATGTTTGGCTGTACCTTGTCTTGTTGAATGCTTTCCACAATGTCAAAGGCTGCCCCCACTGCTGCAAGCCTGTCAGCAGCTTGATTCTCTTTCCTAGGAATGGATTTGATGCCAAAACCCTCAAAATCTTCCATGAGGTCCCACACCTGTTCTTCTTGTAGCACTTGAGTAGATCATTCTTGGCAAAGAGCATGCAATGTCCCCGAAATCTAAAAGCGGAATAGTACTTTATTCCTTGAGGTGAAACAAGCATAGCTCCACCTCCTGCACCTTGTCTACTCCTTGATCCATCAAAAAACAGCTGCCATACCTCATTTTCATCTTTGTGGTTTGGCTTGGTGATGCTAGGAATAGGCTGATTTTTTCATGTATGCAATAGACCCCTAGCTTAGATTCTTCCACTTCTTGATAAGGATCAAATGCATGTATCTTGTTTGCCCATTCATCAAGAGTTAGATCCAGGATGCTTCCAACCTTGGTGTCAGCCTCATCAGTGCTTGGGTGGTCTTCTTGATCAAATGCTGAACAATTGGCGTTGATCTGACTTGGAGTGTAAGGCTCAATGTGGAAGTTTGCAATAGGTTCAGACCTGATTGTAGCCTTAGTTCCATACCTCATTCTAAATAGCATGTGTGACCAATCAGCAGACAAATATCCCCCAATCTTGGCTATGAAGTCCCTTGACAAGCATAGGGAAAAGAGTGGTGGAAGGTCTATGACTGATACATCTTGTAAAACAACAACATTTGGACAGGCATGCAAGGTAAGACTCAAGTTTCTAATCACCCCAACTGTTGTTACTGCTGTCCCATCTAGCTGCACTACCCCTTTGGATATTGTTTCATACTGGAGCCCTAGCTGATTAGCTATTTGTTTAGGCATTACTGAGCTACTTGCCCCAGAGTCTATCATGCAATTGTGCACTAGCTGATTTCCAATGATCAATGAAACATAGAAAGGAGGGGGTTTCAACATTTTACCTTGCTATCCTCCATGATCTCCTTCAGGCTGGGTAGCATTTGTAAGCACTTTGTCTTGCATCTGAACTTGCTGATTCGAAGTTGGCCAGTCCTTCATGGCAGCTTGTAGCAAATCTCTTTGGCCTGGGATAGATAGGGATTCCCACATTGATATATTGACATTTGTCTTCTTCATCTGATCAATGATACTGAATGGTGATGAAGGATCTCTTTGTTGTCCCTTGGTTTGCACATTCACTCCTTGCACGTGGGCAGCAACAACTAGTATTTGAGTTGGCCTAGGGGCTGTTCTTGGCTGCCCTTGTGCATTTACAACCGGATTTTGTTTGCCAACCACTTGTGGAACCATAGAAGGTCGTGGATTGGTTGGGGCTAATGGTTGTTCTTCACCCAAATTCCTTCTTTTTGACCTTGTGTTGGCTGCAACACCTTGAGAAAGCTAACTTGACTCATGCCACGAAATCTTACCGCTTGCCGGTTTACCAATGTGGTGTCATTTGGGGCTGATTATTGTTGGAATGTTTCTTGTTGTTGGTTGTTTCTTGACTGCCCTCACCCTCCACACCGTAGTTGTCACCATTAATTCTTGATTCAATGCACCATTGAAACACATGGATTGGTTATGAGGCTCATTGCATGGAAAACACCAATCATACTCCTGAGCAATGTTGTTTTGTGTTGGCACCAATGCCTTAGAGGCAGATATGGCATTTGGATTGTAGGGCTGAAATGGTCTATTGGCGGAGGCCTTGTTTGATTCATATTTGCAGCTGGATTAGGTGGTCTTTGTGGTTGGTATGGCTGCTTGTTAGGCTGAGCTTGGGGTTGATAAGAAGGTCTAAAACCTTGGGCTTGTTGCCTCTTGAGAGTAACCGAGATCATTGCCTAGGTTTTGCAATTGCTCCATGACTTCTTGAAGCTCATTTTGGGCACTTGGAGATGAAGTGGAAGCTTCATTTGAACTCTGATTTCTAGGGGTGGGAGAAGGAGCCAAATTAGGTGCTTGATTGGTGTTTGGACTCTCTAAACTTGGAAACAATGGCATGGGAGGTCTAGGGGCAAGTTTGCCAACTTGGATCAAACAATTTTCAGCCCTAATGGCAATGCTATAAGCCATAGGGATAGTTATGCCTCCCATGGACTGAATCAACATAGAAATATCAGAATTTAGAGCTTTGAGATAGTAGAGAAAAGCATCTTCTGTTGTTGGCCTGAATGCCACTAGAATTCTCTCCCAAGTCTTTTGAAATCTGAAGTTGAAATCGGTCAGTTGCTCATTGGGAGCTCTCTTGATGGTTGTCAGTTGCTCCAAAAGAGACAAGTTGTCTCCCTTCTCTCCAAATTGCTCATGAAGTGCTATACTGACTGATTCCAATTTGTGATAGAACCACGACTCCAAGGCTTCTAAACCATTGCAATGCTTTACCCTTGAATGAAGATGCCAGTAACTTGACAGCCACTTGCATCTCATTGATTTCATGAATTACACAAAGGTTAGCAATATCTTTAACATGATCACCTGGAGTAGTCTGATTTTCTCTAGTGAAGTAGGGAATGTTCTTCAAGGCTGCAATAGGAATTGGATGTTGTGCATTGAGGGCAAGTGGGCTGCTACCTATGAAGTTGACATAGGGGTTGTTTTGTGCCATTCTAATTGGTCTTAAAACCCTTGTTGATTGAATGAAAGGCCTACCAGGTGGAGGAGTTGAGAGAGTTATGTTTGGTGGGGATGGAGACCTTTGAATCCTTCTTCCTCTTTACCTTCTTCTTGGAGATAATTTACGGGTATTCAAACAACACTTCTTCTTCTCAACTCTTGACCTTGTGGTGACTCTTCTCATGAGTTTTCGAGGCTGCTCTACTCACGATGAAACCAGGTGGTTCTTCCCCTTGGAGTTGCCAGGATATGCAAATAATAGCTCTTTTCAAGAAAGAAAATTGTAGTAGATGCACATCAACTTTGCTGCAATAAAAATGAGACCTCTAGTGTCCCAGGCGTGCCAAAACCGTTAGTACAAAATCACAGAGCACCCTGGATGTTGATCGATTTCTAGTTTGATCATACTAGCATCCGTGTGATTGCACAACATGGAATCCTTTCTCCAAGTGTGGGACTTGTGGAAACCGAGAGAGGAATCTCAGATTAGAGGTGGTTCCTCAAACTCCTCGATTAGATCTAATGCTTACACAACTACAGAGGTTCAGATCCTAATCCTACTCTAAATTACAAGGAGACAGGGGTAGAAATGCAAAATTGAAACTAAACTAAAGATGGTGATGCACCAAAAGGAGTGGTGAAACATTTTTGCCATGTAAATAGACACAAATTCATGAAATGCAACAAGGGAAAACATACACAAGCTGATAAGATGCAATAAGAGATCTGAAAATGAAGTAAAAACAATACAAATAGAGGATTTGAAAAGCATTCACGAGTTTACACTTTGTCATTTCCATGTAAAATCCCTTGCATTACACCATCAAAGAGGTATAAACTTGTTACAATCCTTGAAAAAGGCCTGATACTTACAAAATTCACTTGTTTTCAGGTGAAAGAAGAAGTCTAATGTTCCAAAAAGTGTTCCCCATTTAGAAATGAGCCAAATCTGGCTTTTACATTGCATGGGTCGAGCCTAGGAGAGAGAAAACATACAAAACATGGGAGCCCATTCCTCATTGACTACAAATGCATTAAATCGGCATGGGGGACCTTACAAACCCATACCTTGTCATTTTTGACCAAATTGGAGGAGAATGCGACCCATCCTGCATTAAATTTGGTCGCTGAAATGTCATTTCTGCCCATGGACACGTACCAGAGCCATTTTTGAATTTTCTCTCTTAAAAATAAACCAAAATTCAAAATTGACCATGTAATCATGTAGATAATTTCATAAGCTTTCCAATGATGTAAAGAACGTGCAAATCCGAGCTCTGGATCAAAAGATATGAAGGTCTGAAGTTTTAGGGCAAAACGGCCCAAAAAACGGATGTCGGGCAAAAAATTTAAATTTTGACCTTTTTGCATTTTGGAAAATTTTTGAAAAATTTCCACGCTCCACGATCGGATGCCACGTGTGTCAGTCTTTGGTTCATTGGGCCAGTGCGGGGCATCTTTTACCTTTTAGTTTTTTGGCCAACGCTTTTGCCAAATTCTCTAAGTCCTCCCCGAGCCCCGAACTCCTATCTCCCTTAGGACACGCATCCTCTTTTTATTGGCTCAAGCCAACACTCCAACTCGCTCCCTTTAAAAACCTAGCCAAAAACACTTAGTCAAATTTTTATTGCGCCTCCCCTTGTGACACGTGTCACAACCTGATTCGTTAGCGGCTCTTTCGGCTCCCCGCGTCCCACGTGTACTTTTGGCCTGGATGTCCCAAACGAAAGTCCTCTGTTTCGGCCGAACCGTTTCGGTTCACGTCCTTCGTGTACTCTTGTCCCAACTATCCCGGACTATCTGGGACAAATATCTCGGCCCGCTTGAAATGGTGTCTTTGGCTTTTTCGGCCGGTTTGTGTCTCCGCGCATACTCTTGTCCAACTGGCCCCGAACAAAACTTGGTGATTTTTTCCACTTTCGGCTAGTTCACCTTTTCGCGTCCCCACGCATCCCAATTGCTCAACTGCTGCGTGGACTGCCTGGCAGCTTTTAGGTTAGGTTCGCGCCCCGACGTCCCAACTGTCCCAGACTTCCTGGACTAGGACTTAGCTGATTTTCATGATTTTTTTTCGCCCCCAAGATCTGATGCATGTTATCAAAATTACCTTGAGGGGGTGAATTTTGGATAACATTTACTATTGAGTACATCCTCATAAATGGAGGAAAATCTAGTCAAAAGGTATTTTCTCCAACCCACTCCATTATGGTGAAGGGTCCATATCATAGTGGCTTGAGCTTCGCGTTTGACCTTGTAGTCTCTCTTTGCTCAAGTAAAGCCAAAATATGTCTCCAACATGAAGCTTATTCTCTCTCTATACTAGTCATGTCTAGCCTTGTACTTGGATTGAGATTTCTTGAAGCCCCTGTTCTTGACTTTGAGATGGATTTTCTGATCCTTTTAATGAATTTTTTCTCTCTAGTCACCTCTGTGTCTCGTGTCTCCTCCTCATCCTACTTCCCAACAATTATGTCCAGTGGATTTGTAGGTATATATCCCAAGCATTCTTCAAATGGTGACTTCATAGTGGATGTGTGTACTACCTAGTTGTAGGAATGTTGAATGTATGCTAAGAACTCATACCAAGTCCTTTGGTATTTACTATTATACCCTATGATCAATTGTACCAAAGTCTTGTTCACCACCTATGTCTGTCCATCTATTTATGGATGGAAATCCATGCTCCTCTGTAACCTAGTATCCATCTTGTCCCACAAAGTAGTCCAAAAATTCCCCAAGAACTGGAATCCCAGTTAGAAACAATAGACTTTGGCAAGCTAAAATGCATCCATACATTAACAAAGAAAAGATATACTGCCTCATGTGTTTTTACCATCTTTTTACATGTCATAAGAATACTCATCTTACTGAATATATCAACAAAAACATAGAGATACTCATGGACATGTTTATACATAGGTAAACCTCCTACAAATTCCATAGAAATGTCCTCCCAAAGATGAGTAGGTACGTGACAAAGGCATATACAAACCCTCCTTCCTAGTTTTAGGTTTTTACAGTACAACAAATTTTACATCTATGTATAAATTTTGATAATTATTCTTACATATTGGGCCAATACACGTACCTTTGTAAGTGGGCTAGGGTCTTACCAAAACCAAAATTTCCATCTAATTTCAAGGTATGTGCTTACCTCATCAATAGAAGTCTTTCTTCTTTAGGCACACAAAGCTTCCCCCATCGGTAGAGCAGTCCATCCTTGTAATAACAATCTTTTATCTTTTTCCTTTCAACCCCTTAGGACTGCAACTAGCTGAAATGTCACCCCAAAGTATCTATCCTAGGCATATGCCTCTCTGTAAGCTTCCTTTGTGAAGGGATTGATATGAGAGATAGTGGCCAAGAAGGAGAAATTCTCCTATGTAGGTGGCCTAGACAACATGTTTGCCACCAAGTTTATACTACCCTTCTTGTATTTGATCACCAGATGAAATTTCTGAAGGAACCCCATCTATTTGTAGTGCCTTTTCTGCACTAAAATATTCATCAAG
Organism: Taxus wallichiana var. yunnanensis; assembly: GCA_018340775.1. Taxonomy (NCBI): domain Eukaryota; kingdom Viridiplantae; phylum Streptophyta; class Pinopsida; order Cupressales; family Taxaceae; genus Taxus; species Taxus wallichiana. The sequence goes on along the minus strand of CM031240.1, from coordinate 673,229,940 downwards.
AGTTGTTACATAAATAGAGAGGAGGTATCCTGTTTCTTAGGAGCCTATCACTATCTCAAATCCCCTCAAATCTCTCTCCCAATCTCCTAACATCTCTCATCCCTTTATTCCCTCAACTTATCTAATTACGTGAGTTGGTTCAACAAACCAATCTCACATGAATACAATATTAATAATGTTACAAATAATATATTCTTAACATAATTTAGAATGTACTTGAAAATACTGGAGAGGTTTGTGGTCAGTGTGCACAATAGTTTCTTTACCCAACAAATAATGCTTCCATTTTTAATTTCCTGAACTAGTGCATACATTTCCTTATCATATACTAAATATCCTTTAACTACTGAAGTAAAAGTTTCAGAATGATAGCATATGGGTTTACCTCCCTGAAGAAACACTGCACCCATAACATAATCACTAGCATCTGTCTCTACTTCAAAGGGCTGCTGAAAATTAGGAAGAGAAAGCATTGGTGCATGACTAATCTTGTATTTTAATAACTCAAAGGATTTTTCTTGTTCCTTACCCTAAAGTAAAAACCCTTCCTCTTTTTGGTAGAGGTTTTGCAATCACAGAGAAGCCCAAAATCAACTTCCACATGTATTATACTTCTCACATAAAATTCATAGTCTCTATGGCTCTGTTAGTGTTATCCAATTGGTGATGGATTCCACCTTCTTTGGATCCACTCGTAGCTCTCCTCCTCCAACCATGTGCCCAAGATAGATAAGTGATTTTGGAAAATTCACATTTCTTCATATTACAAAGCATCTATTTCTCCTTGAGAACTTGGAAGACTTGTTACAAATGAGTTATATGTTCCTCCCATGTGGCACTAAAAATTGAAATATCATCTAGATAAATAATGACACATAAATATATGAAATCCTGCAATACATCATTTATCAATCTCATAAATGTAGTGGGTGCATTGCATAAACCAAATGGAAGTACTAACCACTCATAAAAACCCTATTTTTTCTTGAAGGAAATCTTCCATATATCCTCCTCCTTCATTATAACTTGGTGATAACTTGACTTGAGATCTAAATTTGTGAAGAATTTGGCAATCGAAGATTGTCCAAGAGAGCATCTATGTGGGGAAGTGGATATATTTTCTTTATGGTTACCATGTCCAAAGTGTGGTATTTGATGCACATTCTCCAAGAACCATCCTTCTTCGGCACCATCACAATAGGAGAATTGCATGGTGAGGTGGTCAAATGTATCACACCCTAGTCTAGTAGTTCCTCAAGTTATTTCTTTACTTTATTACTCTCTAACAAGGATTGAAAATACAACCCGATATTTAGAGGGGACCTCTAGAAATAGTGTAATCTCATGCTCTACTTCCTTTTTTGGTAGTAACCATCACCTTTGGGAGCCTAGAAAAATTCCTAAAAGACTGAATAATACTATCCAAATCTTTTTTCCTGGTTAGAAATATTTGAAACTTTTACCCCATCTTGTTTATCCTTTAACAAAAGTAAACAAAAATGATTATGATTTTCTGAATAAGTCATTTTGCTTGGTTAGCACTCACCATAGTAACATGTGTCTTACCTTTGGTGTGCCGGGCGTTTAGCAAGTCCCATCGTTAATCCATCTATATTAGTTTTCCCTTCTCATAAATATAGTATCCTTGATATACAAGTAAGGAATCCTGAAAACAACATCAAAAACATCAAGTGGAATAACATCAACTTCTAATACATCAATATATTGGGAATTTATCCCAAACTTGACCTTACATCTTTTTGTTACTTGAATTTCAACACCCTTCTTAACCCAACCCAATAGATAAGGGTGTGGATGCTCATAAGTATCAAGAACAAGCTTCTTTACAACTACTTTAGAAATCAAGTTAGATTGAGAACTGGTATCAACCAAATAATTTACCTTAGTTCTCTTGATCCGGATTTTGATCTAAAATAATCTAATCTTCTCCTCTTCTTGGCTGTCCATGTCCATGTTGGTGGTGTGCATCTAAACCTCTCATCTATATCAGAATAATCTTCAATTTCCACCTCCCCTTATGTATTTACAACTGTCATGGACTTATTTGAGTCCTTGGTTCGGTTCTTTAAATGTAACTCCAGATGTAACTTCCAACATGTAGCGTCAGTATGACCATTGATATAACAATTCTTGAAAAAATTCTTGGGATCTTTACAAGTATTTAAAGTAGTGGCATCTTGTTTACCTTTCCCTTTCCACTTACCTTTGTTACTTGTTTTCCCATGTTATTTCTTCTACTAATTTTTTGACTGCTTTGCCCTTGGCTCTGCTTCTCCTTGCTTCTTTTCATCATCTATATAGTATTCCTACACACATGCCTCATTGAGATCTTTGGGCTTCATGGAGATGACTTTTCTTTGAAGGTGAGTGTGAAGTCCTCCCAAGTACTTAGTCAAAATATCCTCATCCTCCAAGTCCATGTTTAGCAACATGGCCTACCTCTAAAACTTCGTAGTATAGTCTTGCACACTTTGACCACTGCCTTGTCTAAAATACTACCATTTAATCATTTGGTCAGTCTTGTGGCCAATAGGATAGAAATTAGCTTGAAGCTACTTTTGAATTTTAAAATTCTTTATGAGGTTTCATAATTGACGTTTTTATTTTCACAAGTGGCTAGATGGGTTTCCCACCAAACCAGGCATGTCCCTCCATTTTGAGACATGAAAAGGTGGTCCTCTCATGCCTCGGTGACATTATGGATGCTAAAGTAGACTTCGATTGTTTTAACATCCATCAAGAGGAGTAATTGTGAAGTTTCTCCCATAACTATTGTTGGAAAACAAGTGGAGTTGGTAACACTTGGAGTAATTCATGGGTGAGATTGTAAAAATTTCATGTTAATAATACATTTTAAAATTGTATTTCAGATTTGTCATCGTTCTTTTATGTCATAGTTTGTGGTATTCTTGTGTTGTCTTTTGTTGTGTTTCAGTTACTACCACCAAACCAAAAGTCATGTATTACTAAAATAATCATAGCACGAGGATTTCCTAGTGAAATACTATATCGAGTTCAGATTCATATTGACATTTTGGTTCTCGTTGTCGGGACCATTCCTCATTGGTGGATTTTCTGGAGAGATATTCCCACTTAATCATAAATCATTTGGAGGGTAACCTTGTTTTTACCGTGCATAGTAGTTACCATGGTAAAATCAATTTTTACCATGAATAGTATTTACCATAGTAACTTCACTTTTTACCATGAATAGTATTTACCACAGTAACTTTAATTTTTACCATGAATAGTATTTACCGCAATAACTTCACTTTTTATCGTGAATAGTGTTTACCACAGTAAAGTCAATTTTTACCACAGTAAGTCAATTTTTACCATAGTTTACCATGGTCATTCCTATTTTACTGTAGAAAGGTGTAAAGTCACTTTCTATTAGAGTGATTCCAATTATTTGTGCATGTAAGTTTTGTTGATTGTACTTGTGGGTTGGTATTTCACTTTGTAGTTACTTTTGAAAATGGGGAAGATTCCTATTTTTTTAGCCCAATCTAATAAAAATGCTTCCTATTTCATTTAAAAGTTTAAACGATCTTGCATTTGTAATGGCCTCATAAGAAGGGAACAATGGACTGAATTTTTCCTACCTTTTTGGATGGTTCAACCCTTAGGTGATTTGAAAGACTAGGTGATGATGCGAAAAACTCATGGGATTTATTAACTAAAGTTTTCTTGAAGAATTTTGTGACAGAAATATGTAGATCTCATGATCGAGGTCATAAAGCTATCCCAAGGAGAGAAGGAGAAGATAAGGGATTATCATGCTCGTGTTCTAGAGCTAAGGAGGAAGCTTGATGCCTAGATCCGGAAGGAAGGATTAGTGGATGGGTTAATGAATGGCATGGATAATCTCCTATGTAAGAACTTCATACTTGGGATGAAGCTAGAGATCAGACAATGAGTGAAGTATGACCACCACCCGGTAACCCTCAAAAAAGTAAAGGAGGTTGCAAGAAGGCAAGAAAAAACATGGAAGAAGAGGCCAAAGAAATTGTTGCTAAGGTAGAGCCTATACCAACACCTTTGGTGAGAATCTAAAACTACTCTTGGTGAGCGAAAATATTTCTCCTAGTACATCTAATGAGTATGAATATCTACTTAGGAAGATGGGCTAGTTAACTATTAATCTTCTTCGAGGAAAATAATTTAGTTGCCGGGGAGGAGATAGAGGTCAAAAAGAAATATATCGAAGTTGTATGTTATGGTTGTCATAAAAAGGGTCATTATAAGTATAATTGTCAGATAGAGCTTCTACATTTGGTACAAGAGATAATGATAAAGGAAAAGCACTTGTGAATTATTTTGATGTAGTAGATAGGAGCATAAATAATGAAGCATATGTGTTTATAACAACAATAAAGAAAGAAAAAGATAACCAAGATGGAAATGATCCTAAGAAGATGAAAGGAGAGACTAATGAGAAACATAGGAGAAGAAAGTTGGGTGTGTAATATTTTTGATTTCACGGGGTAAGGACCATACTCCATTTTAGAAGATCTGTCCAAAAGGCTTACACATAATACATATGGTCAACTTCTGGCTATGTCTTCTGAGAAGAGATGAGAGCTACGAAGTGGAATCAATGCTCAATGAAGGAAGGAGGTTGAGGTCCCTGTTTTGGAAGTAGAGGCAGATCCCTATGCTCCATAAGCTGAGGTATTATGTAATGGTATTTTAATTCATGATGTCTTAGTAGATGGAGGTGCTATAGTTAATGTAATGACCGATTATGTAATGAATATGGTGGCTTTAAAAATTGATCGCCCCTCAACACTTATGTTAAGGTCATTAAATAAGGGAAAAACTAAACCAGAAGGTGTTGTTTCAAATGTGGAAATATATTTCATGGGTGTTGTATGTGTGGTAGACTTCCAGTTGATGAAGAATGGTACTGTTGCATACCCAATGTTGTTAGGAAGGCCATGGCTAAGAAGAGTTCATGCTAGAAACTACTGGAATGAAGGATTCATGAAAGTTGGACATGGAAGAGAGAGGTGACGATAAACACAATCCCTTGGCATCATAAGGGAAAACCTGTGGATTCAAGTGATAAGATTGATTATTGGACATCCTCGATTACTCTACTACCAGTGAAGTGGACACAAAAGATGAAGAAAGTGAGGTTGATGTTTGGTCATGGATATCCTTCCGGTCACACGAATCATGAACCCATAAAATTATCGAAGAATAAATTTATGATCGTCTCCAACAAATAAAGATTGGTGATCTTTGTGATAGAGAGTGATAAGGAATCCTACCTCCGGCTCTTTCAAAGGTACATATAATTATTCACTTTTAATTACAAGGAACTCCAAGTTAAGTAAGTTGGGTAGAATATTCTATTAAGATGGTAGATGATGCTTTAAGCCCATAAAGAAAATTCCATATAGAATGAATCCTAATTTCTCCAAGACTGTAAAAGAAGAAATAGATAAGTTGCTTGATGCAAGATTCATATTTGTTGTGGAGAATTCAGAATGGGTTTCTCCCATTGTGATCTCAATAAAAAATAATGGAAGCTACGTATTTTTGTTGATTGCAAAAACTCAAAAAAAATAACAAAGAAAGATCATTACCCTCTTCCATTCTCAGATAAGATCTTGGAAGAAGTAGTTGGCCATGAGTGCTATAGTTTTGTTGATGGATATAGCGGATACAACCAAGTTCATATAGCAGAGAAAGATCAGTTGAAGACCATGTTCACCACTCCTTGGGAATGTTTTCTTATAGAGTTATGCCTTTTGGGTTGTGTAATGCTCTAGCAACATTCCAACGCTTGATGAATAGGGTGTTTGAACCCTACATTGGAAGCTTCATCAGAGTATTTCTGGATGATTTTTGCATCTATGGGAGCAAAATGGACCACCTACACCAGATGGAGATAACATTTCAAAGGTTAGATGAAGCACAAGCCTCACTAAACCCTACAAAGTGTGTCTTTGGATGTTCTAAAGGTGTTTTTAGGGCATGTTGTATCCAGAGATGGTATTGTATGCGATCCACGATAAATTTTCAAAATCAAAGAGTTATCATTTCCTATGAATGGAAGTAATTGAGATCATTTTTAGGTCATGTGGGTTACTATAGAATGTTCATCAAGAATTTATCAAAGATTACACATGTACCACTAACCTAGTTCTTGAAGAAGGATGTTACTTACAAACCGGGAAAGAAGGCGTATGAAGCTTTTGAGCAACTAAAGGAAGCTATGGTGTCTTCACTGTTTTAAAGAATCTAGATTGGAGCAAGCCATTCATTGTGTATATTGATGCCTCGGATGTAGCACTAGGAAGTACTCGAGCCAAAAGGATGAAAATGGGAATGATCATCTTATTTACTTTGGGAGAAGACAAATGAGCAAATCTTGAGGTAAATTATACTATAATAGAAAAAGAGGCTCTAGCTATTATTTTTGATATAAAAAAGTTTAAAAATTACTTGCTAGGGTAGAAATTTATAGTTGTAACAGATCATCAGGCTCTAAAATATATTGTAACTAAGCCTAACCCATCGGGGAGGATAGCAAGATGGATAATTTTGCTATAAGAATTTGAATTTGATATTATAGATAGGCTAGAAAGAAGCATGTCAATGCAGATGCACTCTCTCGAGCCTATGATGGTTTAGGTTCATCTTGTGATGATGATGATTTCCCAGATGCAACATTTTTATCCTTGACACAATCCCTAGTGAATACATAGATATTTGGAATTATCTAAATGAATTCAAGTTTCCTGATGGTGCCAATGCAAAGACTAAGAGGAAGATTACTCAAGCTAGTCATCCATATTCTATTTTGCATGGAGTATTATTTCGAATAAGACCTGATGGACAATATAAGAGGGAAATTGGACGTGATCAAGGGAAGGAGATAATAGAAGAATTCCACAATGGTACATGTGGAGGAAACTTCTCTGGACAACTTACAACAAGAAGGATCTTGGATGTAGGTTATCACTAGCCCACTCTTTTTAGAGATTGTTATAATTATTGTAAGACATGTGATATTTTTCAAACACATGGTAACCGTAAAACTTCATCATCTCCATTATGCCCTATTCTTCCACTTGGTCCCTTTGAAAAGTGGGGAATATATATTGTAGGTCCACTTCCAACTACCCCATGCCAAAATAATTATATTGTAGTTACCACAGATTATTTAACCAAGTGGGTTGAAGCTAGGCCATTGAAAACAACTTCCATGGATGAAGTGGCAAGGTTCATGTATGAACGCATTGTCACCAAATTTGGTTGTCCATTAGAAATTGTAACAGATCAAGGAAGCCACTTCATTAATGAGGTGGTAGAGGCCCTAGTAAACAAGTTTTCTATTAAGCACATGAAGGAAACAACTTACAAGCCAAGCACAAATGGATAGGTGGAGCAAAAAATTATGTATTGTGCCAAATCCTAGAAAAAGATGTAGCTTTGTAGGTACATAAGTGGGATAAAAGGATTCATGCAGCATTGTGGGAATATAGGGCAACATCAAAATCAACAACATGATACTCCCCATTTCAATTGGCTTATGACATTGATCTAGTTCTTCCTATTGAGTTTGATATTCCCACTATGAGAGTTATGAAAAATGAAAGGATGGATGAAAGTGATTCAGTAAAGGAAAGGTTGGTACATCTTCATTTTCTAGAGGAAATGAGGGAAATAGTGAAGGATACAAGCTATAAGAAGAAAATGAAGCAAAAGGAATACTTTGATCAAAAGATTTGTTGGTCTCCATTTCATGTGAATGACTTGGTTCTAGTATATGATTCTAGATACAAAAAAGAAGGCAAAGAAAATTTCTTCCCAAATGGATGGGGCCCTACAAAATATTAGTTGTGCATGAAAATTGTACATATTGACTGGAGAAATTAAATGGCACTCCCATTACAAAATGGGTCAACCACAACAAGTTAAATATTTTCCAGGCACCGACTTCAAAATATCCATAAGAGTCTACTCCAAGGATAGAGTAGAAGCTAGGTAGGGGGAAAATGTCGACATTAAAATTTTCCTCGTAATTTCTATTTCATTAATGTATGTATTAGGAATAGGATGTTGTTAAGTATAATTAGTAGTGGCGCATACGATAAAGATAATAACGGCAATTTGTCGATCGGTGCCACCAATAAAGTAGAGTACGGTAATAGTCAAAGTACAATAAGAATGTTGTGGTAAAAAGTAAATATTTGTCGTAAGTGGTCCAGTAATGTTAAAATGTCAAAGTTAGGGTAAGTAGAGAAGTATGGTCTACATGATTAGGAATTAGAAATATTATATTTGAAATAAGGACAAGGAGTGATGTCATAAATATTTTGTGTATTTTATTTGTAGAAATGTCTAAAAGGTGGAACCCATGTGAGATGATAAGGTTTATCTTATCTTAGAAGATAAGCCTACATGTAAAGGTAAGAGTTTAGATATGGAATATGATTTTCCAGAAGAAATTTCCTATCCTATCTTAGAGATAGGGCGGATAAGCTTGATTTTCTATAAATAGAGAGGCCACCTCTCTTATTTATCATAGAACAAAGTTGTAATAATTATTTTATGAATAAAGGATTCATTGTAAAGGTGTGTTAAGGAAGTCATCAAGAGGAGTAATTGTGAAGTTTCTCCCATAACTATTGTTGGAAAACAAGTGGAGTTGGTAACACTTGGAGTAATTCATGGGTGAGATTATAACAATTTCATGTTAATAATACATTTTACAGTTGTATTTCAGATTTTTCATCATTATTTTATGTCATAGTCTGTGGTATTCTTATGTTATGTCTGTTGTTGTGTTTCCACATTACTACCACCAAAAAAAATATGTGCATTACTAAAATAATCATAGCACGAGGAGTTCCTAGTGAAATACTATTAGAGTGTCGGATTCATGTTGATATTCCCTCCTTAGTTTTCTCATCAAGATGTTATAACATGCATATTCATCTTAACCATTTATAACATGTAAGAATGGTGATACAACATATAGGTTTGGCAACACACATAATAAAGAAATCATTCAATATAAATAATGATTAACAATATCTAAATTACCATAAAAGCATGCTTAGATCTAGATATATTTTCTACCAAAACATAGTTATCCATTTCAAATAGAATTGATTACATAGAAAACATGTTGATTACATCATAGCTCAATAGCATCCATGCACCTTTGGACCCTACGCGATAAAAAAATCACTTACAAAATCCCTCCTTAATACACACATGATAGAATTTAGAAATAATAAATACAAGAGTGCACCACCTATTTATACATAGTGGGGACTTTCCCTTCACTAATTACATGAGTCTTTTCCTAAGAATAGGCATGTTGACAATATACTACATGCTTTTTCAACACTTTGTTTAAATATAGATCGAGCTATAAATAGATCAAATTTATTTTACTTTAAAACTTATATTTAGTTTGTCTTCATACGCCATCCCTATTTTTATTTACATATGATTTCTTATTTATATACATTCCTTGTGTGCTAAGTCACCTTGTTTTCTTTCCTATTTTTAGTTGCATCCTAAAAATTAGCTAATTCCTAAATGTTCTGTATTCATGCAGACCCCTTGCATGCTAACATGTTCCCTTGTGATACGTGCATATTCATGAATTCCTTATTTGTTACTTGTGCACACTCCTACTCTTGGCTTCCAACTCTTGTGCATGGCTAGTACTTCGCCATTTTCTATGACCAACATTACCCCACACTAGGAGTATTGTCCATCCTCGAAATATCATGAATAAATAATGTTCCTCCAAAGAATTACTGAAGAATGAAATAATAAAGAATGGGAGGGGAATTTACCCAATGAATTAAAGAATAAGAATCTTCCATATGCGTGTGCATCCAAACTTAGGTTTGAGGTGGCTGGAGAAGCTCTAGAAACTCCTATTCAAAATATTTTCTAACTCATTCCATTATGTGATCTTGTTAGCATATTTTTCTGGTATGGCCTCAACAATACCGAGATACTTTCTCAAAGGGAATCTCTTGATCTTTCTCCTTTAACTCCTCCACCACAACATCTAGGTCCACACTCACACCCTCTAGTGCATCGGTCTTGTGAAATACCTCTAGATGGATCTCTTTGAGTCTATCAGTAAGAGTTTCCTTTATGACCTTTATTAGTTCCCTGTTCTCTACGACCTCTTGCATGAAATTTTTGCACCTAGACTTATTATCCTTCATAGGGGCCTATATTTTATTCAACTCTACCTCTTCCTTGGTGGTATGCACTTTAAGGATGGGGTGAAAATCTTGGAAATTTTCAAATGCACACTCTGCCTTATTTTTGGCCACCTTCACCTTCGTGATCGAGCTTCATATTCAATTATCTTCTACTCCACTACTTTTCATATTATTTTTCTTCAATGCGGCTGATTCTTCAACCGTTAGCACTTTCCCACTCTTCCTCCCCATCAAAATCATTCTTGTCAAGTCTTCTAAATACTCCAAATCGGTTGGATACCCATACTAGGCTTGATACACTAAATTTGAGCATTTTATCATGATGCTCTTCACTATATCATTTGCCTTATCATACTCATGTGTGTATGCTTCTTCTCATATCTCAAATGTTCTCTGAGATTTTGTATTTGTTTATATTTTTTATCATTGTCACCCTAAATCACTCATATTGTAGGCCCCTTGTTTAGATTCTTTTCCAAAATTCATCCGCTATCTTATTTAGCACATTGGAGGCTTGTTTATCGGTAAGATCGGTAGGGTTAATAATGGGGAAGGTATTTTCTAGATCCAACTTCAACTTCATCTTAGAGTATGAGTCTTTACTTACTTCCAACTCTAGTTCTTTCATATGTGTCTACATACTCCAAGAAAGCATCTTCTTTGTGTGCATCAGTTTTGTGTCATGATTAAATAATTCCCAACCAAAAATTCCTCCTTTAGCCTTTGTGATTTGGAACATGGCTCTCAATACCTTCATTTGATCATCAATGAAAGACATTTGAGGTGCTGTAGAGGTTTATTTTTTTCTCCTTCTTCGCCCCATTTTCCCTTGGCCATCTCTTATGCAATGTTTAGGGGTACACTTGTTTCCATTACCTCATGCAAAGTGCCTAAGTCCCCCCCTTGTAGGATGCTCTCTATCACCATTCTACTCCACTCCGTGCTCTACCTCATGCTCCTCTTCATGCTCTTCATCAACCTTTGAGACTTCTTTGTGCATGACACACATTTCCTCATCAGCTTGTATGATCTCATCTTTGGGTTCTTCTTCATGGGTTCGATCCCCATCGCACGCTACCTCCTCAACATCCTTCTTATCTAATTCCTATTCATCTTCATCAATATGAATCACCTGAGGCTTCTTATTCTCCGGGTTTATATTTTTCTTCATTGGACTTGGCTTGGTTAGCATGACTATAGGTGACCCCTTGGGCACCTCTAAGGTACTTGTGCCCTTATTCTATTCTCTACATTTCCTTTTTCTTTATTCCAGGAAGTCTCTTCCTCTTCCTCATCCATTGCATCTTCTACTTCTTTTTCTTAATTAGAATTCTTCTCACACCTTCTCTTTACTATTCCCATAGTTTTCTTCTTGTGTGGGGTTCTCAAAGATGAATATCTTGCACATTTATATACTTTTTATCCTTCAAATTTGACCTAATATAGATGTATACCCTGAATGCATGCTTACCCACTATCACAGTTGTGGGGCTTATGTCCATATTGTCATATTCTATTGTCTCCACATATTCCGACCTAGATGGGTATACATAAGACTATGTACAAGGTAAAATAGCGAGTCAACACTATCACATTGAAGATCAACTTATGCACATCCTTTAACCTATTCATTATGGCCTGAAATTTTTTTTTTTGTGAAGGAAAAATGAAACTTGCACCATGGGCCTGTTTTATTCATTACTAAGTATAAAATTTCCAAGGAAAAAATGTTGGTGAACCAAAATTTTTCTTGTCCATTCAACAATGAAGGAAATTCCTGGGTATGCATCATTCATTTTTGAATGCTTTGCGCATTCATTTATACCGCTTATGCACACACATTTTGTAAGGGCTTGTTATTTCCCTATCACAAGTGAAATATGCACACCTTACTATGGGTGACTTGTTATCCAATGGATAGACCCACATTTTATTCCCTGGGCCATTTGGTACCTTGATTTCCTAAAACACTATCAAAATAATAATTGCACCCCATGTTATATTTTTTCCTTTACTTACCTAGACCTTTTCCTCCTTAACTATCCATTCAATAACGTATAATGTAATGTTTTAGAGGGTCTTCTGTGACATCTTGTGGGTAACATGCAACCATGTATTATTCACCTCCAACCACCATTCAAACATGCCTAATTTACAACTCACAAGGTGTCTTTGCTACTCTTGTGCCTAAATCGGTGATGCTTGTGATGGTGAATGCATGCTTTCCCTATTGATATTTAAACTATGTGGATGTGGCTTAATCATCCTCTAAGTCTAGCCCAATTTCATTTCTGGTACTACACAAGCTAGTCACCCTTCCAATCAATTGCACAGTGATGTGCATTCTCCTTCCTATGAAGTAAAATAAATCTTATTGCACTTTACATTAATCATTGGTAGAGGTTTTGGATTCTCAAAGTATGGTAATTCATATAGTTGTAGAATACCTTCACTATTCAAGTCCTTTACCATATCATCAATGACTAGTTTCCCCTCCGCCATCCTCTAGGTTAGTTATTTCATAACATATTTCCTTATCTCTCCTTTGTGCACCTCTCGTGAAATGGTTGTAATTACTTATCATGCATTTTATCGGGTGTGATACAAAGTTTCCCTACTACCAAATATGGTAGATACTACATTTATGAGAATCAGTCCTACGGTGCATCATCAATAAAATTATTCTTCTTTTTTCCCTAGGTGATATTTTTAATGTGGGATCCCTCTTTGGTGTGATTGTTTAATTTTTCAAATGTTTAACCTTTGAATTTTCTGAAAACAAGTTCCCTAGGTGCTGAATGAACTTACTTGCTTACTAAATTGTTGTTCCCTAGTGTTGAATGTCCAAATTCTTCGATCGAACCTTCTAGTTACTCAACACTTGCTCTTGATGTTTAACTTCATGCCTAGTTCAGTCTCTAAATCCTGTGCCCTAGCTCCGCAAATCCAAATCCTAGATCATTTCTTACCTCCACGCCTTCTCTCCATGCTTCCAATTCCATAGAAGGATCTCTTAACTCAAGTTTTTGTACACTCTACTCTGGTTCATCTCAATTTTCTAGTTCATTTTTGTACTAGATCTTCCCACTTAATTGCACTTTCAATCGCTCAAACGCACAAGTTCTTAAAGGCAAGGTAAGAATGAATTAACCCACACACTATTTATATTTTTTTCCTAATTTATCTACATTTTATTACTCCTCACCTAGCACACTTATTTTTATTTAAAGCAATTTTTTCTTTTTCTCATACTCTTCTCTTATGTTCATGGTAGTCATAACCTTAACCTTAAGGCATGTGACTACGTGCACCTCCCTGCACCGAACCCAATCTTCCTCTACTCCAATTGTCAAGTAGTATATCTTATTACTACCTCCCTCGTGTTACACTATGTAGCCCTCTTTCCATGTGGTTTCTAAATATGAGAAATATCATACCCTTCAGAGACACCATCATCTTTGATCACCTGTGACACTTCCTTTTGTGCACCCCCATATATGTCCATCAAGCACCATTATTTCACACCGTCGCACACACCAATAAAGTCCTTTAGTATACACCTTGTATTTTCTTCCACACACCTATCTTATACCAATGCGCACTCTGAACCACCTTCATAAGATGTGTTAGCATCACTTATTATCTTTTGCGCACTTGTACCTACTTCACCCCACACTAAAATTATGTGGTCCTCTAAGCATCAACTTAACATATAGTAATCAATTCCTACTTGTGAATACAATTATTAAAACAAAAGAGAAAGGGAAATCTAATCTAAAATGACAATACTGCCTTATTACAAACATGAAGGATGCTTATTTATAGTAGGTGTTCATCCTACTCCCATTGAAGTAACCATGCAAGATAGTTTCATCTAACGTCTGAAATTGACATTTACCTAATTCCAGTATCTTAGTTACTACAAAGGATCCTAACCAATGAAATTTCAACTTTGTAGGATGGCGCACAAACTTAGAGTCATATAAAATTACCATATTTCCCACAAAAAATGACTTGTTCTTGATATGAGTGTCATGTTAAGCCTTCTGTTAAGATTTCTTTATCTTCAAACTCTAATGGGAAATGACATGCCTCTCATCCCACTACATCAGTTTATCAATATACTCATTTATTGTATTTTCATCATTCAAACCTCATGGACATCCAATAGGTAGTGAGCATAACATAAATTCAACAGATAAAACAACCTTTGTGCCAAACACAACCGAAAGGTTTTGCCTTGTTCAATCTTTTATAGGTTGTCCTATATTCCCAAAGAAAATATGATACCTTATCATCTCAAGTATTTCCTTCCAAAATCACATATCTTCACCAAGGTCTACCCCAAGATTTGTTGAAAGCCTCATCATTGTCATTAGCCTATGGGTGATAAGGTGTACTCGTATGGTGTGCTACCATAAAATCTAGTAGAATTCTAATAGTATCATTCAAAAAATGAGTCCCTCTATCACTTATAAGGTGTAATGGACATCCATAGGCTAGCTTATGATATTCTCCCATAGAAATCTAGATGTTATATCTGTAGTGCATTCCTTTGTAGGTGAATCCTCTACCACCCTTGTCAAGTAATATTTACCTATGATAATATAGCACGCGTGTCTTATGCGCATGTGGTGAAATCGGGCCTAAAAATTCAATCGCCCATTTATCAAATGGCTCGCACTTGTTATGGGCCTAAACGATATGTCATATTTGTGCCTGAGGCTTACCTATCCTCTCGAAAATGGTTGGATTCCTTGATAAAGGAATTAGTATCCTTATATAACATTTCCCACCATAAACCTACCAAAAAGATCTTGAACGTTGTTTCTTCTCCTACATAGTGTCCACCAATTATTCCTTAATGCAATTCCTCCATGATAACTTCACATTCATGCTCTAGAACACATATACACAAGAATTCATCTCTACACATATTATACAGGTCTCCTCCAATGAGATGATATGGTGCTACATGGATAGTAACTTGCTTCTTCTCTAACGTCTTCATTCCTGTAGGCACAAGCCCCGGTGTGCAAGAACATTATAATATCATCTAAATCAGATGGCACATTGTTGAGTCTAAATATTTGAGCATCTAGCATAGTATCATCTACATTTTGTACATCCTATCCGAGTTAATCCTTGATAAGTGATTAGGCCCCAAGTTTCTCTTTCATGGCTTTACTATAACTATTCCTAAAGAGAAGTATCCAACGGAAAATGTGCCCTTGTAAGATCAATTTATTGACCAAGTACTTCAATGTCGTGTGATCTATGTAAAAGATAAATGGTGTCCCCAATAAGTACTTCATGAACTTGTGAAACACGTATATCATGGATAATGCCTCGCACTCCGTAGTTATACACTTTTTTCATTGGTGTCATCTTCTTGCTCTCAAAGTAAATAGGATGATCAACTTTCCCTTCTCTGGATAAGCTAATATTGCTCCAATTTTCATACCTAAAGCAATACATATACATATACATGAAAAGGCTTGTTCTAAGAAGGTAAGTGTAGGATAGGTGTAGTGGTTAGTTTCTCCTTTAAGGTTTGAAATCATATTGTTGTGCGTCACCCTAGTAGAATTTTCCTTTAACTATCAACAATTCTTCAAGGGCACATCAATATTTTCATACCCCTTA
The DNA here is from genome assembly GCA_018340775.1 of Taxus wallichiana var. yunnanensis. Classification (NCBI taxonomy): domain Eukaryota; kingdom Viridiplantae; phylum Streptophyta; class Pinopsida; order Cupressales; family Taxaceae; genus Taxus; species Taxus wallichiana. The sequence goes on along the minus strand of CM031240.1, from coordinate 673,214,059 downwards.
ATGAAATTTCTGTAGTAACTAGTGTGCCCCAAGAAACCACACACTTAACTTTGATTAGTTGGTTCCTTGTAGCCCTAGAATAACCACAATCTTAGTTGGGTCTACCAAAAATTCTTCTTTGTAAATAATATGCCCAAGTAATGTACCAAAGGGGTGGAAAAAATGAACTTCTTAATGTTGAAAGAGATGTTAAGTTGCCTACATCTCTCAAAATCAATCTAAGGTTATCACAATGATCTTTAACCAGCCCATAAATGGTCCAATCATCTAATTAGACCTGTAAAAACTTGTGAATGAAATCCTAGAATGCTTAAAATACGATGTGCAAGAACACCACTGGTGCATTCTTCAATCCAAAGGGCATGAAAATGTATGCAAAACTTCCCCATTCAGTTACAAAGTTGGTCATCTCCTTATATTTGTGTGCAATGTATACTTGATGGTACTTGGAGAATCCATCCAGTAAATGAATAGACCTCACAACCTATAATGCCTTTAAGGATATCCTTGGTGAATGGCATAGGAAATAAATCAATGACACAAGAAGCATTCAAAACCTTATAGTCCCACGATCCATATTGTGCCATCCTTCTTTATGTTGATCACCATGGGGTTGATCCATTCAAATTCCTCAATAGGTTCAATGATCCCTGACTTGAACATTTTGTAAATATCCTCTTTCACCTTTATAAGTAGGTTGGGATTCATCTGTAAGGACTTTTCCAAATGGTTCCCATAGCATCCTTTAGCTTGATCTTAATTTCACCTAGTGATGGGTACACGGTCTTCAACTCATGATAACCCATTGAAAATAAATCCTAGAAGTCATACAATAGCTCAATAATATTCACAACTTACGGTTACGAATAATAATCACCAATTATCACCTCCTTAGGTATGTCTTCAGTCCCAATGTTTACTTTCTTAGTCTTCATAGACACATTGTATGTGCATGCTTTCTCATCAAGGGATTTGAACACTTCGCATGCACCCTCTGTGTGCTTAATGTCTAGATCCTCTACTTCTTAATAATAAATAAAGTAGACTAGTTTCCTATTTCCTTTTTCTTTTTTGTGCACGTCCCAATAACGTTTCTTCTATTTTTATCACATCCTCTCGTGCTTTAGTCTTAGATTCTCCTTATAGTTGAATCATGAGTTCTTCATCCTTCACATTATTCCCCAACATGATGCACCTCATAATATGCAACTTCATGAAATAGAGGATTAGTAGAAAAATAATCAAAAGTATGAACAATAACATTTTTTCATGTTATGCAAACTCGTTGTTTCTTGCTTCAACTCGGCATGCACATACGAGGCACGAGTGAAACCACGCAAAGTAGAATAAAATTTGTGCACCCAAGTGATGGTGGTAATGCATCTTTTCCTTATGCCCTATTCCTTTCATAGTTGTGAATAAGTACTAAAGTAGGGGTCTTACTATCATAATCTAGTACCAAGGAAGGGAGATTACTCCTTACAAACCTTTCAGAAAAAAAAAGGCTACTATGATCTCACTCCAACCTAATAAATTTTCCCTATGTGTGGCTCACACTAGTGTGTTATTGTCCCATGCAAGGTATATACTATCATTTTCCTCTTGTCTCCCTCATTTCACCATTGGTCTTCCATCGCATGTAAGAAAGAGTCAGGTTTCTCTTCTCCAGTATATTTTGGTAAATTATCCTTACCCAAGTGCCTAATCATGCACGCCTAATAATCCTAGTAATTCTTACTCATACCTTGCGACCTACTATCTCGTAAGTGCCATGGGACCGATTATCACATGACACACTTTGGTTGTATCATCAATGGTACGTATTCTCATTTAAGTGTGCCTTCTATTGATGGCTCCAAGTTTTTGGGTCATGCACCATATGTGCATATATTATTTTGAGATCCTCCTCATTGATTGGATCTATATAATATGAAATATTTCATCATCTAAGGGTATGAAAACACATTCCTTAATATTTTAAAAACTTATTTAACACTTCTTAAATTATAAATCAATGTTGTTAGGATAGCACCATGGATGGCCTAAAAGTTTCAGGAAGTTATCTTCCTCTGCTAGCTCAAGAACCTCAAAATAACCTATAAATTTAACACCTTGAATAGTGATAGAGGCATATTTGAGAACTCCAATGGGCATGGCCCTTGTTTTTTTCCATGTAAAACACATTGGAAGATGGCTGTAATGGTGGTCTTCCCATCTGGTTCCACAAATCCAAATGTAGAACATTAACTTTTGTGCCAGTTTTAATAAGAATATTACTCACCAACCAGCCATTTATCACAACATCTAGTGTGATCTCCTTATCACATGGTCATGTGGTGGTAAATTTGCATGGAGGATCTAGTGCTCTCTTTCACACACGATCATAGTACCTTGTCTCACAACCATTCTCCCAAATATGGTATGATGCTCTCTTGCCTCAAAATTTGACACACTTATTTAAGATCATCAAAATATTTCTGTGGGAGATCGGTACCCTTCGTGTGCTCCCTCTATTATGCTTGATCCTTTAAGAACTAAATTTGTCCCTATAATCCTGGATGACTCCCATGGTCTCTAGTAGACCTCCATCTACTAATATACATCTAGATACTTTGCATGCACTACCTCTTCCCTTTTGATAAGATGGGTTTCCTTTACGTACTCACATGCATGTGTCACTTCTTTGTGCATAGTAACTAGTATTGGTTGAAGCTCGACTCAACCATTTTCTTGAGTGTCTACCACTCATGCTTCACATGATCTACCTTAATCATTTCCGTTCCTTTTTCCTTCTTTTTTTTTACACATGTGGGCATAAAGGTTTGGATAATCTTCAACTTTGTGATCCTTTCAACAATACGTGAAAACTTGATTCTTTAGGAATTCATGATGATATTGGTATGGTGATACAAAATTATAACATGTCCCACATGCAAACCTACCATAAAAACCATGGCCTCTTCTTTGATATCCACCTTTGATTCCTCAATTTCCTTATTACACCCTTCATTGGTCTGCCCTTCTTACGCTTGAGAGATACTTGCCACAGTGGTGTGGCGCGACCTTGTTTCACATGCCTCATGAATATGATCAATCAAACAACATTCAGCTGTGTCTTGGGTATGTGCATCATAGATCTTGCAATACATGGAGAAATTATTTTATGTTGCACGCTCCAAAAGTGGGAAATTATGGACATCGTGATTTTTATGAAAAAAATCACATGAAGTTAACAATGCATAGACATTCATACACAGAAAACTATCCTTTGAATGTCCTTCCACTTCACAATCAATACACCATAATACACTACAGGTCTCATGTGCTGAATTGGAAGACAAATTCTCCAACTATGTAGTCATTGCTTTTATTTGTGCCTTAAGGAAGGGATTCACCCTCTACAATTCCCATAATTTTTGCATGCAAAGATGCTTCTAAATCCTTGCATGGGTTAGTAAAATGTATTGTCGACAATGCTTTGTAGAAAGGTGTGGCAATCCTCCTACAAACCTTTATGCATCTTTGGATCTCGATGAATATCATAGGATATCTTAGACAACAAAGTCTTAAAATGAGCATCATATTCTCTTACACTTTCAGAAAAACCCTGTTTAATGTCCTTTAATACATTAATGGTATGTTTCTTGAACTCAAGTATGTGAAACACAACCAAGAAGGTGATGCAAATGCATCATAATCCACTTGTAGTATGATGTGGATTATATTTTTGTACCAAATGTGCACATGGCCTTGAAGTGTGGTCATAAATTAACTCACCTTTCAATTAGGTGTGGTGATTCCCTTAGCTCTTCATAAAATTTCACACTTATGAAGATGCTCAAATACATATTCTACACCTCTATACTCCAGAAAATGAAGTGACATCTCAAAGAAAATTTGAGGGGTTTTCTATTGTGGCTTTTGAGGTTGATGAGGTTATTGAACTGGTTATTGCCCTTATCCTGGAATGCATCTAGATCCTAAATTTCATCCTCCACTAGGATTTCCACCACACGGTAGCTAGCCTGAACCTACTAAGCCTCGCTTTGTGACATATGGCCCTATAGATTAGCTTCTTTTCATCCTAGTAGTTTACTAAAATAAACACCAAATGTCTATCCTATAGCTCCCATAATAGAGTACTTCCAATGGGTTATGAATTAACACTTTTTCCTAATAACAAACCTACAAAGTTACCTATAAAAATACTCTGTCTAAACAATGGTGCATGTTACACTTTGCCATGTGCACATCCTTAATCTGTTGCACCTCTTGGGATGATACTAAAATATTCCTTCTATTATCTCCTATACAAGGTAATGGTATGTGATTAACCTCCTACTCACCTTCACTATGATGATATTTTACAACAAATTTTGGATTATGAACACCTTACATAAGGGCTAGGTGACCGGAGGTTGGGTCAAATGTTTTCTCGTGGTTCTCATTCTCTCCTTAGACTCACTCTCATCAAATTCCAATGGGGTCTCACTCTTGTGTTTCCCTAATCTTGGAAAGACACAATCCTACGGTCCCTCGCTTACCGTGGGGTTCTCATCACTACCAATATTCATCATTCTCCTTAGTCTTAGAACTTCTACAACTTCCCCCTCTCTCATGCATCATTATACCCACACAATATTTCTTCTCTTTCTCTTTATTCTACGTGGACCAATGTCATCCTTCACAAACATGGTTCTTGATCCTATGCATAGTGTGGTTTTAGCTATCCATATTTAGGTTCTCCATTCCTAGTTCAACCATCAAGATCTTAATAGTTAAAGTTTTCACGCATAAATATGAAGCTTGCGTTAAAACTTGAACTTTTCTTCCTCTGGGCACAAGTATGTTGAAATCATGTACTCTACGGTATAAATGTGTAACACACTGTTGATGCAAAATCACAGCACCCCTGGATGCAGATCAGGTTTCTAGGTTGATCACTTTGGCATCCAGTGTGATTGCATAACATTGAATCCTTTCTCTAAGTGTGGGACTTGAAAAATGAGAAAGAATTCTCCAGAGAAGGCTGGTTCCTATTCCTCTGTTCAGATGCACACGAAATATGCAGAGGGTTTTCTCAAAACCTAATCTAATCTGCCAAGGAGACAAGGTAAGAGGATGCATAAAATAAATCTAAGCTAATAGAGGTGATGCACCGAGGAATGAAGAACACCTATTTTGCCAGTAAACACAGACCATTTGAATGTGATATAAGATTATGCACAGATGACAAAACCTGCAGTAAAAGACCAGGAGGATGCAAAAAATGAACACAGAGAGGGCTGAGAATCATCCACAGACATGCATTACTTGCTCCAAAGATTGATACAATACACCACAGAATGCCATGAGGCAGAATAGTATTACAGTTCAAATGAGAGGTTTGAATTCCACAAATTCACCTGAGGAGAAGAAGGGAGAGGCAAAACAGAAAAATGTTCGACCTCTGAAAAGAAGCTCCTCTTTACAATATATAGAAAGAATGAGAGAGGGAAAAGAGAGAGGAAAGCCAAATCTACCCCAACCACCTCCAGGTTGCATTCCATTCATCTCATTATGGTAGAAGCGGCGGATCCTGGCAAAACGGCTAGTCTTATGAGCGGCGAAGCTATCTCTGCTTTGCATTAAAGTTGTTTGTTGAAGCATTACTTCTACTTGTTATTTCGCGCCAGAGGTGTTTCTTGATTTTCTCTCTCCAAACTGAACCAAAATGCAAGATTGACCTGAAATCGTGTAGAGAATTTTACCAGCTTTCCATTGATATAAAGAACGTGCCAATCCGAGCTCTGGATCGAAAGTTATGGCGATCTGAAGATTTAGGGCAAAAACGGGCCAAAACGTGTTTTGAAATCTTTCCCACGCTCTGCCACCTGGATGACACGTGGCACGTGCTGATTGGACGAGCAATTCTCTCTCCTCTACCTTTCGCGGGCTTTCCTTTTGAAATTTCCTTGTGGGCCCCTTAAACTTGGACACGTGGCGCTATTTCATTGGTTCGGGTCAGTGCTCGAAACCTCGCCCTTTGACTTTTGGACTATCTCCCTTGTGACACGTGTCGTGATTTGATTGGTCCGCGGGTTTGCCGGCTTTTCGCGCCCTTCACGTCTTTATGTCCCGGATGTCCCAAACTGTTTGGGACAAAAACCTCCGATCCGCCCGAAATGGGCTTCCTCGTCCCTCATTTGCTGATGACACATGGCGCAATCCGAGTGGCTCTCGACTTTTCAGCTATCCGCGTCCCTCGCATCCCTGAGATGTCCTAAATCGAACTTTCTCTGTTTCGGCCGAACCGGCTGGTTCACGTCCATTTGTCCCAAATGTCCCAGTGCTTCGTGGGACAAATTCTTGGCTCGCCCGATCCGATTGATTCACATTCTTCGGCCGGCCCGAGATGTCCCTTTGCTTCGGACTGTTTGTTCTCATTTTGGCCGATCCATTCTGGTTCGCATGCCATGTGTACTTGTGTCCCGCGTTTGTCCTGGATGAAGACTTGGGAAAATTTTTCCTTCTTTCGGCCCGATTCGGGCATTTCATGTCAGCGCGCGTACTGTGGCCAGATGTCCCTTTGCTTCACGAGCCGCTGGAGGATTTTCGGCCGATCCGCGCCTAGATTTCCCAAATGTCCCATTGCTCCTAGGACTAGGACTTAGCCATTTTTCGTGATTTTCCTATTTCAATCTACTTGCCCAGGAGGCGCAAAACTCTTATGCATGTTATCAAAATTTACCTGGGGGTGAAATTTTGACAACAACACCTTCCCATCAGAAATCTACAGCTCTTATCCATGGTTCATCCACATTAGAGATTATTTGATAGTCATCCTAAATGAAACCTTTCTTCTTTCCTATCCAGACACCTCTGCTATCTACATAAAATGCCAACCACTAGTTCAATTCTACTAGGAAAAAGTTGAAGAACTTCTCATACAAATAATCATAGATATTGTCTTCCACCCACTTGCATGCATTAAAATCAGGTCTAGTGTTGTATCTACGATTAAACATGTCCTAGATGTCATGTATCTAGATCTCAACATTCTCCAAAGAAAATCATAAATGCATGAAACATCTTGATGAATAGATTGAAAAGAGGTATCGGAAATGGAACCAAAATATAGTCTTATTTACTACTAATACTTATCTAACTAAGTGTGATGACACTTCATCCGAGAAAAAGTCTACATGCTCACCCGAAGCATGCAAAACTACTAGGTCCCTCTTTTGTTCACTCATCAATATGTTAGAACATTCATATTCATCTTAACCATTTACAACATGCAAGAATGGGGATACATAATATAAGTTTGGCAACACATTTAATAAGGAAAGCATTCAACATAGATAATAATTAAAAATATCTGAATTCCCCAAATACCATGCTTATATCTAGTTATCTTTGCTACCCAAACACAATTTTCCATTACAAACATAATTGATTACATAGAAAACATGTTTATTACATCATAGCTCAATTACATCCATGTGTAGGAGCACTGTGCATTACAAAACTTAATTACAGACTCCACCCTTAATATAAACATGATAGAACTTAGAACTACAAAATACAAGAGTGCACCACCTATTTATACATGGTGGGGACTTGTCCTTCACCAATTAAATGTGTCTTTTCTTAATAATAGGAATGCTAACAATAGACTACATTCTTTTTCAACTCTTCTTAACTCTAGATTGAGCTATAAATAGCTCGGCTTTATCTTACTTTAAAACCTATATTTAGCTTTTCATCATGCATCATCCTTGTCTTTTCCTGCATGTTCTTTCTTATTTATAGACCTTTCTTATGTGCTAAGTCACCTTGATTTCTTTCCTATTTTTAGCCGCATCCCAAAAATCAACTAAGTCCCAAATGTTTTGTATGTGCAGACCCCTTGTACATTAACCTATTCCCATGTGATACATGCACCTTTTTGCATTCCTTATTTGTTCCTTGCACATACTCCCGTGTGTGGCTTTAAACTCTTATGCATGGGTGAGTACTTAGCCATTTTCTCCAACCAACAATAATCCATTTGGTATATTCCCATATAAAATTGAATGCTCATGAATAATGTACTACAGATCTAATGGTGTAGGGAATTTTGATTGTTGATATTCCACTGAGAAAAAATGTGCCTTGAATCCATTTGTACCCTTCCTAAGAATTTATACATTTGATGAGAACTTACCAACTATGAAGATTTATCCTTCATTCCACGTATATCATAATTCCTTCCTTCAAAATGGGCGCATGAACAAATCTTGGAATTTCATCACTACTATTCCTAAAGTAGTAATCCATTAGACTCCCAACAAACAAATTTCTCCTCCTATTGAAATGACATACATGGGGCCTTCTATTAGGAAATCTACCATAGATATATTAAGCTTATGGTGTTTTCTTGAATAGCTAACTTTACCTCCATCTACAACCATGACCTAAAAATATGGTGTTGGATAACTGAAATAATTTAAGTGTATGCCCAACTTATGATTGATGAAGTTATGAGTACTTTCTAGGTCAATTACTATTTTCACCCTTTGCTTCTTCACAAACCCAACAACCTTGATTGTTTGTGGGGTGTTAATTCTTGAAATGGAATGACAAGATATAATTGTTTGAGATCCTTCAACTTTGATCTCGGGAACCTCTTCCTCTGCATCAACTACATTATCCTCATCTTGTTTCTCATTATGAACCTCAATGTAGAATAAATTCTCAGGAAATTTATGTCCTTTGCTTCACTTGTTGTCATATTTATAACATAGGCATTTTACTTATTTCTCTTTAATTTGCTAAGGATTCAATCATGCCTGTTGTGGAAAAGATTGTGCTAAATTTGTGCATTCCTTATAATTAGAGAACCTCCTCCACTTTATCATATCTCTTTTCTCCAAACCCCGATAAATGATCATGAATTGTGATATCGACCCTAGATTAAGAAGCTTAACATCATGTTAGATGTTATCATTTATCCCACCAAGAAGAGATCATTTAGATGATACTCTATGTATACTATGAAAAATACAACTAAAGAAAATTAAACAAAAACAAGTGTAAACCTTCCAATTGTAAATACCAAAGCAACCTATATTTGATTTGACTGAAATAATAGGAAATTTGAGTGACATTTTTATAGAAATAATTTGAGTTGTGAGCTATGGTTTATTTATGGATGCTCCAAGTAATCTGAATGAAATAATAGCTAAGCCATGAGCATGAAGATGTGATCTTGATGTGATTTGGGAAACATAACAATATGATAACTTAATTTGATTCACCAAATGATTGCAAAAAATGGAAGCATGAAATCTCAAAATCTTTGGTGGATGATTTTCATAGGAATGATAATTGATTTCAGTAGTGGGAAAAGTGAATCCTTATGTTTCACTGATTCTTAGAATCGTTTCTTTGAAGTGTTGATGAAACAGATAGGGTAACAGGCGTAGGAGGAATACCTGTTCAAATGTTGGTTGATGGGTTGTTGCGCACGTATGACTTCCGGATCCACAACTGATCGTGAGAGCTTCCTTTTGGCTAGGAGGAACTACCTGTAATGAAAACAAGACCACCAGAAGGAATTAAACAATATGGGCAGTGAACTGCCTAGCGTATGATAGATTTGGGAAGTGTGATACTTCCTAGATGGCTGTCAGTCCACTGTTTTAAACAATTTAATGCTATAAACAAATTAAATCCTATTTCTATTTAAAATGATTTAGGTATATCACTTAAAACACAATAAGAAATAAATCTAATCTAATAGGCTAAGCTAGAATAGAATCCAAAGGTCAAATGATTGGTTCTGGGTTCTGTATGTCTGATAGAGGTCTCGGGTAGATCACAGGTGAATGAGGGTGAGATGAAATTTGGTGGGTAGGTCTCTATTCAGGGTTGTATGAGAAAATACAAAGATTGATATCGGTCAGGGGTGACCGATAGTGGTTAGGTGTGACTGGTGCCGGTTACTGTGAGATCTGGAAATATCACAGAACAAGCTTTTGGTCTCCTTTGTGATTGCACAAAGGACTTTGGTGAGTCGGGGTGAAATATTGGGTTACTGGAGTAGGATTTGGTGAGGTTTTAATGGGTATATGGAGGTGAAAATGTTGGAGAAGGTCAATAGGGGGCAAGATAAACAATGGATGATAAAATGATGATGAAATGAAATAAACTAGGAAAGTATGATGTTATACTTACTTGGATTCCATTCTGAATGCCTGTGTGTGAGGGATGGAGGTGTTGATGAGGGGTTTGAAGGTTGCAAGTGATCACCAACTGAAAGAAATATTCTACATGGGCTGCATGTACACTCCTCTTTGCTTGGATAGATCAGATCATGGCTGGGATGGCTGTGCAGGAGAAGATGCTCAATCTCCTTCCTTGCATGTAGGTTTTCATTGGAATTTTCTCTTTGAAGATGCATTATCTCTCTGAGATGTGTTCTTTCTCATCAACCTTCTCCCAATGTTTTCCAACCTTGAGAATAAGGTAGTTTATGGGTTAAAAGGATAACCGACAACGGTCCAGCTTAACCGGCGATGGTTAGGGGTAACCGGCATCGGTCAAGGTGGGATTTCCTAGGTTTACTAAACTAGGGAGATCCTCTTGATTTCCTTGGATCTCATGTCGTTATCCCATGGATTAAACTAGGAGATTCTTGTGAGCATGAGAGGATGTGGTTAGAGGGAATGTAGGCATTGATTTTTAGGGTTTGGGTAAGTCTTAGTTAGTTATGGCAACTTACTAAGAATAGGTCTTAGGTTGAGTTGGCTTGGTGAGGTGTCTAAGTGAACTGTATGTGGGGATATTATTTAAATAAGATATTTAAATAATAAATATAGTGAGGGTAATGAATTAATTTAATTTAATTAATTAAATTAATATTAGTGGGGTGAAGGGGGTCATGGCTAGGTAAATGTAATAAAGGGTGCTTATTGGTCATGGGACCAAAGGGGAGTGTGACCTAATTTTAGTGTCTACATTTTTCCCTTTTTTTTTTGTAGCTTGTATTGGTAAGTAGCTAACAAAAATAAGATGTGGTTACCCCATGTGTGGGTGAAGGTGATCCCCCTCAAACTAGGAACTGACGAGGTAGCAGTCGAAGCGATGAGTGGTTTGATAAAAGGAATATGTGAGGAAAAGGTAGGTGGGCATGGGGAAAAAAGGGTGAAATGTCTACTCGGGCAATCTAGGTAATGGGTCAAGGTCAAAGGTAGCAACAATAAAATGCATGCACACATATAAACTACAGACACATCTAGGGTTAAAGAGCAGGTAAAATCTACATCGTCTAAGGTCGATAGGTTTATCCAAACAAGGTTGAAGTGAATATGGTATCCAAGGTATAGGATATGGTCAGGAAACACAACGTAGGTTAGGTGCAGGAACATTTAGGTATGTTCTAGTACACCAAAGGTAGGGTTAGGATAAACGGTCACAAGCAATAGGCTAGGTAAGGTCATCAGGTCAATCAACACAAGTAATAGTGCCACAAGGTATAGCGAACACATGAGGTCAAAGGTCACTAGTGATGGTCCAAGGCCAAATATCTAGGTCACAGCATAGGTAAGGCCAAGGTAGGGGTAAAATAATAAGAAGTCCCCAAAGGAGGACAAATGGAGGTAGGAAGTGATGAGGTCAGGAAAGGTAAGGTAATGGGTTGGGTAAAGGTTGGATGGGGTAAAGGATTAGGGTAAAGGGTGGGGTAAAAGGGAAAAGTAAGGGCAATGTGTAGGTGATGGTGACTGATGGTGGTCATTGATAACCGACATTGGTATAGGAAAACCAATGACGGTGAGGTAGGGCACGCGACCGATGCCGGTCAAGGGGAACCGCGCGTCGTTAGGTCGGGTTTGTTATAAAAACAAAAAATCCACATTTTTATTATTCATTTGTTATTTGCAAAGTGAAGAAATGACAAAAAAGAGAGAGAAAAGAGAGAAAAGTGTCCGGAGGAAACGAGATAGTGAGCTAACAATCTGATTTGATGAGGGTTGGGTTGGTGAGTAGTGGGTCCACGGGAGCAGGGTGAGAGATTTGATTGGTCAGAGGTTACGAGAGCTATTCGGTGATGGTAGAGGCTAGAGAGGGATCGGGCGGGCCACCGGCATAGTGGCCAGACATGCCACCGAGATGGCGGTAGTGTGACGAGGTAAGCACCTAACTCTATATTGGTGATTAGATAGATGAGAGGTTTTGGTTATTGTTATTGGTCATGGTTTTGTGGTTTTTGTTTTTGTGGGTGGGAAAAAAGAAAAATGTGGGTATGGGAGAATAACGAAAAAAAAGAGGGGGAGGGTAGTAAATTGTATAGGTGGGGTGGGTAGAGGTCTTGGGGTAGTGTAGGTCATTGTAGGTGGGGTAAAAGGGACATGTGGGAGAGTTTTTAAAAAGGGGGTTTGGGAAGTTGTGGAATTTTCCACGACAGTGACCAACATTGGTCAAGCTTGGCCGGCGTCGGTTGGGTAGAATCGGTATCGGTCACCAAATAGGTGACCAATGTTGGTTAAGTGATAACCATGGTTAGCTAGGGTAGAACCGGTATCGGTCACCAAATAGGTGACCGATGTCGGTTAAGTGATAACCGTGGTCGTAAAGGTGAACCGGTAGTGGTCACCAAATAGGTGATCGATGCCGGTTTAAAGGTGACCAAAGTTGGTTAGAATAAACCGGTATCGGTCAAGATTTTAGGCACAAGGGTGCAAAATTGATGTAGGTTAGGTAGTTGAGATGGGTAGGGTAAAAATAGGGTGGAGGGTAATGATAATTGGTGAATATGGTCATGGTAAATATGGATTAATGTCGTATTCTTGGATTGGATGTAGGGGAGAGTGTAGTTACACATGCGGGATAGGGTTCCGCCTCTATGGGTGACATTGCATGGCTTAGCAACCCCTTTGGAGCTGTACAGCATGTGGAGGTAGTTGGCTTGAGTGGGATTTGGCACTACCGACATGCATGTTGTTGGGTAGCCCAACTTGATGGTCACACTCATCGATAGATGGGACTCGTGACCAACACGTTCCACCTTCCGACGGGTGAGATGACTATCACCCTAGAGGACGTGTTCCATATTTTGTGGTTACCCATATTGGGTGCCCAAGTTTACTCTATCTCCTTCGAGGCCTCAGAGGAGCTGATCAGGGACAATTTTTGGTGAGGGGGCAGAAGATATGAGATTCATAGCACCAGTTTGAGCTATGGAGAGATGTACCTAGCCCGTCCGGATGAGACGAGGCTAGTGGTTCTATTGATGGAGGCAATGTGCTGCTATGCACTACCAGATGCAGAGGGTGGACACTTTCCCGATCACTGATGGGGGTGCTCCATGATATGATGGTAGAGGAGACCTAGTTTTCCTGGGCACCAACATTCTTGGTAGCTATACTAAGAGCTATGGGCATATGGGCGGTTACGTAGGTTTAGCTTGTGTTGTACATTTATACTACACTGTTGGGCCTACGAGCACATAGTTTGTGTTCAACCTATAGGGATTCCCCAAGTAGATGCATTCCCCATGAGATCTGTGTGGGTGGGATACATGATATGGGTGCCGATTGTCGAGAGTGGAGATTAGATAGGCCAACGCATGATGTGGCCCATTTTTGGTAGTTGTTGGAGGGGTTGTCTAGAGTGGACATTATCTAGAGGCCATATGTGGGATTCCCCTCATATAGGCACATGCATGAGGAGCTAGCTGAGCTCCAGCTAGAGAGGTGGATATAGGGTCGCCGTGTCGGGGAGGATGAGATGATCCCGGTAGATAGATAGGGTCCAACAATAGTTTGGGCTTGTACAAGACATTCCTCCATCTTTCCCATAGTATCAGAGAGATGACGTGGAGAGGCCTCTACCTCTACCACAGCCTATAGTTCCTACAGGGGAGGAGGAGGAGCCAGTGGATCGGTGAATAGATGATGCCGGATGTATAGACATGTACAAGTAGTGGTGGGTGGCTCAGTTATGAGCCATACCACCTAGATTGGGGCAGCCAGACCTAGTTACCATTACTGTGCAGAGAGATGCCCTATAGGGGAAGGTAGCGATGCTGATTACCCATATAGGTATACTATAGACACAGCTGGAGGGATTTGAGGTAGAGGTAGTAGAGCTACGAGTACATGTGACTAGTCTACAGGCCCAGATGGCGGAGGGAGAGGATGGAGGAGATGGAGATAGAGATGGTCAAGTGGCAGCCTTATTGGCTCAGTGTAGGAGTTTATAGGGCCATTTGCCATAGTCCAAGCATAGATTGGGGCCTTATAGGCCTAGATATAGGCATAGGGGTAGGGGGCACCACCATAGGCACATAGAGTAGGTCCTAGTTCATAGTAGCCAGCAGGTAGGTTGCACAGGCAGGTCATTGTAGGGTAGGTACAGGGGTTGAAACCTATGGGACCACCACAGATCATGCATGTATCTAGGTTATGAGGATGCCCTAAGTGAGGCGAGATATTATCAGGACCAGCTCATGGTGGCCAAGATAGAATTCTTATCCTACAAAGAGTACAGAGGCACAACAACAGGCATCCAGGAGGAGAGGATGAGATCCCACACGCATAGTGTGGAGAGCACAGGAGGTTAGCAAGCTCGAGGCCCGATCAGGGAGAGGCCACCAGCGTACGGTGACCAGCACTAGGTGAGGTGCAGTAGGGACACAAGAGGTCGAGGGTGCAGGTGACACAAAGATGGAGGACATCTGGCGAGATGCCTGATATGCGGTCACCTGATGTTTGATGTATACTAGTGATTTTTGTGATATATATGTTGGCTTGTGTGCAAAGATAGTTGTATTTTTATCACATACCGGCTTGTGTGCCAAAGATAGTGAGGATGTATGAGTGATTTTGTATATTTTGAGCATATACCGGCCTACGTGCTGAAGAGATTTTGTATTGATTCATTCTTTTGTATATATGAGACCAGCTTTCATGCCAACATTGTTGAGATGATGGACATGATGATATAGACATGTACATTGAGATACACATTTATTGATTTATATGATGAGATACATGGTATTATTTGAGTTTTTGATGTGTTTATGAGACATTGGTTTATGGCTTGTGTTAGATGAGATATGGATTTGTTACTTTGATATGGGTGGAAATTAGGTGAGTTAGGCATGATGGAGTTAGGTTGGTTTAGGCATGGATTGAGTCAGGTTATAGGCATGGATCGAGTCTAGGTTGGTTTAGGCATGGATCGAGTCAAGTTATAGGCATGGTTGAGTTAGGTTTGGTTAGGCATGGTTGAGTCAGGTTTTAGGCATGGTTGAGTTAGGTTTGGTTAGGATTCATTATTTTGGCAATGAATGATATTATGGGTCATATGTGAAATATTGTATAATCTATGCATAGTGATGATAGAGAGATGGTAGGTGTAATAAATGTATGCTATGGGAAGCAACTTATTATGTATGTGGCTTAATTTCCAATTTTGTTAAAAGGGGAACTAAGTGAAATGTGATGTAAATGGTGAGTGAGGCATGGTTGAGGAATTGTTTTAGGGTAGAGAATGGCCGAGCTAACCTCCAAGGGCCCCATGCCCTCGGAGTGCTACCTACATAGTCCCGACAAAAAGGGACCTCAGGCCGATGTAGTTCTCCCATGAGCTAGGGAAGAATATGAAAATGAGTTGGTAGGTTTTTGGGCATGTTGTGGGTTTAGGTTTAATAGGTGTGGGTAGATTATAGGTAAAATGATGTAGGGGAAGGTGATTATGGTGAAAGGGGAGGACTACCCCAAAGGTAAGCGTCGAGGACCAAGTCCTGTATAAGGTAATCAAAATGTAAACAAAGATGGTTAAAAGATAAGAGGGGGTAATAAAGCCACCTGATTGGGTAGGATCATACCGAGTAGATCATACCTTGGAGGGGGTGATGAACATAAGACCCTAAAGACATTGCACGATTGACTGTTCTACGATGAAAGTAGTCACAGGATCACCAAATGTCTAAATTCCAAGATGTCCCTTGAGGAAATTGAGGAAATGAGAGTGGAAATGGTAAGGAGGGTGAAAGGTAGCTAATTTTATATGTTTTGAGTAACAAGGCCTTTGGGAAAGGGTCCTAGGTCATAATGGGCAAGTCCATGACTAAAAGGTTTTTTGTTTTGATAGACTGATCGATGCGGGAAGTCTATATGGGATAAATAATAGGGTACTCCTTGAGGTCTTCATGAAGCTGATCGATGGGAAGCTTTGGTTTATCTCATTTTTTAAAGCTTCACACATCTATCCTTTGAGGGAGAAATCTATTTATAGCAGCAATTTGTTGAGAGGAAGATGTCCTTTTGAGGGAGTCATCTTTTTATTAGAAGTTTGACTCAAGGAGTTTGGTCCCATGTGAGGTCTTTGAAGTCATGGACAAGACCAAGGTGGAGGGTAGGACTCTTGTTTAAAAGGCAAGGTGGAATGACCATGGGATCTCATCTAAAGGTAGATGAAAAGTATCCATGAGAATCATGCTATGTGCAGTGCCGTGGTACACATATTCAAGAGAAGATAACTAGTGACGGGTACTCACATGATTCTTGTTTAATCATTAGGGAGGTGTATGGAATGGATAGTGCTCAAGGGACGAGCCTATAAAGAGACAAAGGGTGAGGTAGGATGACGAGTCAACAATAGAATGGTCGAAGATGCAATGCATTAAGGGGCTCAGGTTCGGGTTTACCATCAAGTGAAGATAAATGATAGGCACCTGATCCATAGGTATGAGTTATGATGTATGGTCCAAGCCAATTAGGAGAAAATTTTCCCGTTTACTTTTTTCTTCTTTGGTTACATGTTGATTTTCTTTCAAGACAAGGTCACCGACTTAGAAGGTTCATTCATGAACACGTTTGTCATAAGCATGTTTGATACGTTGTTGGTAAACTTGAAGGTGATCTAGAGCATTAAGACGATGTTCATCTAATAACTCTAGCTATGCTAAGTGGTCCTGACAAAATTCATCATCAGTGAGCATGTCATGGAGAGAAATGTGGAGTGAGGGGATTTGAACTTTCGAGAGGTAGAACAACCTCTGTACCATAGACTAGCAAAAAGGGTGTGGCCATAGTGGAAGTGTGAATACTAGTGCGGTATTCCCATAGGGAAAAAGGAATGTGTGTATGCCAATCCTTCCCAATATTATCAACCACTTTCATGAGAATTTTGTTGAGGGTTTTGTTAGTGGATTCGGCTTGGCCATTGGTTTGTGGGTAATAAGGTGATGAGAAACTAAGCTGAATGTCGAAGGCGTCGCAAAGTTTTTGCAATGTTTTATTTTTGAATTGTTTTCCATTATCAGTGATGAGGCGATGAGGACACCAAAGTGGAAAATGATGTGATGGTTAATGAAATCACATATTTTCTCGACTTTCATGGAGATGAGTGGTATGGCTTCTACCCATTTTTGTAGTATTTGATAGTAGTTATGATCCATTGATGGTGTTGGGAAGAATGGGGATTGATTTCTCCAACAAGATCCAAACCCCATTGAGAGAAGGGCCAAAGGTCACGAGTGACCTGTAAGGCATGACTAGGTGTATGATGAAGGTTGGAATGTTGTTGGAATTTTACACAATGTTTGACATAGTCATAACAATCATGGTTAAGGGTCGACCAGTAATAGCCTAGGCGAAGAATACGCTTAGCAACAACAAGGCCACTAAAGTGACCTCCACATATGCCATCATGAACCTCCTTAATGGTATAAGGAATTTCAGAACTTATAAGGAATTGTAAGAACATACCATCAAATCCACATTTATAGAGGATCCCCCATAATGACGTAATGAGAGACCTTTTAAGGAAGGCACGTTGTCTGTTACGGGTGAGATCAAAAGGTAAGATGGAGAGAGAAAGGTAGTCAGAGTATTGTTTATACCAAAGGTCACTCGGGTCTGGGTGTCAGTTTGATGAGTAAACATCGTGAGGTAAATAAGAAGGTGAATGGAGGTGTTATATGGTGACAAAGATTTTGGAATTAGTGGGGGAAGCGGGTATTTGGGAAGTTAAGTAGGCCATGGTATCTGCAAATTTGTTGGTTGAACGTGGGATGGTTTGAAGGGTGTAACAATCAAAGGTGGTCAAAAGTATGTCAACATGTTGTTTATACTTTTGAAGTATCTCATTATGACATTGGTACATACCATTGACTTGGTTTATGACCAATTGTGAATCACCAAAGATGCTGATAGATTTGACATCTAGGGCATAGGCGGCTTAGAGACCTAGTACGAGCACTTCATACTCGGCAATATTGTTGGTGCATTCAAATTCTAGTTTGAAAGACAAAGGCATGGGTTCTCCATCAAGAGGAATGAGGATAATACCAGCCCCGCCCCCACGTTGACACTTGGAACTATCGAAGAAGAGTGTCATTTGGTAAGGGGGTTCATCCAAGGAAAGGGTAGCAATTGACTCATCTAGAAAGTCAAAATTAGAGGGTTGATCCCCGAAATAGGTGCATCGGCCAATTGGTTGGTGATAGCTTGGCCCTTGATGGACTTTTGATGAATGAATTCAAGGTCAAGATCAGCTAAAAGCATAAGCCATCATGTGGCATGCTGATTTTGATAAGGTTTGGTGTACATGAAGTGTAAGGGATCGGTGTTAGTCACAACATAGGTTTTGTGGTTGAGTAGGTAATGGAGTTTGGTTGCAATGAAAACTAAGGCTAAGAAAATTTTTTTGGGATGGTTGTATAGGTTTCATAGTCCAAAAGAGTATGGCTTATGTAATAAACCACTGCTCCCTATGTTGTTCATCGCGATGAGCGAGCATGGCTCCTAAGGAATGATCGGTAGCTGATATGTATAGGTAAAAAGGTTGATCGTCTTTAGGTGGAATGAGTACGGGTGGTTGGAGAAGGTATTGTTTTAAGGCCTCAAAAGCTTTGTGATAGTCATCATCCCATTTAAAGGAGACATCCTTCCTAAGCAGATGATGAAATGGTTGACACCGATAAGATAATTGTGAAATGAAATGGCAAATGGACTGCAATTTACCTTGTAGGCTATGGAGTTGGTGAAGGTTAGTAGGTGGAGGCATTTCGAGGATGGCCTTGACTTTAGTGGGTCAACTTCTATACCATGGAGGGAAACAATAAATCCAGGAGCTTTCCTGAGAGAACCGCGAAGATGCACTTCTTAGGCTGAAGGTAGACACAATATTTAATGAGGTAGTCAAAGATGGTTTTGAGGATGGTGAGGTGCTCTGAGAACAACATTTAGATTTGGCCAAGAGATCATCCACGTAATCTTCTAATATGCGATGCATGATATCATGGAAGATGTAAGTCATAGCACACTGATATGTGGCACAGACATTTTTAAGGTCAAAAGGCATGACTCGATAGTAGAAGGTCCCCCAAGGGGTGATGAATGCGGTCTTGTGTTGATCTTTGGGCAAGCAAAAAATTTGTTTATAACCCGAGAAGCCATCCATGAGTGATAGCATCTCATGACCAGTGGTGAGGTCAACCAGTTGATCAATACCAGGTAAGGGAAAGTCATCTTTTGGGAAGGCTAGGTTGAGGTCATGGAAGTCCATGCAAATGCGGAGTCCCCTATTGCTTTATTAACAGGGACAATGTTAGAAATCCAATGAGGATAATCAATGGGTAAGATGAAGGAAACAGAAAGAAGGCAATGAATTTCTTCTTTGACGAGAAGAGAAATGCGAGGGTGCATTTTCCTAGCTTTTGTTTGATAGGTTTGACATGGGAATGGTTATGATATTGTGGACCACTATGGTGGGGTCAATACTAGGCATGTCTACATAAGACCAAGTGAAAGCATGGTTATGATCTCGGAGGAAATAAGTGATGGCTTCTATTCAACAACATCTAAAGATTGTCCGATCTTTAGGATGTGTGGGTCATCCTGAGTATGAATGTTGATCTCGATAGTCAATTCATTCAACATGGTTTGCATCTCAGAGGGTAATGACCGATGAATATATGAGTCTTCTGCACCAAGGTAGGTGAGTATGGATTCATCATCCTGACATTGAATGATGTTAATTGTAGGTGTGTCATCATTGATCATTTCAAGATATAGGAATGGAAGAGTGGAAGGGGCCTCGCCTTCACGTTGATAAGTCAAAGGCCCCAAGGAAATGGTGTTTATGAAATTTTTTTAGGAGGGATAGATTCGGGATCCATCGACTCCATCGGTGAAGGTGGTGATGAAGGTGGAGCGAGGTGAAGGTGGTGATGAAGATGAAGGTGGAGAAGGGCTAGGGTCTTCAATGAGTTCAATGTAGGCTTGTTTGGTAGGAGGTTTGGGGAAGCCGATACCACTATGGTCGTTATGTTTGTGGGTGGTACATGGAATAATGGTATGGTGGCCTTACTCGTAAAATCCAAAACCAAAACCCTTCCATGCATAGTATGCAAGAAGGTGTGGGTGAAATGGTGATTGGTAAGTGATTGGAAGTCACGGAAAATGGGTAGGTTTGTGATGGTGGTTTAGGTGTGTAAGTGGTAGTATCAAGTCCCCCATAGGTGAGACTAGTATGAAGATGAGGAGGACCATAAAGGAGGCATTCTCCTATATGGTGATCATAGCGAGGGTGTTGGTGAAGGCTTCCATACTCTACGGAGTAAGGAATGTGTTGACACTATATAGGTGGTACTCCCAGAGTGAGGCATTAAAAAACACCTTCCAAGGATCGGTTGGTTAGTATGTAGGTAGCTGGAATGGATGATGTGTTGAAGGTCGATACGGAGGTGGAGTTAATGGATTGGGAAGTTAATGGGTCATCCATGGAGGTTATAGCAGTGGTAGGAATGGAGGAGGTATGTACGGTGAAAGTAAGTTTGATCAGTTGGTATGTGGAGGTGTAGGTGAAGTGGTATTGGTTGCGGAGGTAGACGGCTTGACAAGTATGAGCACATCATTGGGTCGGTAAAGCATGTTGCATGTTTTGAAAGGTGATGGGTCATCCTGAAATGGTATAAGTGTATCCTTCATGTTCAAACTTTACATAATGATGTAAAGTGGAAGAAACGCAACCCATGACACGGATCCAGGTCTACCAAGCAACAAGTTATATTGGAATTCCCCTCCAAAATGTAAAACAATTCTGGAATAGTGTGGGGACCCACGTGAACATGAAGGATGATAGTGCCTAGTGTGGAGGTGATAGCATCGTTGAATGAATGCAACATGACTGGATGTTTATGCATGTAATTGTTAGGTATGCACATTTGAGCAAATGCATGGGATGAAATGATGTTAATGCTAGTGCCTCCATCAATCATCACATGGCATACCCGTATGTCATCAATGTGGATAGAGATGAAGAGGGCTAGGTCTAGGTCATCATTTTGGTGTGGCGTGATCTCTTCCTCTGAGAAGCTAAGGGAGGCCACTTGGTGAACAAGGTGGGGTGAAGATGAAGGTGGTAATTTGGTGAGAGAGGCTACATGATGGGGTGTAATAATGGAGAGTACATGGTGGGTGTAGGGTCATTAGGTAAAACCTCAATAGATTGAAGAACCTCCATGAGGGCTTGACGATGGGATTTCGAGGTTTGGATGAGGTCATATAAGGACATTTTGAGGGGAGATTGGTGTAATTGTTTGAGCATGGTGTGATGTGTGATGCCATTAGAAATGGGGTACGTGGGGCCATGAGATAGTTATTTTAGGTATGGGTGCAAATGGTATGTTGGGTATAGGATTGGTTAGTAGGTCAGTTTCCTTTTCTTTGCCATTTTGTGCACATGTAGTGACATGTATCATGTTGATTTGAGGGGAGTTGGAAAATGGAGAAGGTGTAGGATGAGTGGTATAATGACATGAAGGGAAAAAACCTACTGGAGGAGAAAATCCTTGTGAGGTGAGCTAGGCACAATGACATTGGGGTGGTGGCGTGGCAAGTTCTCTGATGTGAACCATGTTAATTTCAAATCTTGGGAGTGGCTCTAGGAGTTGTGAGGGTGGAGGTTGTGGTTGTTGAGTGGGTAGTGTGGGAATGGGTGTTGGTGAAGTAGGATCCTCGTCAAGAAGGTCGTCGTCATCAAAGTTGGTTTCTGGTGGACACAATTAGATAAGGACAATTTTCAAGGCCTTGCAGTTCTCCACATCGTGCCCTAACACACGATGGTATGCAAAATTTTAGTATCATCAAACCCTTTTGGCTTGGGTTTGAGGGGGTCGTAAGGTCGAGTGGCGTAATGTGAGAACATAAGTCTCGAGGAGTTTGGTTAAAATTTTGGCATAGGACTCTTCTAGTGGATCACAATGGGAAGTGAATGTGGGTTTGGGGTGTCGGTGTGGTTGATTGTTGAGGAACTATTTTTGGAAGAGTAGGAATGGGTCGAGCTAGGGGTTTAGGTGCCAAGCAGTGTGGTTTTAGGTATCGGTCATGTTTGTTTGGGTAGGGGTACAGTGAGAGATAGACGGGTAGGAGGGTCTTTGGTTGTTTTGACTACCTTATTATGGGGTAGTGGGGTTTTTTTTTTGGGTTGCACCTTCTTGGGTAAAGTTGATGTAGGTGTATGAGGTCTAGAAGGAAAAGCAGATGGAGGAAGAGGGCGAGTTACCCATGGGGATAATAGGGGTGTTGTGAAGGTAGATGACGTGGGTCGTGCTTGGGGTGTGAGGGACAATGAATGAAGTGTGGTGGGTAGTGAAGCAATGGGTGAGGGTATTGGAGGTATTGGTGGTAAAGAGACTGCAGGTGTGGGTGT
Source organism: Taxus wallichiana var. yunnanensis (assembly GCA_018340775.1). NCBI lineage: Eukaryota > Viridiplantae > Streptophyta > Pinopsida > Cupressales > Taxaceae > Taxus > Taxus wallichiana. Next base: position 673,191,370 of record CM031240.1, on the reverse strand, counting down.
AAGTCATGTTGTGCACTGGGTAGGTTAGAGGTTTGTGAGGAAGGAATGGGTTGTTATGTTATTGGTTTATGGATGGGTGGAGGTTGCTTGACCATGTTGGGCAGCCGAGGTCTTAAGATAGATGGGACAAGTGCTGGTGTGATTGGTGTGGTCGGGGTATGAGGTCGATGGGTTTGTTTCTTTGGTTTGGGTGTCAGAGTAGGTGTGGTATTGATGTTGGAGGATGTAGCTAAATCCAGTTTAATAGGTGGATGAGTAAGGCTGGTGGTCGGGGTGACCCCTAAAGTGGTAATAGGTTTAGTTAAGGCAAATATTGTAGGTGTGGGTTTGGGTTTAGATGTAGGTTGGGTTATGGGTAAGGGTGTGGTTTGAGTTATAATAGGTGTCATGGAAGGGGTTGTGATAGAGGTGGTTGTGTTTGGTTTGATTGGTTGAAATGTGTTTGGGTAGATAGTGGAGGTATCAGTGAGGGATCTCTACATCTGTGTTGAGATGGGGAGTAAGAGGTGCCCCCATAGTAAATCCCTATCCACATAATCTAAGTGATCGGCCAAACGTGAGAATGGCATGTCTGTGGGTGGAGTTGGTGAGGACCTAATGGAAATTCCCGTAAAATGTGTCTTAGAGATGGGGAATTGGCTAGCGTCAATTTTATGGGTAAGAGAGCCGAAAGTAGGTCAATAGGATTCTAGATAGCTGATGGAGAATGCTCACCAAGAGGAAAAGGTATCTCAACTAGGTCTATAATGGGTGGAGAAGATGATCGGAGCTCCTCTATAAGTGGAGGAACAGATGGGTGCTCCTCTGTGGGTGGAGGAGGTAATGGGTGCTCCTCTATGGGTGGAGGAGGTACTGTGGGTAAAGGTTCTCTAAGTGGTGAAGCCAGGGGTGAGATGGTCTCAATGTTAGTGGAAGACCCCTCTATTGGTGATGAAGGAGATGAAAGGTGTTCCTCTATTGGTGAAGGAACATGAGAGGTTGATTCCAATGTGGAAGGAAGATTTCAGGCTAGGATCTCCTCTATGGTAGGAATATGGGGTAATTGGGAGGTGACAGGTACTTCATTAAAGATAGCGTGAACCTTGCGGGTATGGGTAGTGTGAGTTGATGTCTCACCGGTTTGATTGGATGAAGGGGCATGATTGGGAAATGGTTTTTAAAGATTTTTATATTTTGGTTGGGGGTGGCGTTGGAATTATCCATAGTTAACTCACCTTTTCAAGATTTTCTTGGACAATATTTTAAAAGTGATGCATTTTCCGTCATTATGACCCTTTACTTGATGATAGTTACAGAAATCATGTTCTTTATACCATGCGGGCATGGGGAGAGCAGGGTCAAAACTAGTGTGTGGTTTTATAGGTGGAAGGGTGATGGCTCGGCTTTGATAATATTTTCTAAGACAAAGAGTAAGGTTCCCCAATTGGGGTATATTTTCACTGCTCTCATCTGAATTGAAAAGTCTGGACAGGTGAGAGATTAGATGAGGGTGTAGCCTGATTTGATGGATGAGCTGGGCCGGCCTTGAGTACCACTGTGTTAGTGGTGCCCTTAGATTTTGAATAATTGGTTTGTGTTTTGGAAGAAGAAGAGGTATCATTTGACTTGAATGCCAAATTCTTATTGCATAATTGGATTTTCTTCTCTTCGATGGCCCGAATCTCTAACTTTCGTGCCATAGTGAATGCCTCATCGAATGTTTGGAAGGTTTGGACCTGCAAGGTTGGGGAGATATGTCTAGCGCAAGCCCATGTGAAGAGCTTGATGAGTTCAGTTTGTGGCAGTTGGAAGGTAAGTTGATTGATCGTGATTGCAGCCTGTGAGTGAAAAAATCATGATAGATTCGTCCCATACCGAACATGTGGAATATAGATCAGTCATAGTAACCTTCTTGACGATATTGATATAGAAATGATCCAAGAAGGCTTGGGCTACCTGATTGAATGAGAATATAGAGTGTTTAGGTAACCCACTATACCAATCTAATGTAGGTCCAATGAGGGACATGGGAAAGGTTCTCAAGAGCAAGGCATCATCATGAGTGATCAGATAACACCCGTGTTTGAAACAAGCTCATGGGTCTTCTTTGCTATTGAAACAATTGAATTTAGGCATTTCCCAATGCACAGGTATGAATGGATAGGAATGGATGGGTGAATAGGCTCGTTGCAAATCTTGTCATAGGTGAGAGTGTTGTGGGAGCTAGAAACCGATGCCTCCAATGTCTGCATCTTGTCCAACATCAATTTAATTAGGTCATTGGTGGGTTGTGATGATTGGATGCCTCCTGTAGCGTGAGAAGGTTGGTTTTGGCATATAATAGGGGTGACACTCCAGTGTATGGGGATGTCATGTAGGGTGGTGGAGAAGAGGGCAGTGAAATAGGGGGTATGTACCAGAATGAATAATGGATGAAATAGGAGGTTGTTGGTAGTATGTATATGGGGGTGGAAGGGTCATGGTAACCCTAGTGGAAATAGGGGCTAATGATTGTGGAATGGAAAGAACCACGTTTTGAAATGGGGTAGGGGTCACCGACACTAGAGGTGGTAATGTAGCTACAGGTATGTGTGAGACATTAGGGGTAGATGAGGTTGTGTTTGGGGTAGTTTTCGAGGGTACGGTGGATGTAACGGGTGCCACAGAGGTAGCAGATGTGGCAGTCATAGCAGGTATAGGACCTAACTGTGAAACGACTAGGGGTAAAGTAGATGCGGTAGTATAGAGCTAGAGCCAAGATGGGGCCAATGCAGGAGTGGGTGTGAGAGTCGGAGGGATAGATATGGGCATGTCGTATATCAACTGACCCGAGGCATCTCGAGTGGATGAGTGGGAAAGGTAAAACTGCAAGGCGGCAGGGTTCTGGTCAAGGAGTCGTGTGAACTCCTCATCTCGATAGTGATAGTAATAGGATGGATGGGATCCATGGCTGGTGATAAAATGGAAGGTGGTGAAGGACTAGGTGGGAGTGGTTGATAACTAGTGTGAAATATGAGGGCGCTTGCTTATCTTTGGGTTAGCACCATGTGAACCAATACTGATCAGGTAGGGTTGCTTCTCTGTAAATGACACATAGAGAACAACAGAACAGGTGAATCTAGTGACAAAAAGTGGATTAAGTACCAAATGGTGGCTAGAATGTGAAACAGCTAACCGATGCTAGTTAGGGAAAATCGACGCCGATCGGGGGTAAATCGCTTTGCGATTCTATAGAAAATGGACAGTGAGTGAACAATAAGGAAGAAGGTAAAATCTGACAAGTATGCCAAATCTTATGATGTTTACAACATCAATGGGAATCTTTGATAAAGACAGAGATCATGTGAAAAGTGGAAGAAAGTGAAGTAAAATGTCCTTTTGAGTAGGTTAGAAAAAGGACTGGAACGATTTCGGTTGGGTATAACCAACGACGGTCAGAGGTAACCGATGACGGTTATTGTGAAATTGAAATAGTGATGAAAGAAAGTGGTTGTGAATTAAAATCTGATGTAGAATCAGACCCATAATTTTGAGAATGATGATGATATGGCCCAGGCACACTTAGGTGAAGCTAGAATACACCAGCTGTGATGAGGAGCGTGCAAGGATGAACAAAAAAAGTGACGAACGTGATCTCTCACCTCAAAATGCAAGCCAAGTAGAAACACTAAGAAAATGTGATCCTAGGAGTGCCTTTTCTATTATGTTTGTTTAGCTTATGTTATTTAAGGACTGACACATGAATTGTGAAATAGATTTTTGGTGAGGATGGCTTCCTACAAAGAAGGAGATCTAAAAGGTGAGGTTTTAGGTATGTTATGGTGGGGGCGGGCTTCACTTTGAAGTATGACTTGACAGAGCAATGAGCTGGGTGCCCACTGTGTCGTGATCGTGTGATCACCTACAACTTCTTCTAGGTAGGATGTTGTTTAAGAATGTATGTATTTTGAAATTTTGTGAGGTTTGGTAAGACTCAGAGAAAGAGAAAAGGACAAAAGTACTTTTCTACTATTTTTTGTCAACCATCAGCTGGGCATGACTTCCAGCATATAGGTTGCCCTCAATTAATGTGAGCTAATGCAATACATCATAATGGAATGCACTTATTTTTAAACCCAAATCGAAAATGTGAAATTGGGTGACATAATAAGATGAAGAGGAAGAGAGATGCTCTTTCACTACAATGCAGAAAACATGAAGAAATGGTTCTTTTAATTACACCAAAAGAAAAAGTTTCCTTTAGAGCAAATAGAAAGAAGAGGTGGATTACCAAGGAAGAAAATTAGTGTGTATGCTTTTCAGAAGGGAAACAAACACACAATTTTTTCCTAGGAATGAATGAAATGCAAGGAACCCTAGATGGGTCCCACCGGGCATGCCAAAATGTTTCACTTGATTCTTAGATCATTTCTTTGAAGTGTTGACAAAAAGATAGGGTAACGGGCATAGGAGGAATACTTTCTCAAATGTTGGTTGATGGGTTGTTGTGCACGTATGACTTCCGGATTCACAACTGATCATGAGAGCTTCCTTTTGGCTAGGAGGAACTACCTGTAATGAAAACAAGACCACCAGAAGGAATTAAACAATATGGGCAATGAACTGCCTAGCGTATGCTAGATCCGAGAAGTGTGATACTTCCTAGATGGCTGTCAGTCCAATGTTTTAAACAATTTAATGTCTGTAAACAAAGTAAATCCTATTGTTATTCAAAATTATTTAGGTATCTCACTAAAAACACAATAAGAAATAGATCTAATCTAATAGGCTAAGATAGAATAGAATCCAAAGGTCAAATGATTGGTTCTGGTTCTCTGCAGGTCTGATAGAGGTCTCGGGTAGATCATAGGTGAATGAGGGTGAGATGAAATTTGGTGGGTAGGTCTCTTGGGTTGTATGAGAAAATACAGAGACCGATATTGGTCAGGGGTGACCGACGGTGGTTAGGTGTGACTGGGTGCCATTTACTATGAGATCTAGAAATATCACAGAATAAGATTTTGGTCTCCTTTGTGATTGCACAAAGGACTTTGGTGAGTCGGGGTGAAATATTGGGTTATTGGAGTAGGCTTTGGTAGGTTTTAATGGGTATATGGAGGTGAAAATGTTGGAGAAGGTCAATAGGGGGAAAGATAAACAATGGATGATAAAATGATGATGAAATGAAATAAACCAGGAAAGTATGATGTTATACTTACTTGGATTCCGGTCCTAAATGCCTGTGTGTGAGGGATGGAGGTGCTGATGAGGGGTTTGAAGGTTGCAAGTGATCACCAGCTGAAAGAAATCTTCTTGCATGGGCTGCATGTACACTCCTCTTTGCTTGGATAGATCAGATCATGGCTGGGATGGCTGTGTAGGAGAAGATGCTCAATCTCCTTCCTTGCATGTGGGTTTTCACTGGAATTTGCTCTCTGAAGATGTGTTATCTCTCTGAGATGTGTTCTTGCTTGTCATCAACCTTCTCCCAATGTTTTCCAACCTTGAGAATAAGGTAGTTTAGGGGTTAAAAGGGTAACCGATGGTGGTCCAGCTTAACCGGCGATGGTTAGGGGTAACCGGCGTTGGTCAAGGTGAGATTTCCTAGGTTTACTAAACTAGGGAGATCCTCTTGATTTCCTTGGATCTCGTGTCTTTATCCCATGGATTAGACTTGGATATTTTTGTGAGAATGTGGGGATGTGGTTAGAGGGAATGTAGGTATTGATTTTTAGGGTTTGGGTAAGTCTTAGTTAGTTATGACAACTTACTAAGAATAGGTCTTAGGTTGAGTTGGCTTGGTGAGGTGTCTAAGTGAATTGTATGTGGTATATTATTTAAATAATAAATATAGTGAGGGTAATGAATTAATTTAATTAAATTAATATTAGTGGGGTGAAGGGGGGTCATGGCTAGGTAAATGTAATAAAGGGTGCTTATTGGTCACGGGACCAAAGGAGAGTGTAACCTAATTTTAGAGTCTACACCTTAAGCTAGTTTGTGATTGATTTTATTTGGAGATAACTAAACATGACTTGGCTTATTTAGTTGAGTTTCCATATTTTATTGAGAGTTAGACTACTTGTTCTTGATTTGTAAGAGTGAGTCAAGGCTGAGTTGGTAAGGTGTTGCACGTGATTTTGATTTTAAATTCCATTTCTAGTTTTTATTCACCCAAAATATGTTGTGAATAGTTGGCTTATGGAAGAAGTTGGATTGATTTTGGATTGTCATGACTTAGAAGATAGATTCAGTTAACTCAAGTGTTTATTTGAGCTAATTTAGACACATCCTTTTGATTAAAATAATGATTTTTAGTTCTAGTCATGATTGTGAGTTTACTTGAGTTGAGTATATGGATAGTATTTGATGATTATTTATTTTATTTAAATGTGGAAAATGGACATGTGATTTTATTTATTTAATTTGATATTAAATTAGCTAATAAAATCAACTAAGGGGGTGATAGGATGTAAATAGAATTAATTAAATTAATTCTATATAGGAACAAGGTGTGTAACAAGGGTTCTAATGATATTTTAGATGATTATGATGTATAACGATAATTTAGGGGTGTCTACACTCTAAGATGTCATTCACTTGTAAGGATAGATTTTGGAACTATTGGATATAATCCTTGACTGAACTTGTCTATCATAGCTTGGTTATCTAGCTAAAATAGTTCTCTGTAACACTATTACTATATTGTGTTTGGAGCTCATCAGTGAACATAGACTAGGTAACAAAGAAACCCTTATATTTTATTTTTCTCACACATCCATCTATACCAAATGAATTGTTTTGGTTCTAGGTATAAGGATGTCATTACCACCTTCTATCCATTTGGGACTTGATGGAAATAAAAAAATATCCATTTGGTCGATCCATGTGATTAGATCATTCCCATTGAACTTGCACATCTCCATTGTTGGAATAATGTTACACCGTTGGTGACAAGATCTACCAATTGTGCATAGTATACTCCTTGGTTAGTTTGATTTGGATTATGTGTGTATTATTAGAGGAAACCATATGACTGGAATGGGAATTCATGTTATTATTCATTCTTAAAAGAGTTAAAATCATCTCCTTTTTCTTTTATTCAAACCCCATCTTCATTTCACCCTTAAGGATACCTTCCAGTAGAAGAAGCTTGTTGTTGAGGTCAACCTTACTCACCATATTATTAACCCTTTCCTAAAGTTGATTGACTACCTCTGATACTCCAAAACCTGAAGATTCTAAATCTATATCTTCCTTATTTGGATTCATTCCTAGAGTTTCTTGACCCTTCCCTTGGCCTCGAGTTGATCTTTCGATCATGATGTAGGGTTTGGGTCTTGGGATACAAGGATTAGGGTAGAAATTTAGGGTTTGGGGTTTCATAAATTTAATCTAGCTAAATAGAGGGAAAGATAGAGAACAACCTTAGCTAATTTTTGGAAAAATAAAAGAAACTTGGAAATTTTCCCAAAAATTACCTGAGTAGTAAATTTATGAAAAAACCCTAAAAATGATAAAACTTATGTAAAATAGGTCAATAAATTTTGAAATTTAGAGAGGATCTTACTTGAATGATTTTGCAACACTAGGAAAACAATTCTAGAAAAATTCACTACCATTTTTGAGATATAGGTGAATCTTCACAATTAGGGTTTTGACACAGTTTGGCTGAGATTAAGCTTTGATATCACTTGTAATGAAATTACTTAGATAGATCTTAATATCAACAACAATAGAACACCAATGAACATTAAAATATAGAGAAATGGTAATAATACGAAAGTAGAATAACTTAACCACTTTGAGGGGGAAACTTCCAAACCATACAAGAAGGATGAGTTATAAAAATAACAAAAACGAAGCTAAAAATGATGTGCACATCTTTGATGAGTATTGTACATTGGTTGAAAAAAATTAATACTTATTGAATTTGTGACTCAAATTGTATCTATATGTACATTTTTTACATTGTATGTTGCTTATTCCTACCAAAGGGTATCACTGTAGCTGCTCATACATAGCCATTTGAATGGTAATAAAACAATAGTTTTTAGGGGTTAGCACACTTTGGGACGTAGAAACCATGCTTAGTAGATAATATGGCTCCTTTCATTTCCATATAACCATTGGTGTGTAAGGAAAATTTCAGTAGAAAATATTTTTATTAGGCGAATAGTAAAGATTTCCGAAATCACATTTGGTTATTTGGTCATCATATACCTACCCCGCTTCACTAAAATGTTTCACACATGTTACTATTTCCTACTCGCATAGCCAAAGAATTTTTCTTCTCAAATTTTTATGGATCACCTTCACAAAGATGGTTAAGGATTGTTAAAAAAATTTACTTTGCCATAAATTATATGGGACCTTAGATTGCAACCATTGACATTATATAGGGAAATTTTCAAATTTAATTAAATTCATTGTGTGTGTGTGTGTATGTGTGTGTGTAATTTACTTAAATGAAAACAATTTTATTTATCTTTTATGAATTATAGATTTGCAACTTTAGCATTGATCTGAATATAAAAGGTATCAATAGTAGAATATTGATTAATGCTTATAAAATTTAGATAAAAAATATCTTGTAGTCTACTAGATTCAATTTTATAGTGTTAGTAGTCTACAAGTAGTTGGTAAGGAAATTTATAAATGATCCATTTTAAATTTGATAACATGTTTATGTCCTGTGATCATATGATGTCACATTAATTTATCGCTTTTGTGAGTTAGAGATGCTATTAAAATTTGTGATGATTTTCAAATTAACTTTTCTTAATTTTTGCTTTGGCAAAGATAGGTAAAACATCACCATTTTAATTTTTTATCTACTTCTCTTTACGTGAGACAACCATACTTTATTATTTCCATCTTGTGCAACACCACAATACCTCAATCAATTTTTAGTTGACCGCAACCATTTCCTATGTTCTACATGCCACAATATATGAGGTATTTTTCACGCGAATCTTAACCATGCCATGAAGGTCTATCGTAGGCGAAAAAAATAGAAAATTATTTTAACATGCTCATTAATTATGATGTTCAATTTAAAATCTCCATACACTACAATGCTCCACTCTTTTTTTTCGATGCTTTTTTAATAATGTTATTATGTTGACTATTCCCTATGCAATGATATCCTTATTTCTACATTGTTGTAATAGTAATAAAAACAATCCTCTGCAAGAAAGGTAGGTAACAAGGAAACCCCATGAAAGAAAGAAAGTACAACTCCTAATTCTAACAGAAAAAACATCACATCTAATTTTGTGAAACCATCAATGGAAGCTCATCCATGTCCACCAATTTCAAGAGATCATGATGTTATAAAATTATTTATTCGTGGTTTATTAGGGGTGATTGTAATCTACGTGATAAAATTAGGAGTGACATATATTAACAATAAGTTTTTAGATATGTGTTAGTTTTTATATGACGTACGTGAATAACAATTATTATAACCACAAATTTAAAATAGATTTGAGAGATAATAGGTTTATTTTGGTTTAGCTCCTTATTTATAGGAGTATTATAACTTATATTTTTGTAGGTGATATTGTATGAAAAATGTGAAGAAATTATTGTGTTTCATATTATAATCTCATACCAAAATACACATTTGATATGAGATCAATGAGATTCAAACCTTTTAAAGTGTGATGAATTCAAAGATTGAAATTTTCTAAGGAGTTTGTGTGGCCATTTGAGAGAAAGTAAGAAAGAGTTTTTTTAAATGCATGGTTGATTTTGTACATAAGAAAGGTAGTGTTTTGAGTTGGAAATTAAAGGAGAACTATTTTTTCATTCATATATGCTTCAATAATGGGCCTCTCCTCCTCTACATGACTATAAGAAAGATTAGATGTGATTTTCACACTTTCATTATTGTTAATAAATGAATCTTGGAATGTGTTTTCATTTTTGTAGTCTCTAACAAACACCCTTAGTTTTTGTGGGTGGAAAAATTATATTCCTTTAGCCTATGAAGGCATGGTTTTTAATCTTCCTATGTGTAATTATATTTCAAGACTTGAGGGTCAAGGTGTCATACCATTTTGCATTCCTTCCCTACATATTGTTGGCACATCATTCAAAATCTTATTTTCATTCATCTTTATGTGATTTTCTCTCATCTTTCTTTCCATACTATTCAAATTTATGCCATATATTACTGACAGTGTACTTAAATACATTAGAACATGTTACATTACACTTTTACATACTTGCATTGAATGAGGCTTGATTGATCAGCCATTCCTCCCATAGGGATCATATTCACATGTAGTGCGCTTCACTCGGGATTATACACTTGAATTTTCCATGCAATAAAAACCAACAAGTATGGTCTACATAGCTACTTGTCATTATCTTGGAATAATATAGAAGAAGGTAACACATTTTGATTCTACATTTTCATTATTCCAAGGAATCTTATGATAAACCTTCACATGGTGACTAATAAATTGATGTTTTGTGACAAAATCTATTATTTCTTTACCAAAGTCCATTTCATTATCGTGCCATATTATTTTAGTGGTGTTTTTGTCCTTTGTCATTTTTAAATGATTATAGATACTATTTTCTTGTAATATATCATTTAAACAAGAATATCAATGTAAAATTCTAATATATGTTTATAAATTATGTAGTGGAGTCATCATAATAACATTGCATAATTTAGTTATAATTAATGTCTCAAAGTCATTTGTGGGTTTATTTATCAAATTCCAAAGTGTGGCATCATTTTAAAATAAAGATTCAATATCATGTCTAGTGTTAGAAATAATATATTTATTATGTGTCAGATTCAAAAATAAATATCGTCAAATATTTTTTTGTAAAAGTCTTGAAAATTTAAAAAATAAAAAATAAAAAAATTCCTCACTTTTAAGTGGATGCAAAGATCGGTGGAATATGACATTTGAGTCAAAATTGGGGGTGAGGGGTTCAAACAGGCATACAATACATATTTTCTAAGTAGTGATCAATTGGAGGATTGAGACCACGAAACAGGAAGACAATACACATCCTATTTTCATTCACAAATGACGAGGCCACATAGTAATATTGGTGGCATTGTATTACCATTGTATATTTTCTTTCCGATTTGATGTGCTTCATTTTAAGATTTATTGTTTTTATAATGAATAAAAATAAATTTAGTTTTCCTATTCAATTATAATGATTTATCATCATTTCCTTTTGTAACCTCCTAATGTAAAACCATACTACATAACATAAAGCACAAGTGTAATAGAGATCATAGATCTTGAAAAGGTTTATGGATATCCATAAAACCACATGAGGTAAATAATAAATGGGTTCATGTTCACGTACAAGTTAGTGGTAAACACTGTGGAAAACCATGAAAATATATTCCTTTCATTTTGATCAAGATCATAAGCCACAAGAATCAAGTACACCACTAGAATCTGGATACAAGTAGAATGTGTTAAAGTTTATCTACCATGTTCACACTAAGGGGGAGTGTTAGGAAATTAGTGCTTCATGGTTTATTATGGTTGATTATAATTTATGTGATCAAAATAAAAGTTATTTATATTAACAATAATTTTTTTTGGAGATTTATTATTTACAACATGATTTATGTGAATAGTGGTTTTTTTAACCACACATGTAAAATAGATTTGTGCAGATGAGCATGGTGTTGAGTTAGTGAGGCAACACTTAGGCCATCCTAGGGGTGATTTATCAGACATTCTATTGAAAAGGATAGTAGAGTCACATGCACGGTATTCCTAGGTGCTAAGGGATAATGAGACATTACAAGAGTAATTATTAACTATCGGGCTACGTCCACAATACAAAGGATACCAAGACCCAGGGAGTAGCCTCTAGCTCATGAAATCTAGTAGATATATATACCGAATGAGGATTAGTAATTTTTATGAAGAAATATGCTCCTACACCATTGGTGTATAACATTTTCATGTGATATATATGTATATATATATATATATATATATATATATATATATATATATATATATATATATATTTGTGAAGATTTTGGATTCTAGTGCATTGTGTATGACTTGTGTTATATTTGTTGTGGTGCATTGATAGATGTATAGTCGAATATGTGATCTATGCATATGTATATTGCATTAATTTATTTATGGATTAGTATATTGTGAAAAAATTTAGTGTAATGTTAAATGTGATATAATCGATACATGAAATGAACTCATGTGAGGATTGTATGTATGTGAATTATAGAATATTATTCGAAGTGAGATGGCTTATAGAGGAAATGAACCCATGTGATGATGCTATGTTAAAAATATTATATGAATTTTTGGCTCCTAATCTAATTCCCCGAGGGAGAAGGACCGAAGTGCATGTGAGGGAAAGGGAAGGGGAAAGACTGTTTGGTTTGTCATTTTGTAGCCAAGGACATGGTCTTCACCTACTCACCCAACCAAGCCTTCTTGGGAGTGACAAGGAGGCACTTGACTAAGGGTGTGGCTATCTACCATGTTGCTTCTAGCTCTTCCTAAAATAGGGTGAGAGAATGATGAAACACATTCTTTTGTTAATTCACGTGATAAGGAGGTTTGTAATGATAATCTAAGGTTTAAAGGAATACTATGATGGTATTTTGCATTACATACTTGACAAATCTAAAGGATACCGATTGTGTAGTGTTGACAAAGTTTAACTTACTTAAAAGTGGATAAGTTTATGCCTTAGTATTCATTAGAGATAAGGAAAGTGAATCATACTTAGGAGAATTTTCCACTCCTATTGGAGAAATGTAGGGTATTTTTCTTAGATCTTGACCTAATCCATTGAGAAGGAAGAACCCTTGTTACGAAAGAGCAATTACATATACATGTGTGTTGTCAAAATGAGTCTTTAAGAGTGGAAAAAATTTAGGAAGATATTTTTATAAGTTGGAAGCTTATATAGGTTCTTACAATCTTGGTTGGATCAATAAGACCAAGCAAGAATGGAAGAGAGCCATGAAACATGGAATTTAGGCCCGATGGGCTGATACAGCTGTGGAACCCACAACTAGGGATAAGAAAGAAAAAACTCTATAATCTTTCAAATGCACTAGTAGAAATCGATGAAACTTGGTAAGAATCTCTTTCCGGGGTTATAAATTTTTTTGTGAAGGTTTTGGCTTAAGTAAAGAAACCATATGAAAGAAAATGTAATAGTCTTCCCTAGGAAGGTGAATACCCATTCTTAGACCTAATTTGAGAGGTCTTCTTTGCAAGAAAAGTGTTTTTATTTTGATATCAGACTTAAATCTTTGTGAAAACATTAAAACAAGTTAAAGGGTGTCCTAAAATAGTGATATTTTGTCTTGGAACCTCAGTAATGGAAATTATGCTTTAAAATGTCAAAAGGCAAGGCTAGAAGGGTAAATAGCTAGAAAAGTGAAAAATAGGGGTTTTGAGAGATGTATAAGAGTTGGCTTTGAAAAGGGTATCTAAATATGTTTCCACTTCTTTATGGGTATGTGTAGATGTATCTACAACCATGAACCAAGAGAGAGTTATGGTCTTAAGGGGATAGAATGATAGTTTGAGTGAATGTAAGAGAAGGTTGATAAATTTCTTAGTGTTAATCATTTTGATGATGGTTTTCAAGTTGGTTAAGAGTTGTGAAATAGGGGAGAAGAGTTTGAAAGAGTCTTGAAGACTAAAAGGACAAGAATTGATTATTTTTAAGAAGGAAACCAAGAGAGCTAGTGAAGGACACTAAAGAAGGTTTGAATATTTATAAAAAGTGATCAATTTGATAGCAAGTTAGGAATTACATGAGTTGTTAGAAATAGGTTATGGTGTTTTAGAAAACCACTTAAGGTGATATTCATCAATTTAGTAAAATTAAGTCATTTTAGGATACTTGAAAAGATCCTCAATGCAAGGCTATTGTAAAGGTTATTGTTTGAACCTTCTTGATTAGTTGAATGAATGGTAAATGTGTATAGATCTGAATAATTTTCTATTAGAGAAGGCATGTTAGAAAGAATAAAATCTTAACAAGGTTTGGGACAGAGATCTATTTCTTAGTTTTACATGTTGGCTCTAAAGGAAGGACAAAAGCTATGAAGATAAAAAGTGTGAAGTGTTGGTTGGATATTTTGTCAAACCAAAATATGAGGTTCAACCACAGTGCATGGGATTGAATCCCTCCTCAAAGACAGGTGAGGCTGCCTGTTTTATTGCTAATCTAAAACACAGTAAATAATATATACAATATTCACACTAATCTAACCATTGGGGGTTGGGATGAAATCCCGAAATCCACATTCACACGATTCAAGGATATTGCTTTCGTACGTGAAATAGGTTAGAAACTATTACAGTGAAAGAAGCACGGTAGAAAAGAAATGGGAGAAACGTATTTTCTTTCGAGTAAACACAGAGCACGAAATAATCATACGAGTTTTAGATCACAAATATAGTGTCCGAGATAATTAGAAACACTGAGATTTTATGCAAAGAATAGCTCTAAGATCATGAACATAAGAACAATATCTTAAATAAGATATATTTCACAACACAAAGTCTGCAAAACAATATCAACTTCTATTCTTCAAAATGATTGAAAGAAAACACAAAGTTTTTCTCCTTTCCAATAGCCTCTTAATGCTCCAAAAATTCTCGACCCTTTAGAATGCACAAGCATTCCTTTTTTATAACAAAAGAAGCTAGAGTTTAAAGCAATGTGATCCACGAAAAGTAGCATGCTAACTAGAGTTTCAGCTTTGCATGATTCTCACGCAGGAGATCAAGTCGAAGTCTGAATTAAAAATATGATAAAATGGAAATAAAAGATGTGTCATTCTAAAAATAGAAATGACATGAGACGCTGGAGCTCAATCCGAGTCATCATCTTTTGATTCTTCTCCTTTCTCTTCCTCCAGCTGAGACTGTTTGTTCCGGAACTCCTGGAACTTCCGAATAATGCCTTGCATTTCGTTTTCCTCAGGTGCAGTGGAAAGATCATTCCACATTTCGCAGGTCTCATGGATATATCTGCACCACGGAAGCTTTTTCAACCTCTTGCTGAGCTTTCTTAAGGCCTCCAACGTATGCTCAATCCTCACAAACTGACCAATGACTTCAAGGTCGAATCCATCTACAGGTTCATGCTGAATAATCTCTTGAACTTGTTTGAAGAGATCATCTGCTGATAGGGCACTTGATTTCCCAACCGACATCTTTGGACAAATCTTTAGCAATTCTTCCTCCAGATCACTTTTCCCATCGATCAATTTATCCCTTGATTCTCTCAACTTGCTGCAGGCTTCGTTGAGAATCTTTACTCTGAACTTGATGCCCTTGATCAGCTGAAAGTGTTTATCTGTATGTGGAAGAATTGCTTCTTCTACCAAGAGATGTGCTGGTATTTGCTTCAGCACTTGGAGAGCCTCACAAGTCAAATCAAGCTGTCCAAGTTCTTCAGTGAATTCCTCATCCATCTTCTCTCCTTCCTTCTGAATTTCTGCCAAGGACTGATGAACTTTCACCACGTCTTGAATTACTTCCTTCCCTCGTTGGAGCAACTTTTGGATCCACTCATCAACCACCCTTCCTTTTCTGGTAATCTTCTCAATCGTAGGCACCGATGAGAAATCGAATCCGGCAGAAGCAGAAGCAGATGGTATGGATTCCAGGGGTGTTGAGAGTTTAATCAAAACCTCTGTCAACTGCTCCACTTTTTCTTAAACTCATCTCTGCTGATCTTTGTTTCTTTCAACTTTTGGCACAGCACGTCTATGGAAGCCCGTGCATCTTGTTGCGCTCCTTCTGTTGTTACTTTCCCTAGAGCCACCTTGGTGATCTGATAATCAGCAGCTGTTACATCATCCCTAGTTTTGTCAGCTGAGGGAGTGGCAATCTCTGCGAACTTATCTCCTGAAGCATCTACCAAAACTCTTGAAACTGTTTTGGGTTTCTTGGCTGATCTTGCAGTAGAAGCCTTGAGTGAGCTGAAATCAAAGGCTGGTAGGGGTACAATCACTTTCCTCTTCCTCGGAGTTTGTTCGAGTAGCCATGGTGGTGTATCAGAGGAAACTGCCAATGTTGTAGGAGCTGGTATTCTACTCTCAAGGGGAGCAGATTCTACTATTGGAAAAGCGATCAACGTGGTAGTAGGTGCAATGAATAAAGGCACAGGTTGTGGGGGAGTGTTGGTGATCACTTGGGTTCCAGTAGAAAGGGGTGAGAGCCCAGCGAAAATATTGGCCATGCTTGAAGAAGTGGATGGGGAATGAGGAGGCTGAAGTGGTTGTTGAGGGGAGGCTTGATTCGAGTCTCCAAAGCCTTGACTGCCAGAGATAAGGTCTCTTCAGTTGAGCAATCAGCAAATGGTGAAGTCAAGGGCTGACTTCCTCCTTCTTCCAAATTAATTTCTCCTATTTCTGGTGGTGTTGGTGATTCTGGCACATCCACCGTTTGAGTTGGAGAGACAATTGAAGAGATTTGTCTTTCTTTCCTCTTCTTGGGAATCTTGATTTTTATAGACCCCCCAGTAGATTCCTTGTCCTTCTTCTTTTTGGAGGGCCCCGCCTCAGGAGCAGCCAATTTTGGAAACTTGTCATCTTTAAAATTCATGCCCCAAGAAGAGAGCCATTTCTTTGTACGAGCCAGAATTAGGGCTGACCTATCGGTGATAGAGGATTTTTCGCTAGCCGACCAATCAATAGGCGGAAAAACGTATCGATCTTCATTAAGCCCATCATAGGACATATCTAACACACTTTCATTGTCCCTTATACCATCTGGCAAATCAGAAATCTCTAGCGTCTGAATCTCATCAATAGTTAATCTGCTATGATCTTTTACGCGAACGCACTCCGTTATTGCAGATCCACCCAGATATCCTCAATGTTGGGCCTGTGCAGATGTAGGGCTCCATAAGTTCTTAGTACTCCTCGGATGTCAAAACCATCCCGAGACTTCATATGCTTCTTTAACTTCTCCTGGAGTTCACATTCGACATTTTTAGCTTTTGCCGCTGTTGAGCAAGTATATCTCCCAATAGAAATTGGGAAGGATACAGCTGCCTTATGCTTGCTCTGTTGGAACTTGTGGAAATCCAATAACTGTCTGACCAATTCTATTAGTATCAATCTATCGCCGGGATAACGAGGCAGACGAAAAGGTTCTCCGGAATACATGACCGTTCGAAGGTAGGTAAACTTCTTGAACTGTAAGAAGATACATCCCCACTTAGATACTTCAGCCCATGCCTCGTCCGAGACCCTTGTCTTTCTCAGCCCTGGATTGAGCTGGCAGATGTTTTCATAGAAAAAGGCGTCATTTACCCTCCTAAAGTGATCCTTGGACCCCTTCTTCGTTATTTGAGGATAATACTTATAGACTGGATTTGTGGTTCTGCTTCCTTTAGTCTCCAGCCCTGGATAGCTCCTCATCCCAGCTGCTGCATAGGCCACATATGAGAACATATAAAACTTTCCGGTTGACAGGACCGTCGTCATCTGGGAATCAATTTCATCACTGATCAGGGTTCCCCAGTCAATCCCTTGCTTGTTCTTCCTAATGGTGACCATAAATTGGTACATCCATCCATGAAATAAATTTGATTCCGGCAAGCCAAACACCCGGCTCAGTAGGGTGATAATATCGTTGATTTCTTGGATGAAATCCGATCTAGGGATAGTTCTTGGAAATCTAGATATTACTGGTTTTGCCTTAACCAAGAACTTCTTATTAACATCCTTAATGCAATTCTCCTGGTTACTGTCCCAGGCCTTCTGAGCCAATTTCATATTTAGGGCTCCATACTCTTCAAAATTTGGTAGTTTCAGGAGATCATCCAAATAAGCCCCATCTAGTTTGATAACTACTTCACCAGCCTGATTCCTTACGGACCGAGAAGCCGAGTCGTAGCTGGATGCACACGCCAAAACAAACTCTGGACACTGGGCAGACATAGGGAAGCCTGCTGCAAGGGGCAAGCCACTGTCAGCTATAGCTTTCATCCATGGGGTTTGAGAAGAACTCTTCACCCTGTTCCAAAAGTCGTCCATATCTATGTTGCCCATTTCAGTATCCCTGATATCATAATTACAGTCGACATATGACGGGGATTCTGGTTTCTTAAACTTGTATTTCATCTTGCTAGATTTTCCGGCCTTCTCCTGTGATGAACCAGGATCCGACATGAAGAATATTGGAAAGAGAAAAGCTCGGAACTCCGGAGATGCTGTGCACACTGAAAAACCTGATTGACGGAAGGCGTCGGAAGAAGCGAAGAACCCGACACGCAGAAGAAGATATCGGAAAACTTTGAAAACCCGACACGTCTGATATGTCGGAGTCTTGGCGAAACCCGACACTTGCTTTTAATGGCGGAAACAGGGGAAAACCCGGCACTTGCTGTTTAATGACGGAACCTGCCGAAAACCCGGCGTCTACTGTGATGGCAGAACTTAGGAGATGCCCGGCACCCACTGTTGAGGTCGGAATGTTGAAAGACCCCGTCACTGCGAGCTTCCTTTGTATTTCGGACTTTTGAATCTGCAATACAAACTTCAAAATCCAAGAAACCAAAAACAGAGCCTTTCCTTTGAATTTCTACATAGACATCTTCCTTTCTTTTTTGTTATTCATATTCCAAACATTATGAAAGTAATTGGAATTTGGAAGGAACAGCCCCAATTGATAATCTCAAAAAGAAAATAAACCCTAAAAACCCAAAACCCCTTTCCAAAACAATACAGAACGAAGAAGGAAGAAAAACCCTCAACAACTGGCAAGAAATTGGAAAGAAAATATATGCAGTCGATCCAGAGAAATCAAGAATAAAGAAGGAACGAAGAATACCTTCGATTCGAGACAAGTAAAATCGAAAACGATCGATCCAGTCTGGTAACGCGAGTTTGCGGGTTTTGGGAGAGGAAGAGCATGCGAAAAATCCACGAATTAAAAATATGAACGGTAAAAATGACGTGGATTTTGGCGTATTTATAAGAAAATCAGTAATAAATACACTTCAGCTCGGCACGTGCCAGCTCACCAACCATTCGGCATGGATGCCACGTCAGCGTGTTGGAGGAGTCCAAAAACCCGACACGAGGAGATTTAGTATATTTCGGGTTTCAGGCTTCGGGAAACATGGAGCACGAAACATGTTTTGGTACATGAATGTTCCGATGCTTTAGAGTTCCGAAAACCCGATTACTAAGGATTGTCTTAACAATAGGCGGGTTTCGGGTTTCGGAAGTCACGCGACACAAAGCATGTCTTAACACAAGTATGTTCCGATGCGTTGAATTTCCGAAAACCCGATTTCAAAGGATTTTTCAATACAAGGCGGGTTTCGGGTTTCGGAGGTCATAAGACATAAAGCATGTTAAAACTTATGTCAAGCTGTTAGTAACACCCGAAAACCCGATTTGCTCTAAAAGAGATCATAATGCAAAATCACTTCAAAAATTTTGTAGGGGTTATCCGATCGTTTCGTCGTGAACTCAAAACGGGGATAACGAAGCAAGGGTCGAAACGGAGAAAGAGATAGCCAACTTGAGGATTTATTTGTAGAGGTTGAAAGACTTGAAAAGGATGTGGTTATAGGTAAGAATTCAACTAAATGGATGGAGTTTGAAAAAGAGAGTGAAGTGGCCAATCAAATCACTTGTGAAGAATGTAAGAAG
This sequence comes from Taxus wallichiana var. yunnanensis, assembly GCA_018340775.1. NCBI lineage: Eukaryota > Viridiplantae > Streptophyta > Pinopsida > Cupressales > Taxaceae > Taxus > Taxus wallichiana. The sequence continues at coordinate 673,171,740 of CM031240.1, read as the reverse complement.
ATAAAGGAAGCATGCTATAAGAAGTGAAGGAAGCAAAGAAGTAAGAGCCTATGAAGGCTTAAGAAAGAGAGAATTACCATGTGAGAAATATGAGGAAAGGAAGAGAAGAGAGTTCTCATTGTGGATAACATAGTGAAAGATGAAGAAGAATGGAGGAGAAGAAGAAGTGCAAAAGGAAGCACTTAGTGAAGAAGGATGGATAAGGAGGAAAGTGTCCAAGAGAGAGACACTCATGGAGACAATGTGGTCTCTGATTTTATGTTCTAATGTTGTGTTTACATGTGTGTATATAGGTTTGAAATATTTTTAAATAAAATTAAGAATAAAATAATGAAAAAATCAAGAAAAGAGCCAAGAAGAGACTCTTTTGAGTCAAATGCACATGATGGAAGCAAAGAGTAGGTTATAGAAGTTTATGAAGAAAAAGATGAAGTCCTACAACATGCTAATGAAGAAGAAGAAAATATAGAGTTATATGATGCTTTGGAAATAATTCAAGTGAGAGAAGACAAGAAAGAGAGCAAAAACAAGAAGGTAGATGGAAAAAGGAAAAAGAGAGAATTTCTAAGTACAAACCAACCTACGAATAAAGAGGAAAGACTTAAACTACATGTGTATATCAGCATAAAGAGATAAGAAAACAAGTGTGGAGAGTTAAAGAAAAAAGAAGAGAGGGGAAACCCAATAAAGGCTTGGAAAGAGAAGAAATTAAGAAAGGAAAAGGGTAAGCATGTTGATTTGAATGTTTTGGTTAAGAAAGCAAAGAATGAGGCATTTAAAGGTGAAAATGAGTTGATTTTGAACACTAACATGCATGATGAAGAACATGTGAATGAGATAACAAAAGAAATGGACAAATGAGGAAGAGTATGGTGAGTGAGAAGGATGGAAAAGGTTTAATGACTCTACTGAGTGGTGAATATACCTTAAAGGAGACTAGGGAAGGAGTGGAACAATGTAAGTAGACTATAGCTACTTTGAACAAACAAAGAAGAGCAAGAAGCTTATATAGTCTCTTAAGTGGAAGGATAAGGGTGTGATGAACTAAGTATGAAAATGAGGATAAGGATAAGTGAATTAAAATGAATAGGTGTTGAGAATAAAGTTAAACAAAGTCGGAGGTCGGAGTAAGGAGATGAAAACAAAGTATGGAGAAGCTTACTTACATCTAGAATAAGAAATTTAGCAAAATGAGAATAAACGAGTGATGGAGAGGGTGAGAATGATTTGAATAATTCAAAAATAGGCATAGTAAGGTGTCGATAGGTTGGTATAGTGACAAGAAGTCAAAACCTAGATTTTGCTACTAAACCCTAGCCTAGGCTTACTTAACAAGCTAAAAGGAGGGTTTTGAGTTTGGAAGAATGTAGAAAAAGTTGAGAGAAGAAAATTGGTGAAAAGTAAGAAATAAAAAATGGGTATAAAAAAATGTAAACATTTTCTCATTGAATTTTGTACATAGTTCCCAGTTTCAAGATTTTTTCTCTAGTAAGGCTAATTACAAGGATTAGAAAATTGTATTTTTGTAATATTTTTGGATGGAAAAGGAGTTAAGCCTTGAAATTTGGCATACATCTTAATGAGCCAAAAGGGTATCTATAAAGTTTACTAGTAATATTTGAAAGTAAAATATGAGTGATTTATGTCAGAAAAACACTTTTTTAGGGCTACAAGGCCACATGAAGGTGTAGAAGAAAAATTATGATAAATGGTGAAATGAAACTTGTTTCTTGGTTTGATCATGTTTATTTGATGAATATAATCATGTTGAAATGGGTTTTAACATCTGGTACAGTCATTTAGTATAATTTATCCTATTGAGAAATATTTTTCCTTCTTGAGCAAGGTAGAGTTCATTGATTTTGGGTGATTGAATAGTGGATTTGTGACTTATAAAGAATTTTTTTAGGGGAGTTGAAAGTGTTTATGAATTTTCTCATCTGTGATATTAAGTTCTTGTTATTCTCACTAGTTCATAATTTTAACAAACTTAAAAAAACTCATCTTCCTTATTATCACTTCATCAATCTTCCAATCATTCACTTACATAAGATATTTTAGGTGACTTCCCTTGGCATATAATAGAGTTCACTCTCTTAGTCTCCTTAGTAGAGTTCCTCAAATTAAAAGGAAAACTTTCACCTTTCTTCTTCTCCATTCTTCTTCATCTTTCACTATGTTCTCCACAATGAGAACTCTCTTCTCTTCCTCTTTCTCTTGTTGCTCACATGGAAACTCTCTCTTCCTTAAGCCTCCATAGGATCTCACTTCTTTGCTTCCTCCACTTCTTCTAGCATGCTTCTTTTGTCTTCTTGCATTCTTCACAAGTGACTTGATTGGCCACTTCACTCTCTTTTTCAAACTCCATCCATTTAGCTGACTTCTTACTTGAATTATTACATTTAACCACATCCTTCCCAAGGCTTCTAACCTATGAAAATTACTCCCCAAGTGTATTATCTCTTTCTCCATTTTGACCCTTGCTTCACACTTTTTGTCTTCTTAACTTTTGTCCTTCCTTTAGAGTTAACCTATAAAACTCGAGCAATATATCTATGTACCAAACATTGTTAAGATTTTATTCTTTCTAACATGCCTACTCGATATCAAATGATGCAAAGATATATACATTTACCATGCATTCAAATAGTTAAGAAATTTAACATAACAAACTATACCACGAGCTCTGTAGTGAGGATCTTCACCAAGAAGCCTAAAATGGCTTAAAAATGTAAAAATTGATCAAATTCACCTTAAGTGGCTTAGTCAAACACAATAACCTATTTCAACTCTTCATACAATGAAAAATCCACCTACCATATGAGAAAATTCCATGCAACATTCAAATACCTTTAATTTCTCCATTTTTTCATCCACCTTTCTTCACTAGCTCTTAGTATAACCAAGCAACTCTTGCTTTTTAGCTTTCTCTGAAACTTGCCAATATTTGTACCATATTTCTCACTAAAAAAATGTTTGATCAATCTTTATCTTGACTCAAAAAGATAAAAACACCAAAATTCACTTATCTTACTCAAAACTATCCTACGGTTCTCTTAACACCAAGTAATTTGCTAGATCCATGGCTAGAAAAATCTATACTACAAACATTACAAAATAAAGAAGCTGTCACAAAGGCTATGTCAATGGAACTCTACCAAAGAAATATCATACCTTATACTAAAACAAATCCATCCTATCTAAAAACTAGAAATTATACGAGATAGGATGAGGAGGAGGATGAAAACCCACAAGGGAATTCTCTCTCTATTAAAAAAAAGTAAGAAAGGAAAGAAGAATAACATAGGTAGTAAGGACGTCAAGAAAAAAAAAAAGAAAAAAATCAAACAAAGAAAAAAATACGTAGAGGAAGGAAAAAGAAAAGAAAAATCTACACAAGGAAGAAAACAATCAACAAAAGAAATAGACGTGGAGGAAGGGATACCCATGAACAAAATAAAAATCCACGAAGGAAGGGATACCCGCGTAACAAAATAAAAAGCTGCAGAGGAAGGGATACTCGCGCAACAAAGGAAAAATCCATGAAGAAAAGAAAAATCCATGGAAGGAAGGAAATATCCACGTAATAAAAGAAAAATCATGAAGGTAAGTAGATAACCATGAAACAAAGTAAAACCCACACAATAAAGAATAAAAAGCGCTCGACACATGCAAACAGGGAAATGCCGCAAAACACTCATGAAAGCCACATAATAAGAATACAAAGCCATGGATCTTAAGAACACCAATAAAACCCATGAAACAAAGAATACATTTTCCCACCTTAAAACTAATAAATACGGTAGGTAAATGGCATAAAGGTATAAAAGCATAATCTCACAAAGGCAAAATTCATAGTAAGGGAAAATAAGCAAATTACCAAATCGAGAAGGGTAAGAGAGCTAGGGCACGCATAACAAAATAAAATATAGAAGAAGATATTGAATCCCATCATTTTCACACAAGAAGATCTCCCACAACCCAAATTCCAAAAGAATTCAATGAAATTGACTCACAATGATCCCACGGTAGCATTTTCACACATTCCATTAAAATTTGTGCATGCATGTGACATCCAAAAGTATATATATTCCACCATTACATAATATGATCATACACACCTGGAGATTGATAGGAACCTATTACTCTAAGAAAATTCAATCACCGAGAAGATGGAATATAAGAAAAACACTAAATTCATTGGCTCTCTTCTTTTTCTTTTCTTCTTTCTGTCTCTCTTCTTGCTCATTTTTCTTTCTTTCTTCTTCTTCTCTCTTCTTCTTGTCCTCTTTTTCTTATCTTCTTCTTATTATTGTAAATTTTTCTCTTCCTCTTGTTTTTCTTTTTCTCTTCTTCCTTTCTTCTTTCTTCCTCCTCCTTTTTTCGTCTTTGTTCCTCTTCCTTCTTGTTTTTATTTTCTCCCTCATTTTCTTCTTATCTTCCTCTTCTTGTTTCTTCTTATCATCCTCCTGCTTATTTTTGTTATCCTCTTCTTGTTTCTTTTTATCTTCTTCTTCATGTTTCTTCTTCATATTTGCCTCTTATTTTTCCTTCTTCTTATCCTCTATTTCTTTTCTCCTTATTTCTTATTCTTTTATTTTATCCTATTTTTCTTTTTATTTATCCTCCTCCCTTTTCTTCTTTTGTTCTAGTTTCTTCTTGTATTCTTCTTGCTTTTTCTCACCTTATCCTCTTTTTCTTCCTTTAACTTTTAAGTTATCCTCATCAATTCTTCTATCTCCTGAATTTGGTTTTTAAATTTGATAGTCTTATTCTTATTTTATTTCAATTGTCTAAGTTCTTTCCAAAAATATTATAAAATGGTCTCTTGCTCCATGTATTCTTTGGCTGTATTTATTTGATTAATTCACGTGGAAGGATGTGGAATATATCTCTTATTACCAATGAAAATATATTTAGATAATGAATTATGGCCTCTACTATCATCACTTGTTTTGTACATGTTCCTACTCCATCTTTGTTGGGTGACTTCTAAAATGCCACGAGTGGTTAATCATGTCTTGTAATACCTATAGGAAGTTTGGTATAGTTGTGAATCCTCCTAGGATTCTACATATCCAATGAATTTAGGCCCTAATTCTTATTATGTTGTGGCTAGAGGTGAGAGTGGAGAGGAAGGGGTTTCTTCTTCCATCGAATCTGATATGTGCATAGGCTCTAGATCTGAATCATCTTATTCTTCAATGATTTTTATTATTTTACCATTTTCTTTGTGGCCATTGTCTTTTGGCATTTAGTGGTTAGTTGTGGTGCAATTTTTTCTTTCTTTGTTCTCCTTTTGTATGTATTTGGCCCTGTTCTACTTGTCTCCCCTTGGCCATGTTCTTCTAGATATTTGTTCCTAAATTCCTCCCATGTTTCTTCAATTACTTTGTTAATATTGGGGTACTGGTTTTCTAGGATCCACAGAAGGTTTCTTATTTCTTGTATTGTTGTGGCCACCAAATCATCGATACCTCATAAGGCATTGGAGACGTGTTTACAATTCATGGAATGAAGGGCCTTATGAAAGTGTAGTCTATGTCCACAATAAAGATCACTTCATTTTCATATCTCGCCACTACTTTCTCTAAAACCCTTGATCAATTTTCCACTAGCTTTTAAATGTTGTTTGTCCATCCTATTAAACATGTGATTTGTTGTATTTGATCCATTGTGCTCATATGTTCTATAATTTTTCTGCAATTGGTTTATCTTGTTTCCATTAGACTGGTTCTGTTTTGGCTGGGAGGGTATTAGTGAAGTACATTGCAAGACATAACAAAATTGACCCATAGAAAAATGTATGTTTTCCCTCCTTAATATTCCTAGTATTCTCATGGAAATTAGTAGCTAATACTTTGCATAGATTATATTCAGTGGGAGGTTATCATATCTAGGGAAATTTATGCACTAAGTCTATGAGCACCATCTTCTCGATTTGTATGGTAAATTTTTAAACAAATGGCCTTAACGGCATACCTGAGAGCATGATTTTTGATGTCGTCAATCCTTACTCCTCTTTTGACATAGGTACATCCATCGGTTGTGTTGTGGTTTTGATTGGTGTCATCTTCTTTGTTAATTTTGAGATCCATGTTGTTAATAACCCTATGAATTTTTCTTATATGACCACATTGATTTGGTATGGCTGATCGAGATAGAGAATTTGATTGTGTAGTCAACTAAGGAGAACCCTTATTGAATTATATTCCCTAGAGAAATAGGGAATTCAACTCCATGCATCCAATTTTATCTCCCTTATGAATTTCACATTTTTCTTGTATTCCATCTTCATTGTGTTTGAATTTTCTTGGAGTAATATGTGCCTATCAATCTCTAGGCATGTATGATTGTATTCTGAAATGGTGGAATGTATATACTTCTATATATCGCATGCATGTGAAAATTTGAAGCAGAATGTGTGAAAATGCTGCCATGAGATCATCTTTGAGTTGATTTCATGATCTCATGGGAGATCTTCCTATGTAAAAATGATGGGAGTCATTGTCTTCTTATATATTTTATTCTGATGTGCTTGCCCTAACTCTCTTACCCTTCTTGATTTTGTGCTTTGACTATTTTCCATTACTATGTTTTCTTTTGTGAATTGTGCCTTTATGAGCTTATGATTTTATAATTTTATGTCATTTACCTACCATATTTGTTGGTTTTAAGGTGGGAAAATGTATTATTTGTTTTGTGATTTTTATTGGTGTTCTTAAGATCCAAGAATTTTCATTCTTCTTTCGTGGCTTTCTTGAGTGTTTTACGGATTTTCCCTATTTGCATGTGTCTCATGGTTTTATTCTTTATTTTGTGGGTTTTACTTTGTTTCACAATTATCCGCTTACCTCCATGGTTTTTATTTTATTATGTGGATATTTCCTTCCTTCTATGGATTTTTCTTTTGTTGCATAGGTATCCCTTCCTCCATGGTTGCTTCTTTTGTTGATTGTTTTCTTTCTTGTGTGGATTGTTATTTTCTTTTTCCTTCCTCTCTGTATTTGTTTCTTTGTTTGATTGTTTTTCTTTATTTTTTTCTTGATGTCCTTACTGCCTATATTATTCTTCTTTCCTTTCTTACTTATTTTTTATAAAAGAGGATGCCCTATGGGTTTTCATCCTCCTCCTCGTCCTATCTACCGAATTTCTGATTTTTAGATGGGATGGATTTTTTTAGTCTAAGGTATTGGTTTTAATCAAATATGAGTTAAATCTAATTACGAGTAAAATATATGATAAGATACAGTATATATGCAAATGTTAAACACTCCAACAATGTAACACTATAAGAAAATGAGAGATATGGATGACTTATTTGAATCCTACGAAATTTGGAATTGATCTAATGTGGTGTAAAGTAATGAAAGGGGTTGGAACTATGTCACGAATTCTCTTCATAAAATATAGACTCGAGAATAATGTTAGACATGGGCTCTTGGGGCTAGATAAAGGCGCCAGGCTTTGGTGAATGTTCCTAGGTGCCGGTGATTGTGTAGAAGGTCAACATATACTTTTCCTATATCGCTAGGGTTTCACTATCACTTCTTATTGATCTCCTAATATTCACACTTGGATCACCGAGGGTACCTATAACCTACAACACAAACCCTAACTACTTGCACAAGCTCACAAACACATCAAATTGGAATGAAAATTCAATATGTGAAGTCGGACTGACCCAAGAGGTCACCTAATTAGTGAACTTATGACCAAACATTATACTACATTCAGAATCCATGCAATTCTTTATGCTTGTGTGCGTAATAGTGTCCTTAGGTTTCCCTCTCACTAATGACACCAAAGACAACAAGCTTGTAGCTAGATAAGATGTAAATGTGTGATATGTAATTGAGCACTTCCCCTTCCTATGTAGTGTATATAGCCAAAAATGCATTCCCATGTAATGGCATTTGTGATAGTGAGTAGATGATATTTCCCCTTAGAATTTACAACGAGAATAATAGAGTGTATGTTGTATGTGTATGGGTATCTTGTTTTAATTTCGATACTAGTGACACAACATGTCGACTATGACCTTGGGATAAAGATAAGAAAACTAAAAATCTTGAACACAAATGTAAACAAGAACAAAAAAGGCAGGAGCACCGAGCACTAGTGTCCAAAATGGGTGCTAGTGTCCTAGGATAAATGATGACATATGTGAAAAGATAGACAAATAGGGATCCTTGTGACCTGATCAGAACTGGGTACATAAATGACAGAGATGTGAGAGAGAAAGACAATAGAAACAACCAAAGTAAGTGGATGGACTAGGGAGTGTGTCACAAGTAAATACTTTTCTTACTTAAGATCCATGTATATAACAACATACTTTATGTCATAGTAAGGTAGTAATATGTGTGTGATTTTGTGTCTACATTTACCCCCCACCCTTTAAATTATTTGAAATAAATTACAGTAGTGTAAAGGAAGTAAGGAACATACTTTTATAAATTTTAGAGAAGTCATGTTCCAAAGTGCACATAGAGTGTAGAAACTTATAGCGTGGCAAACCTTGGATCAACGTTTTGACCAATGTGGTGTAATTAGAGATAGAGAACATTTGTAAGGAGCACTTGGAGAAATATTTGAAATGATTTGGAGATCTTAGAGATTTTGAATTGTTGCAAAAAAATATTGAAGAGTTAAGGAGTGATCAATTCCCAACTCAATTTGTTTATAAATGGGAGGATTTAGGCTTCCGACACCAAAGGAAGATTGTTGGGGAGAGATTTCTAGTTTTACTCTCCATCCATGATTTCATACTCAAAAGGTCAACCACTGTTGATGGATAGAGAAAAATTTAGTTTTACATTATTCGATTAGTTCGTATTGTACCTAGTTGAAGAACCCATATAGGACTATTATAGGAAAGAAAATGATGTCTCATTTCTCCCACTCTTATAGTAACAAGTGTTTTGGTTTGCATAGTGCTAGATGGATTCCAAGTTAGGTCATCTGGAAGCGATAGAAATGTAAAGTGACTCCTAAGTTAGGTCATCTAGGAGACATAGTAAATGTGCTTATTATACCGATTGATTGATTTGAGTGATAATAGTTGTTTGAATGAATTGTATCTAGAGAATTACTCATGGAGAGGTTTTTGTGCCTTGCCCCTAGATTAGGTCATTTGGGGGAATAGATTTGAAACAATAGAAAATATTGATTTTTGTATAAAATGATTGTACCTTTGTTTGAATGAGATCAAAGTAATTTGTAATAGTAATATGCTAGAAGTGTTGATTGACTATATTGTAACCTAAGAGGGATTATAGGATGATACCGATTATATGCCCCCCTTTCAGCGAGAGGGTAAAGGGCATAGAAATGAGCAATGAAGTGAAAGCAAGATGTGTAAGATGTTGTAATAGTAAATGTGAAATAGGGTTGGATAGTATAGTTGTAGTGTGAATAGATAGTGAATAGTAAATGTGCGAGATTTGTGTATGAGATGGTGAAATGTGTATGATACAGTCCTAGAGGAAATAATGATTTGTATGGTGAAAATATAAATTCAAACAAAGGTATTAAGATCAAGATACGAGAAAAAATGTGCAACATGTATTAGTTGTAAAAGTGGTTGTGAATAGTAACTATAGTATAGGAAAAAGTGGAATTACTATATATAGTAATAACAAAAAAGTGAATAGTAGTTTATTGATATTGAGATCAATTGAGATTTGGAGCTCTGAGTTGTGAGGATGTTGTGTGTTAGAGAAATGATATTGATGATATTTGAGAGAGTAATGGCAATCACGGCTTTGCAGATGATCAATGAGTTGGCGAATATGATTTTTTTGGAAAATATTGTCAAATATGCCTATTTTTGTCGATTTTTGTAAAATTTACTTTTATGTATTTTTAGCGTTCTTAACCTGGGAAGAAACGTCTAGGAATTTCTACCCTAGGGGACACTAGTCCCAGATCCAGTCTTTGGTGACCTAGTGCAGGTGCCCATGACCTACTCTTATGCACTAGTGCACGAGAGTAGGGATTGGGCACTATATTGTGAACTGTTGATATTCTGATCAGTTTGATGCTATGATAAGTGATTTTTACAATATGAATGATGTGTTAATGGATGATTTTTGTTACTTTTTTGTGTTGTGCAGATAGATATTCACTCGAGAGATTTTTGGGTAGGCCAACATTTGAGTACATTTCTTACTTTGGGATTTTCATATGCAGAGTGGGATATATTGGACCGTGTCGAGCCTATGACACATTGCTAAATTGGGGGAGGTACCCCATAATATGCCTATGTTTACTGCTTTATGTTATAGATGGTGTGTAAATATATGTACATTTTGGTTTCTTACTAGTGAGATGATGGTGACCCTAGATGTTGTGTACCTAATATTACAGTTGCCTATTATAGGAGAGAGGGTACAAGTGATGACCATAGTGGATGCAGAGAGGAAAATGAGGGCATCAAGGTGGTATTTAACTAGTACACGAGTACAAGAAGAGACTCATATAAGTTTAGATGCGATATTGAGATTGTTGGTGAGAAAATTTGTCTTGTGGACAAATTGGTGGGTTTCAAGCCAACGCTATGGGAATCTAAGTCCCTCTACTTGAATGGTGCAGCTTCCGTATGTGCATGTGTGAAAAATTGGATTTCAATGGTGGCCTTTTGACCAAAGATCCAACAGGGGCACTCCACTGACCCTGTGGCAAAGCTAGCAATGTCTCACTAGAGAAGAAACTTTGTCTTGGAAAGGGGAAGGGGAGTGGAAATGGAGGTAGGAGAAAACTAATGTTGTGAGTAGAATATCAGATTCCCACACACATTAATTATAAATTTCATTTACATGCATTTATAGTTAGAAGAAAAACAAATCCGCAGGAGAAGCTACAAGACCGAATGAAATTCATTGGTTGCAAAGGTACCAATCAATCCCTCAATCAAAGAGGTGAAAATTCCTTATTTTATTATTAAATCTAAAGTAGAATTTGTACAAAGCTTTGAGAATAGAGGAAAATCTAAGGAGAAGGGAAAATAGAAGAAGTATGGCGTTTTCTATCTTTTCTAGGTACAAAGCACTCTGGTATTTTTGAAATCAATCACCAACCCTTAGAATGGCTCTGAGGAGCCATTATATCTCATGCCAAAATGGTTACAAATTTACAAATCATTTACACCTCTTCAAATTCCTCCATTGTGAAGAAAACGCTCATGGCGGGTTAAAAACTAGATCTTGCAACGTGAACGTTACATTTGGTTTGCTAGTTTGAATACAGACCGTTTGATTTTCTCTTATAACTTTGAAATCAGGTCATCCACGTGGTAGGAAGAGATTGGAGTGGGTACGGGGGAAATCCCTTTGCATTTTGTGATTTTTTAGAGATTTGGAAATTTGGAACAAATTGGCCCGCACCCCGCTTGAAATTTTTAACGTAGGCACGTGGCTTGTTTTCATTGTAAATGGGGTCACGGCATTTTCTCAACATTTTAACTCTTTTTGGAAAAAAGGCTCAAAAACTCAAAGTTCTCTACCGTTCCGCTCTCCCACTTTGACTTTCACTTTTAACTTTTCTCCTTTTTTCCAAAGAGGCTCAAAAACACAAATTTCTCGCCGACCCGTTGCTCTGATTGAACTCTTGACATGTGGCATCTTCTGATTGGAAATGGGGTCATGGCCCTTTTCTCAACATTTTAACCTTTTTGGAAAAAGGATCAAAAACTCAAATTTCTTCGTCATTTCGCTCTCCCGCTTTGACTTTTCAATGACGGGCCCGAGACCTTGGTGGAGCCGTAGAGCATTCTAGAACTTTTACTTCACTTTTGGGAATTTGGTTAAATTTCCAAAAGTCCCTTAATGGCCCACTCTCCACTTTGACTTTTCAATGGTGGGCTTCACCTTTGACTTTCTCCCTATGGGCTTCAACTTTGAATTTTTCCTGCGGGCTTCAACTTTGACTTTTTCCTTTATAGCCTGATCGGGTGTGGGTCACTTTTTAACTTTTCACCTTTTTTACAAAGAGGCTCAAAAACACAAATTTCTCCACCAACCCACTTCTAATTAGGTATGTCCACATACCCATGGATGATGGGGCCAAAATTTGATGGGGAAGAAAATGCCCATCGTTCCCGACTGTGGGAAAAATACAGAGGAAGAGAAATTCATCATTTTGAGTCCAATTTTTGAATTTCCTTGCAAGCCGAAGGAATGAAGGAAAAAAATGATTTGATGACTCAGGCCATAAAAGAAGTGAATAATTTTGATCAAAAAGGATATTGTAAGGAGGATATTATGTGCACAAATCGGGAGATGGAGAATTTCTCAAAATGACCAAAACAGAGATTTAAACAACACTAGGGCATGAATTTTTCTATTTTCTTGAATCTCTAACTTGGCTTAAACACAAATGAAGGGCATGAGCTCAAAAAAATTGAATTTGGCTATGAAAATGAAGATTAGTTTTTGGGAGACAACAACTGGCTCTAGCTTGGGGACATAGCGTGAACTGGGCATGTCTAGGGCACGACATGAGGATCTAGAATCTCAAGTTTCAAAACATATTACATTGACCAGTGCCTTATCCATTGGGCCTTTCGAGTCATGTAAAATTATGAGAAAGAATGGAAGAAGGAGGAAACACACAAGCCAAACCACACACAACAAAAACCAAACAAAACTAAACCAAAACCACACAATGAAAAGGAAAAACACACCTACAAAATCACCTATGGTATAAGGTGGGGACAACCCGCTTTCACTAATGATATAGTTTCAAGTATTGCCCACTTCGAGGAAATTCCAATGGCATTCCATCCAAGTATGAGAGGAGAAAAACATTCTCACCACAAGCTCCATGAATTTGGAATGGACCGAGCCACAATGAATCAAACTTTCCATGGTTGCCCTTTGGTTCTCTTCTCTTGTCCCATAGCAGGAGAAAATCTCCAACTTTGAAATTCCTTGCTTTGGTCTTCTTGTCAAAACATTTCTTCACTTTCAACTAATGCTCGTTAATTATATCCAGCATTTGGCATCGCTTTCTTCCGGCTTCTCCGGGAAGAGGATCCTCTTGTCAATGGAGTCTTTGTATTGACCATCTTCTATTTCTTATAGCAACTTGAGAGTTGGCATCTCAATTGTGAGGGGAATCTTTGCCTCAACTCCATACAACATTTGGAAAGGTGACATACCTATTTCCTTCTTAGGAGTGATCCTATCAGCCCACAATGCATCATATAACTTCTTGTGCAGTTCCTTTGATTCTCATCTACCATCTTGCGAACAATGGTCACAATGTTCTTGTTGCTTGACTCAGCTTGCCCATTTCCCTGTGGGTAGTAGTCAGAAGAGTGAGATAGGGAGATTCCAAAGCCATAAAAAAACTTTGTGAGCTCCTTGGAAGAGAAATAGGTGGCATTGTCTATAACAATTTTCTATGGTATTCCAAAACGAATAATGATATTCTCCTTGATGAAGTTGTAGACTGTTTTAGAGTTGGCTTGCTTGGTTGGGATGGCTTCCACCCATTCAGTGAAGTAATCAGTTGCATTGAGTACATAAGTATGCCCTGCACTAGAATGAGGATTCATAACACCAATAAAATCTAGCCCCCATTGTTGAAATGATTCTTCAATCACCACAGGCCTGAGTGGCAATGCAGCTAGTTGTGGCTTTCCAACAAATTGTTGGCATGCTTTGCATTTGGAAACCCAATCCTAAGTGTCTGCAAAGATGGAGGGCTAATAATATCTCCCTTTGAGGATCTTATGTGCTAGTGACCATTGCTGATAAATGTCCACCACAAGCTTGATCATGATATTCCCTAAGAAAATTTTCTTGATGCTCCTTATCTACACACCTGAGGAAACAACCATCTAGGCCTCTCTTGTAAAGTGCATGTTTCTAGATCACAAACTTGGCTTCCTTTAGCTTGATTTTCCTTCTTTGTTTGTAATCAATATGAGGAGGGAATTCTCCATAAGTGAGGTAGTAAGCAATGTCAACATACCACTCATCAGTAGTGGTGACAAAGAGCACCTATGGATTGTCTCCTGAACAGGTTGAGAAAACACCATATTTTTCTCCCCTGCTTAGCCCCGAGAGCTTCATCTTGAGCAATCTTCGACACAAACCATTTCCTCTTACCAGATTAGAGGGTCTAATCTCCAAGTCATACTCTTGGGTCTTTGCAATCCAACTTCCTCTCTTAGCCCTAGGATCTTGTTGAGTCAAAATGGACTTGATTACACTTCAGGGACCATCACCACTATATGGGAATTGAGAATGTAGAATCTGAAACTTTTAACAACTTTGACCATTGCATAGGCATGTTTCTCCAATTGGTTGTACTTTAGCTCATGATTTTTCAAAGGATAGCTCATGAAAGCAATGGGTGCTTCCAAACCTTCATCATTTTTCTAAACAAGGACATCAAGAGAGTGTATGTTTGATGCATAGCAATACATGATGAACTCCTTGTTGAAATCTGGAGATACAAGAGTTGGAGCTTTGGAAATGGATTTCTTGATCTCCTCAAATGCTGCTTTTCCTTCCTTATTCCACTTGAAACCTACTTGAGGCTTCATCATGGAAGTTATATGCTTAGTTAGTTTAGAAAACTCAGGCATAAAACAATGAAGGAATTTTACCTTTCCAAAGAATGAATGAACTCCCTTCTTGCTGGTTGGTAAGGCTAGTGCTTGGATAGCTTTGATCCTCTCAAGATCAATGTGTGCTCCATGTTTGTTCACAATGTGTCCCAAGTAACTTACCTTCTATGACTCCAAAAATGCACTTCTTTGGATTTAGAGAAATGCCATGTTTCCTACACCTTGTAAGGACTTTCTCTAAATGACAGATATGATCTCCCCTCCTCTTTGAAAAAACCATGAGGTCATCAAGGTAAATGACAATGCAATGTTTCAAATCTTTGAAGGCTAAGTCCATTGCTCTCTGGAAAGTGGATCCAACATTGATCAAGCCAAAAGGTATTATGCTGTAGGAAAAAGCATCCCAAGGTGTTGTGAAGGTTTTTTTGTTGCAATCCTCTTCTACCACCTTGAATTGGTTGTACCCTGAGAATCCATCAAGCAAAGAGAGCATTACAGATCTAGTGGCTACTTGTAAAATATGATCCATGATTGGAAGATGGTAGTTGTCTTTGAGAGATGCTTGATTCAGATTTTGGAAGTCTACATAAATCCTTATTTCCCCATTCTTCTTCCTTACTGGCACAATGTTAGCCACCCATGTTGAATAGTTGATGGGGAAGATGATTCTAGCATTGAGCATCTTTGTCACCTCTTCTTTGATAACATTGGAAATCTTTGGATTGTAGGGCCTTTGTTTTTTCCTAAAGGGCTTAGCTCCTTGCTTCAAAGGAATGGAGTGATGCATTTCCTTTTGTTGAAAAGATTTGAGTTCATCATAGGAATAAGATAGGACATCGAGTAATTTTTAGCAGAGCAACAAACTCTCTTCTCTTCTGGAGAGCAGCATTTACCAATGTTAACCATCCTTGGATTCTCTGAAGTGCCAATCTTTTCTTGATCAAAATCAGATGGACACCGAGAAGACTATTTTTCTTTCTCTTGGATGAACCTATCATGCTTGTTAAAGAGGTCTTCCAAAGAAACTAGACCTTTGGGGATTTTTTTTCCTTTCAGTTTGATTACTCCCTCTTCATCAATTCCCTCAATTCCTTCCTTCTCTTCTTTGGGGACTGATTCACGATGTGGTTTTTCACTTCCTTCAAAGAAAAGATGAAGTTATCCCTTTGTTCTAAGAAGACTATGATCTTATTTTCATCATTGAAGACCTTCCCATGATTTGCATTTTACGTGTACGCTCAAATCCCGAACACCATCTCAATGGTCACTTTATCCTTTCAAAAGAAGGATGAGGTGTCACTAAGGAAGCTGACACTACTAGATAATTATCCTTTTCATTCTACTCCTAGGGATAGCTTCAATGGAGAATGCATCAAAGGATTCAATGTAGTCCCACACTCTGTTTCTATAGTGCCCGAGTCCGGGTTTTTCACCGATATTGCTAGAGGACTGCTTTACCACAACCTTTGCATCATCTTTACATCTCAACTTCTTGATTCCCATATCCTCTGCTGTATTCATGCCGAGAGTAATGATTCATACTCTATTGTATTATTTTATTGTCAAATTACATCTTGTAAGAAAAAGGATATACCTCATTGGAGGGAGAGTATAATACTACAACATCTCCTAAACCTACTCGGAATGACCGCCATCAAACTCCACTATCCAAATTTTTCTTCTTCTTCCTCCATGAGAATTGGTAAGTCATCTTCCTTCTATGATGTAAGGAGGTAACTTCCAATCCCATAATCTTGAAAAAGGATATCAGCTCTTAGATCATTATACTTCCTTACCGTGAACTTCATTTTTATGACTAGCGGTAGCTTCTTCATTTCTACTTTCACTTTGGGGAAGTTACAAATGACCAATCCATTTTTATTTCTCCACCTAGATCTCTACAAACACTTCTACTCAACAACATATCAAAATATGTTGGGATGTTTGCCACCAAAATGGTCAGGAGTATCTTCTTGTCAAGGTAATTAGCTAGTGCAACCTGAGCGTCCTTAATCCTTCCTACCAATGGAAATTTTTGGATTCCATTGAGAATCATGTGCCATTTTGAGGTCAAAGTGGGGCCAAGAGAATTTGTAACTTTTTTTGGCATCACATTATCTGAGGCTCCAAAATCTATAATGTAATTGTTCAGTTGGAAACCTTTGATGAGAAGTGATAGGTAAAAAGGCTCAACTCTATTGGTGGTGGAGGCACTGAGGGCTAACATGTTTTGAGAATATGGTGTGGTAAGTAAGCCTTTAGAATTAGAGATTGGGGATGTAGAGTTACCACCCCAGACTACCTTGATGAATCTATCAAATTGGGAAGGATGTGTTTGTAGGTATTCAATTTCAGAGAGCTAGACTATGGTTTTGCTAACATGCTCTACAAAGTCAAATGAAGTTATGTTAGATGAGGAAGAAGTTCCAGTAGTGGATGAACACTTAAATGGAAGATGCGTCATTACTTTTGGTGTTGAGTTCTCTTTTTCAAATGTAAAAATTGGCTTGGAAGGATATGGGGGTGTATCCTTTGATTGAAATTTAGATGTTCTTACAGAACCGAGTATTTAAGAGATAATTTCTCTTAACAAATTTTGAGTTGGGAGAAGAATCAGATAACTTACTTGGCACAATAGTGTGATCCTTGACAACTGGTGAATCTGATTTCTCTCTAGCTGATTCCATGGAAGGTGGTAATGGTGATCCCCTATTGATGATCTTGTTTAGTGGAGGATTTGGAGAGCTATCTTCTTTGTTCTTCCTACTCTCAGTTGCAACTATTGAGGCTGAAACAACATTCTTGGATTGTGCAGTGAAAATAGCACATGAAAAACTTGGAGCTTCTTCATCACCTTCCTCCTCATCAGCAACATATTCAATCAGGCCATTGTGCATGCCAACCTCTTCAATTTCAAGATAGTTTTCATAGTCATCCATGATTTCTTCTTCAGTTTCCTCAATGTCTGCTCCTTCTTCTGATTCCCTAGTGTCACAGATGGCATTGAATGGTGGTGCTTCAAGAGAAAGCCTATGAGGGGGTGGAGAAATTCTTGGTCTATCAAGAAGATTTGGTCTCCTTGGAGCATTCCTCATTGTGATTTGTGACAGTTGTTTCTTCAAAGCAACTAGGTCATTTTCCATTTTTTGGAACATTGGATCAGTGGTGATTGAATTTGAACTTTGACCTTTTTGCTTCCCATTTGGTCCTTTCACTTTTCCAGAAAGAATTAGATCATCATCAGTCTCAATTGCAAAGTCTTTAGCTTCCCTCAATGTTCTTGGTTGGGCTCTTTTGAGGAAGAAACCAAATTTTGATGGCAAAGCACTAATGAAGAACCTTTTCAAGTTGTTTTTAGAGGGTACCACATCTTCTAGGATCCTTCTTATCAACCTATCATACCTTGCTACAAAATCTCTCATTGATTTGGAGGTCTCCTTCATCTAAATGAATTAGACCAGCAGATCTTGTCAATCTTGTGCTCTTGAACCTATGTTCAAATGCACTTCTTATATCTTCCCAGCATGTGACAGATCTTGGGGGCAACATGTAGAACCATTCAACAAATTTTTCTTGGAGTGACTCCACAAAGATCCTAACTGAAACATCTTCATCTTCAACTCCCAACACTCCACAAGAAGTGATGAATGTTACTACATGTTCTTCTGGGAGATGAGAACCATCCCCTTTGAATTTTGGGAAGTTCTTTCTTGAGCCTCTTGGGAGCTCATGAAGTGGTTGTGGAAGAGCAAGTGGACTAGTATTTCTTCCCCATGGTATGTTAGGCCTGTGTACTTCATGCTCATGATCACCCATTCTATTCATGTTTCTAGCCTCCGGTCTTGCTAAGGGCTGCTTCTACTACTGCTCTTTATTATGCTTCAATTTGGATTCTTTATATTTCTTCAAGTTGAGCCCTTATCTCCTCTTCATCTCTTTCCTCTCTTTCAAGCTCTTCAAATGTGGGATCAATTTTTCCTCCTTGCCTTAATTTCTAGGTGTATCTTCTATCAGCCAGCTTGAAAGTTTATGCTCTTCTCTGGGGTGCTAGAATTTGTCTTTACCTTTCCAATTCGATAGCACGTTCCTCTTCAGGTCCAAAATCCTTATAACAATGAAGTATTGATTGACACTTTGTCTATTATGCCAAATAGCTTCTCTCATATCAAAAGCAATGTCTTCTTGGATGTGAAAGAGTAAATCATGTCTCTCAACAGGAGGATTTCCCAAAATAGCCATGATTTACATCCATGTAGTTTGTGTGATTATTTCAATCTCTAGAAACTTTTCTTCTAGAATCTCTTTTTTTGTATTTTATGACCCTGAGGTCATTTTTAGGTGCAGATGCTGCAAAATCTACCCCACGGTGGGCACCAAAAACTGTTGGCAAGAAAATTTGTCTTGTGGAAAAATTGGTGGGTTTCAAGCCAACGCTATGGGAATCTAAGTCCCTCTACTTGAATGGTGCAACTTCCATATGTGCATGCGTGAAAAAATGGATTTCAATGGTGGCCTTTCGACCAAAGATCCAATAGGGGCACTCCACTGACCCTGTGGCAAAGCTAGCAATGTCTCACTAGAGAAGAAACTTTGTCTTAGAAAGGGGAAGGGGAGTGGAAATGGAGGTAGGAGAAAACTAATGTTGTGAGTAGAATATCAGATGCCCATACACATTAATTAGAAATATCATTTACATGCATTTATAGTTAGAAGAAAAATAAATCTGCAGGAGAAGTTACAAGACTGAATGAAATTCATTGGTCACTAAGGTACCAATCAATCCCTCAATCAAAGAGGTGAAAATTCCTTCTTTTATTATTGAAGCTAAAGCATAATTTGTACAAAGATTTGAGAATAGAGGAAAATCTAAGGAGAAGGGAAAATAGAAGAAGTATGGCATTTTCTATCTTTTCCAGTCTGAGCACTCTGGTCTTTTTGAAATCAATCACCAGCCCTTGGAATGGATCGAGGAGCCATTATATCTCATGCCAAAATGGTTACAACTTTACAAATCATTTACACCTCTTCAAATTCCTCCATTACAAAGAAAATGGCGGGTTAAAAACCAAATCTTGCAACGTGAATGTTACATTTGGTTTGCCAGTTTGAATACAGACCGTTTGATTTTCTCTTATAACTTTAAAATTAGGCCATCCACGTGGTAGGAAGAGATTGGAGCGGGTACGAGGGAAATCCCTTTGCATTTTGCAATTTTTAGAGATTTGGTAATTTGGAACAAATTGGCCTGCACCCCGCTTCAACTTTTTAACTTAGGCACGTGGCATGTTTTCATTAGAAATGGGGTCATGGCCCTTTTCTCAAAATTTTAACCTTTTTTGAAAAAGGCTCAAAAACTCAAAGTTCTCCACCATTCCGCTCTCCCGCTTTGACTTTTCAATGGCGGGCTTCACCTTTGACTTTATCCTTTAGATCGATTGGAAATTTGCGAGTCACTTTTTAACTTTTCTCCTTTTTTGCAAAGAGGCTCAAAAACACAAATTTCTCCACCGACCCGCTGCTCCGATTGATCTCTTGACATGTGGCATATTTTGATTGGAAATGGGATCGCAGCTCTTTTCTCAACATTTTAACCTTTTTTGGAAAAAGGCTAAAAATTCAAAGTTCTCTGTCGTTCGCTCTCCCGTTTTGACTTTTCAATGGTGGCCCGAGACCTTGGTGGAGCCGCAAAGCATTCTAGAACTTTTACTTCACTTTTGGGAATCTGGTTAAATTTCCAAAAGTCCCTCAATGGCCCGCTCTCCCACTTTGACTTTTCAACGATGGGCTTCACCTTTGACTTTCTACCCTGTGGGCTTCAACTTTGACTTTTTCCCTACGGGCTTCAACTTTGAATTTTTCCTTTATAGCCTGATTAGGGCTGCGGGTCACTTTTTAACTTTTTACCTTTTTTACAAAGAGGCTCAAAAACACAAATTTCTCCACTGACCCACTTCCAATTAGGTATGTCCATGTACCGTGGATGATAGGGCCAAAATTTGATGGGGAAGAAAATGCCCATCATTCCCGACTGTGGGAAAAATACACAGAGGAAGAGAACATTTTGTGTCTAATTTTGAATTTCCTTCGTGAGCCGGAGGTATGGAGGTAAAACAATGATTTGATGACCTAGAGCATAGAACAAGTGAACAATTTCAATCAAAAAGGATATTGTAAAGAGGATATTACGTGCACAGACCGGGAGATGGAGAATTTCTCAAAATGAGCAAAACAGAGATTTAAACAGCACTAGGGCACGGATTTTTCTATTTTCTTGAATCTCTAACTTGGCTTAAACACCAATGAAGGGCATGAGCTCAAAAAAATTGAATTTGGCTATGAAAACACAAAGTAGTTTTTGGGAGACAACAGAGATCTAGTGTTCGAGTAGTTGTAGAAGTATATTGTAGTGATCATAAAATCTCTAGTGGTAGTGGAGGGTGATGGAGTTAGTGTATTATACAAGATGCATGATATTTATCACTAGATATAGCTACATGGGATGTGATATGCATGGGTGCGATGTGTATTGGCTCACTTGTATAGATTCACACATGAGGATCATGGGAGTGGACTAGGAGCCACCACTTTGTTACACATATGGGCATAAGATAATATCATGATATTGGTCAACTTAGTGGGCCGGGGACGAGTGGGGTAGAGGCGAGATATTTGCATCAAGGTGGGTAGGGAACCATAGTAGGAGGATAGACATGACCACTTATATGTCGATGATTGATCAGATGGGTGTAGGGGCCATCATATAAAGGCCATATATAGACTATGGTGGTTGGGTGGAGGATGATGTAGAGTTGCGGTGCATTCGGCATACCATGTGGTTGGAGGACCGATTCTTAGGAGTGTGAGTTGTTCCAGGAAGGCGTATATCTAGACAATTTTCTATAGCCCAAGATGTGCCCCCATATGAGCACAACTAGTGCACCCTAGTCCAAATGAGGTAGATGCATCCATAGAGCTAATAAAAGTTAATGATGTGGGGTGTACCCAGGCATATAATGAGTGGTGGGAAACACACCATTGGGTGTTGTTTCCAATTGTTGTAGATTTGGCCAGTGGAGTGGCTATTGGAGGACTAGAGGGTCATGTACCTTCCCCTAATGTAGATGACGCAACAACGGTATGAGCGGAGCTTAAATAATGCTCCTAGTGATTTGTGAGTTGTTTCTTAGTTGTTATTTTGGGTGAATGTAAATATGTGCAATA
Source organism: Taxus wallichiana var. yunnanensis (assembly GCA_018340775.1). NCBI lineage: Eukaryota > Viridiplantae > Streptophyta > Pinopsida > Cupressales > Taxaceae > Taxus > Taxus wallichiana. The sequence goes on along the minus strand of CM031240.1, from coordinate 673,149,938 downwards.
GATAATATGTTCACTGGATAGTTCACGAAGTGATGTGTATTGGTCGCTGATTATGGACACCTCCATAAACACGTTGACTTACAATGTTCCTCAGGATGTTCTCATGGGCGGTTGTATGTTGGAGAGAGTTGATGTTATTATGGGAGAGCATGCCCATTTGTTCAAGATAGTGGCTATAGCAAGCAGCCACATGCACCATTTTATTAAGTGAGCATGATGATGCTCATGTGGAGGTATAGCAAGCAAGAGGTTCCTTAGGTGGAGAAGGCATAGCTTAGGATATTTTTACATGATATGTGGAGCTACAAGGTTGATAAGAGGATCATTGTGTGGAGCTATATGTGTTACAAAGCCAACTAGAGAGATATAAAGGCCAAGATAAATGGCGTAGAGTGAGTAGTGAAGCATCTAGTTCTAGAACTCCCGTAATTGTATATAGCAATAGTGATGATGATCGATGATGTATTGAGGAGTAGGGATTTCCCCTATTGATTGTATTTTGAAGCTGTGATGTTTGGAGGAAATTATATATATATATATATATATATATATATATATATATATATATATATATATATATATATATATATATATAAACATTTCATCATCATCACAATGCACATAAACAATCAATATATATATATATATCGACTTGTGTTAATGTGGAATTGATTGTTGATGTGCATTGTGATGATGATGAAATGTTTGTGGTATTTTATTTGATATATTCCATATGCATTGTGAATATGACTGATTAGATGGATAGTTGTTGGTAGATGAAATGTGCTATTAAAGTGGAAAAAATAAACTAAGTAAATGAATAATGTGTATGGTATAACATGTAATAAGTATAAATGTATGGATGTTATGTAGTATAGTAGATAAATATAGGTAGTGATAATGATGTGTTGATAATGGAGTAATGAGTAGCTATAAGAGAATGTTCGAAGTCGGGTGTGGTGAGAATGAAGGGGAGGAAGAAGAGTGATTGCCCCCTAGTGTGAGAATGAGGTTCATTTATAAATGCCCCTAAGCAATCAAGAATGCGTCATCGGGAAATGGGTTTGTCATGTGCAAGGTGTTAGGTTATGGAGCCTATTTTCATGTGATAAAGTGTTGAAGACTATACACTAAGAGTACTATACACTTTCCACAATTGGCCTTAAAAAAGTGCACGATATACCGGGAAAAATGTTTTTCTCATATGGGGGATTTTTGACCCATAGGTTTATGGGACAGTTTTGGCCCATGGTTTTGATACCCATGGTTTTGTAAAATTGCTTAAGTATTTGTCTACTTATGTGGTTTTGTGCATATGGTAGGGTTGATGTAACATTACAGATGTGTATGAATTCAAGTGTGAATTCTGTAGAGTTTTTTAGCATAGCTCCAAACATATTTGGGTATTGTATTGAGAGAGTGGTGGCTTGTAATAAAATATGAGCAAGTGATTCTTGGTGGACATAGCCCAAATTGGGTGAACCACGTTAAATATTGTCTCTTTGTGTTGTTCTTTTATTATTCTACACTTTTATTTTTCAGATCTGTAATATTTTTTGCATATTAGTTTCTACTATTGCGATTATGTGAGGGATTATTCCGCATATTTTATCCCTTATTTCCTAAAAAAGGAGTGGCTATAAAATATATTTCAAGAAGCACATAGCTGAAAGTATGGAATGAGAGGCTCATTGATGTAGAAATCCCTCAAAATTCAAGTGTGAATTGTAACACAAGAGTGTGTCATAGGGTAATGAAATGAAAGGGGATGTCATCTACTATAGATTAAGAGGCTAGAAAGGCATAGATGGAGTATGAGAAGTAGTAAAAATGTGAGAATAAGTGCCAAATTGGAGGCTAGATGGAATGGGACCAAGAATATAAGGTGTAATGGGAGGGATTGTGGAAGTGAGAGGCTTAGGATGCCAATGAGGTAATGTAGAAATTTGTGAAGAGTTAGATGATGTAACCATAGATGACTTAGATGGAGGATGTAGATGGATGATGACCTTAGATGGAGGTCAAGGAGACAAGTGAAAAGTGGTGGAAGCATGCTTATGTGGGATAGGAGAAAGATAATGCTCATGAGAGGGAGAGTGGAAATAAATGACACCTTTGTCTTCTAATTTTTGCAACCAATCATGGAGATCATATCATTCATTATCATGATGGCCATTGATGTAGTGAAAATTACAGAAAGGAAGTCATCTTTGGCATTGTAAGCGGTGAGGTGGATACTACTCAACGGGAGGTAAGTGAATTAAGTGCTTGTCAAGTAAAGCATGCTAGACATCATGAGGTTTTGTATTATATGAGAATAGTAATGGTTCATGAGTAAGAGGTGAAGAATACTTAGGTGAATGCTGACATGGTGGAGGAGAAGAATGTCACTTATGCGAAGGAGGAGATGGTGAGCGTGGAGGAATCTTAATGGATGGAAGAGGAGAAGAAGTAGTAGACAAAGAAGTAATAGAAGAAGTAGAATGAGGTGATATATCATGTGCGGAAATTAAATATTATTCTAAATAAATAAATTTGTAACATAAGAGAGTAAAAGATTCACATGTATCATATAATAGTTTCTCTTTAATGTAGGAACTTTGCCATGACAAAAGGCATATTGCTTTTCTAAATCAATGCGCCCAAATAATAACTTATGCATATAAGAAGTAAAGTTTGATCTATAATTGGTTATTTCTTTCCTTTATGCAATGAAGGAAAGCATTCATATGTGACTTTAGGTCCACTATTAGACATAAATTGCCTAAGAAAAGCATCCTCCATATCATAGTAAGTACTAATGGATCCATAAGGAAAATGAGTGTACCATTGGAGAGCATGATCAACAAGACTATGACGAAATGCTTTGAGTAACAAGCCATCATTAGAATGAGCATACATGATGTAAAAATAATTCTTGAGATGTAAATAAGCATTGTCGGTGCCATTGAAACATGAGAAATGAGGCATGATGAAGTCTTTTGGGAAAGTAGAATTATGAATCTTTATAGGAATAGGATTGTTATGTGAAGAATATTTATCAATAGAAGCATAATAGGATTTACTTTCAAGAGTGAGTGTATGAACTTGAGATTGCAAAGTGCCAACAACATGCATGAGAGATAAAATATCATATGAAGGAATGGTAGGTGAAGTAAGAGGAAAATTGAGAGGTTTTATCTTGCCATTATAAGTGATCATTGGAATGTGGGAAGGAGCGGATGTGGAAGGAGGTGGAAGAGGAGGAGAAGAACATGGAGGATCGATGGTAATGCTAGAAGGATACTTAGAATATTCGATAAGAGGTGTACTATTGGTGGGATTGGAATCATCGTGAGAAAAAATTTCATAAAGAGAAAAAGAGGATTAGTAAATTCATATTTAGTAGTACTAAGAGAAGTAACATCATTGCTAACATGTTCATGATCAAAAACATGATCGACATCACTAGCAAACATATTTTCACATGCAACTATTTCATCAAGACTACCATGAGTAGAGAAAGAAGTGGTAGGTACTAATATCAAATTTATCATTGGGTTCGGTAGAAAACACTATTAGAAGTAGGAAGAATATGAGATATAAAATTTCATGTTCATCTTGACTACTAGTAGAAATAAAATTATGTACATTTACATTTTTAACATTATAAGTACCATTATTGGTATCTACATTTTCACAAGAAAAACCAAGTAAATAATCTACAATAGTATTATCATGTGTTATAATAGGAGTAGAATAATATGGATGATTATGGGGGAACAAGGAAAACATTAAGAGAAGTTTTGATCTAACAAGACTATGCAAATGTTAGGGTTGTGAAAAGTAGTAGGAATGGTGTTTTGGAAAGCAAGAAGTTGTTGGAGGATGGATGAATACATTGATGGTTTTGATAGAGATCATTAAATTCAGCTTGGGTAGTAACATCATCAAAGATAGGGTTCAAACATGTATCCGACATATGGTGCATAGTCAATGAGGGCCTCTACTTAGCCATGAGGGATTTTTGGGGATCTTAGGACAAGAAATTTGAATAAAATAAGATTCACCAAATGATTTTAATAAAATTTGAGTTAAATATAATTACATACTAACATATATGATAAGATACGGTAGATATACAAATGTTAAACACTCTAATAATGCAACACTATAAACAAATGAGATAGATAAATGACTTATCTATATCCTACACAATCTAGAATCAATCTGATGTGGTGTAAAGTGTTGAATGGGGATGGAACTTTGACATAACTTATCTCTGTAAAATTTAGACTCTCGAGAATAATGTCGGACACGGGCACTTGGGGCTGGACAAGGGTGCCTAGGCATTAGTGACTGTTCTTGGGAGTCGGTGGTTGTGTAGAAGGTCAAAATTTACTTTTTAATATGTCACTATGGATTTGATATCACTTCCTATTAATCACCTGATATTTGCACTTAGATCATTGAGGGTACCTGTAACCTATAACACAAACCTTAACTACCTACAAAATCTCAAAACACATCAATTTGGAATCAAAATGTAATATGTGAAGTCAAGACTTACCCTAATGATCACTTGATGAGTGAAATTATGACCAAGAACTGCACTACATTCCAAACTCCATGTAGTTCTTTGTGCTTGTGTGTGTAATAGTGTCCTTAGGTTTCCCTTGCACCAATGACGCCAAAGCTAACGATCTTGTAGCTAGATAAGATGAAAATGTGTGATATGGAATTGATAACTTCCCCTTCCTATGTAGTGTATGCATCCCAAAACTTCAGTCACTTATAATGGTATTGATAGTAAGTAGATGAGATTGCCACATAGAATTGCCAACGGAATAATAGAGTGTATGTTGTGTGTGTACACACACACACACACACACACACACACACACACACACACACACATGGGTCTCTTGTTTGAATTTTGACACTAGTGACATGACATGTCGAGTATGACCTTGGGATAAGGATAAGAAAACTAAAAATCTAGACCACAAATGTCAAAAATGTAAACAATAACAATGAGGAAAGGAGCATCTAGGTGCTAGTGTCCACAATGAATGATGGTGTCTTGGGATAATTGATGACAAATATGAAAAGACAAACAAACATGGATCCTTATGACTTGACTAGAACTGGGTATAAAAATGATAGATGTGAGAGAGAAAGATAATAGAAACAACCAAAGAAATTAGATGGACTAGGGAGTGTGTCACCAGTGAATACTTTTTTCGCTTAAGGTCCATGCATATAAAAACATACTTGATGGCATATAGTAAATTAGTAATATGTGCATGAATTTTTGTCTACATGTATGATATTTCTCTAGACGTGCTTCATTGACATATCCCGACAGTTCTTAATTTTGAAATGTTATTTTGTATTTGATTCCAAATATATTATATGGAATTAATGATGATGTGAGAATGTAAGTGAGTTTAAAGCTATGAGTGTTGTTTTAGTGAATTATTCTTGAATACAATCTACTCACATGGGATATTTGAAGGGTTTGTTGACATGCTTATTAACTCCTAGGGTTTTAATAGCTTGAAGAAGATAAAGAAGCTTGTTATAGATTCTCTAGAAGGATTAGGTTCTTAACACAGAAGAAAGAAGTTTTGAATGAATAACAAATGCAAAAATATAATTTCTCGGGTTAAACACAAAGATAGGGTTTGTAACAAGGGAAAAAGAGTTATATATTAATCTTTATGCATTGAAACCTACCAATGCTTGGTGACAGGACTTGAGGAATACATATTTAAGATATTTGTAAGTTATAGTGTCATTTGAATGAGTTATAATAGACTGAGATCAAGATCATTTTTTTGCTCAACTTCCAATCTTGTGTTATGGGGTTTCATATGATTGAGTTGATTATTGACTGAATAACACTCTATATCATTAAAACATGTTTTTCTTATAGAATATAGTGAAGGTATTCATGTAATAAAGGTACAAAGATGTCAGAACCAATGGTGTCAAGCTTGGGGATTAAATAGGAATTCTCGGGTATTGTGTTATATACTCGGGCATGGGTTTAGAGAGTCATTTATTGGTATAATATTATATCTTTGTCTTTTTTAGACTAATGCGAGAATTTAAAGAATGACATAAAAGTTGTATGGTTTCAATGAACCTTAAGAACAATGTACTCACAATATGTATGGAGAAATGTTGAATATAGTCCTTCCATTAAGTCTATGACAATTAAGAAGGGAGATTTGCTCTAATAGTTGAGACCATAGTTGAATGAGGGTAGAGAGGATAGGTAAGCCTAGTCAAAGAGTTTTCAAACAAAAAGGAAGGTCAAGGTAGTTTAAGCATTGAAAAATTCCATGAGTGATGTCTAATTACTATGGTACCTTGTTTTGATTGAGGGAAATTTTTGCATCACGTGTTGAATGGAGGGATTTGAGAAGATCCATGGTTTATAAACCTTGTACAAGTGGAGTTAGGTCTCAAAAAAGTCTCATAGGTTTCATGAAAGGAAATTTGAATAAAGATTAAGCCGAGTGAGAGTAAGCAATCTAATCTTTATCAAAACATAGTATTAGAGGTTATTCAATAATTTTCCTTATGGTAGGCAAGTCAAGAATTGTGGATACTCTCAAAGATGTTGAAGAAACTGAATAGGGGTTGCTAGTATAAAGATAAGATATACCTTAATTAAAGAACACACATGTAAGGTTGAAATCAATGCAAGGAAGGTGCTCATTTAAATAGGAGAAGGGTAGTTGTAAACCGGTGACATGATCTTGAAGAGGATAGTGGAAGGAGATGAAATAACAAAGGAAAAGAAAAACTAAGTGAGAGGCTGGTAAATGGAGAGATATGGAGATGTCTATTGATAAAGAAATGATGAAAAGATCCTAAAAAATACTAGGAATGGAATGAAAGAGCATAAAGATGATTATAACTACCTCAAACAAATTAAGAAGAATAAAAGCTAGTCTAGAGACTGAAGGTGAAGGGTGAGGTTATGAAGAATTGGGTAAGGAAAGGAGGATAAGGAGAGGTGATTCATTGAATGGGTGATTCGAGTAAACTATCAAAGTGAAGGTTAGAATGAAAAATCCAAAAAAAAAAAGTGATTAAGGATTAAGAGTGCAACAAGAACTAGGAGCTCAATAAGGAGCTAAAAAAGGTAAAATTTCTTGAACGAAGTTAGTAAGTGATTGGATGATAAGGGAGGTATGAATGATTTATATAATACTAGGAAAATGTGTTTTTAGTGATTAGAAATAGAGACAAACATTGAAACTCCATTTTGCTACTTGAAACCCTTGAAGACCTAATTGACTAGGCATGAAAGAGTGAAGGAGAGAGCTGAGAAAAATGGACAAGGAGTTAGTAAATGAAACTTTTCTTGAAGCAAATATGGCCAAATGGGTACTAGAAAAGGTATATAAATTTTTCTAAATGTTTACCAATTGTTCTAGACACTAGGATTTGTCAATTACGAAGGTTAATTGCAAGGTTTGGGCCAAAATGGTAATTGGAGAATAAAAGAAAATGGGTTCAATGTGAGAATGTTGAAATTTGTAGTCTTAATAAGGGGCCTAAAGCATATCTAATAAATTTACCATTCAAGTACAACTCCTCATATTTTGTCAATTTTAAGAAAAATGTTAATTAACAGAGCTCTAGCCTAGGTGGAGGCCTATAAGGAAAGTGAATAACATTGAAGGTTTGATACTTAGTAAAGTGTATGTTCTTGTTGAGTTGATGTGTCCAAACATGTTTGAAATGAAAGTAACCTTTTTTACTATAGGTAAAAGAGGGTTACTGGGTCCCTTCCCCATACATCATCATCCAACTTATACAAGTAAGTTTCATATTAGTCAAAAACCATAGGGTAAAAGTTATATAGGAATAAAAAAACAAAAAATAAAACCCAAAACAAAGCGACAACAAGAAAACAACACACTAACAACAGCCCGAAACATAGCAAAATAAAAATAAATAAAAATATCTAACAATCAAGGCACCCAAAATCATTTTAGGTCATCATTCTTCTCTACGTCTTCCATGAGGGTATTCCATTCTTTAGCCAAGTTGTTGATGGAAGCATCAAGATTTTCAAGATCTGACTCAGTCAATCCTCTTTTCCTTTTCTTTGAGGCCTCCTCATTATTTATTTGCCTATATGCATTGATCAGTTGAGCCATTAGGTGGAGGTGCTAAATAATGGACTTAATGTGGAACATGATCCAATTAGTCACCTATTTGAGTAGATCCTTAAAACGTTCCACTTACTTTTCCAAATTATTACATATGTATTGTAACAATTCCATGTTTTCATTGCTCATGATTAAGGCTATACTATCCACTTTCTCACACATAGTATGCCAAGATTTAAGTATGAATTGAATCATACTTGTTTTGAGGTTAGTTTTAGTTCTGAGAAGCTCTAAGCTCTCATATTCCTTGACCTACTCCATCTGATAAATTTTTCCCTTCATCTTCCCTCTATCCTCTATAACAAGGTCATCAACTCCTTTATATTATTTTAGTTTATTAATACCAAGCACAACTTTAGAAGAATCCTTGGGTTCATCGCCCATCTCTTGTTTAATTCCTATTCTTCCGAGAATCCATCTCCTTCTCACTCTTAGACACACCTAAAGCTTCCACCAACAAGAGGCAAGTATTTAAAGGATTTAGTCACATTAGTTGATCCCCTTTTCACCATAGCCATTATTAAACCCTGGCATAGGGGAACCTAAATTTTCCCCTTTTAAAATTGTTCTATAGTTGCACATAGTGACCGAAATATGAAATGAAAGTAACCTTGAGAACATGAGTTTGGTTCATTATCAGATTTTTGAGAAAATTTTAACTTCTTGAGTACAAGTTTTTGAATTGACAAGAAGGTTATTCTTGGTTTCTTGAAATATGATCTATTGATGATCTTTGACGATCCTTTAATAAACTATGCCACCATGATTTCTACAAGTTTTAGGTCACCAACCCACATGTAAAGGCTTCAAATATAAATCTCCTCCAAACCCTAATTATTCCTTTTATGCTAGCCTAAAGAGTATCAAATTTTGATAAAATTAGTTATTTTTGTTCTTGGTGTTCTTTGTTATTTAGCTCTCTTACTCCCGCTTGACTTGTCTATCTTTTCCTTGTAATTGCTTTCCATGTCTTCATCTCGCTTCAAATCTTCTTCATTGTCTTCATTCTATTGTCTTCTATGACTCGGCTAGAAATTTTCTTCATATTCTTGTCTTTTTCCATCTTCTATGTTCATTCTTTGATTCTTTCTGCACAAACACAACTAGGAGCAATATTAGATATAAAAGGATGAGACAAACTTGTCTCATTTTGATCTTATTTTTCCCTTATTTGAGTTCTTCATGACATTTATGATTATCCTCTTTCAACCCTGCTGGTTTTGATTGATTTTCTTCATATTTTCCCTCTTGTGCTTGCTCTTGAACCTGTAGTTCACCTTCATCCTCTTTAGAGTTCTTATTGTTCAAATTTTCCAAGGTGTTTAAATTTTTCTTACTAGGGGAGTATGATACATGAGCATTGTTGGGGTGTGAAGCCTATTTTTGGTCTTCTTGAATTAGTGTTGAAGTGTTGGAGTTCGAGCAGTTAAGTTCGGACACTTTAGGAGCATTCTCAAATGTCGATGTGATGTTGTTTATATGTCTTGTTAATATGCTATTAACATGTTGTTAATTGGTTGTTAATGTCGGGACAATTTTTCCATTCGTGGGAAGTTGAAAGATCACGAATTTCAAACTTCTAGGGTTGGCTTTAGGGCTTCTTAAAAGGATTGTAATCCTATAAATAGAGGTGTTAGGGTATCTTGAAGATATCTTGAGTTTTCAAGAGGTCTTGAGTCTTAATGATCAAGAGGTGATCAAGAGTGATCAAGGTTAAGCAATTGGGTGTCAATTATGGTTTAGATGTGGTTTAGCATATTTAGAATTCTATTGTGAGTTCATAACTAAGAGAAGACTATGAGAGTTGTTTTACTCTTGTTGATAATAAAATTTGAGCAAGTTCTTGGTGGACATAGCCCACATTGGGTGAACCACGTTAAATCTTGTCTTGTCTTCTTTTGTGCATTATTTATTTATGTTGTTATATTTCTACAAGTATAATTTTGCTATATAGTTTCCCTACTGTTATGGTTTGAGGAATTGTTTCCGCATATTTTTTCTCTAATTCCTAACAATTGGTATCAGAGCTTTGGTGGTTTTTGCTGAAATTGTAAATCACAGGGAAATTTTAGCTTGAGTGGGAGCTATTGCAAATGAGGGAAGATCGAGGGTTGAGAAGTTCAATGGGCAGAACTTTAGTTTGTGGAAGATGCAAATGGAGGATTACTTATATCAGAAGGACCTCCATGTTCCTTTGGCTGGAAAAGCAAAGAAACCTACAGCCATGTCGGATGAGGATTGGGAGTTGCTGGATAGAAAGGTGCTCGGGGTAATTTGTTTATGCCTTGCATCTTTGGTTGCTTTCAACATATCGCAGGAGAAGACCACGGAAGGTCTCATGAGTGCGTTGGGGAAGTTATATGAAAAACCCTCTGCCTCTAATAAAATATTTTTAATGAAAAATTTATTTAATATGAAGATGTCTTGAGAATGGTTCTGTTGCTGATCATTTGAATGAATTTAATACGGTTGTGAGTATGTTAAACTCGGTAAAAATTGACTTTGATGATGAGGTCAGGGATTTTTTGATTTTGTGCTCCTTACTAGATAGTTGGGATAGCTTGGTTATGGTTGTAAGTAATTCGGTCTCTAATAACTCAAAGCTGAAGTTTGAGGATGTAATAGGTGTGATTCTAAGTGAGGAAATGTAAAGGAAGAGCACCGAATATTCTTCTACTTCTGGAAATGCTTTGACGGTGGAGAGTAGAGGGAGACAAAATAATAGAGGGAAAGGTAACCGTGGGGCTTTGAATGATTGTGGAAGGTCAAAGTCCAAGAGTAAGTTAGAATGTTGGCACTATGGGAAGGTTAGTCATGCTAAGAAAGATTCTTTGGGCTCTTCGGGATAAGAAGAACAAGGAGGAAACTAAAGAGGTAAATTTGGCACTAGGTGATGTTTGTCAAGATGCCTTAATTCTTTCTTTAGATAATATTGCTGAATCTTGGGTGTTAGATTCGGGGCTTTTTTGCATGCCACCCCACATAGAAATTACTTTACTTGATTTTGTTCAAGGTGATTTTGGACATGTATATCTTGGTGATGATGAACCATGCAACATAGTAGGGAAAGGTTGTGTTCGGGTGAAAATGTAGAATGAGAACACATGGCTACTTAAGGATGTTAGGCATGTGCCTAAGTTGAGGTAGAACTTGATATCAGTGGGACAGTTGGGTAGTGATGGCTGTACGGTTAGTTTTATAGTAGATTCTTGGAAGGTTACCAAGGGAGCTCTTGTGGTTGTAAGAGGTAAGAAAATTGGTACTTTGTATTTAACCAAGTGGTGCTGATTATTGCAATTTAGTTGCTACAGATGGAGATGCAACTTTGTGGCACCAGAGACTCGGTCATATGAGTCATAAGGGCATACAGATTATAAAGGACAAGTTTCCCAGATTAAAGGAGTTAGATTTGGACTTCTGTGAGGATTGTGTTTATGGGAAACAGAAGTGGGTGAGATTCCTCAAGGTTGGACCTACCAAGAAGGAGGGTAAGTTAGAGTTGGTGCATACATATGTATGGGGGCCAGCTAAGGTAAACTCTATTGGTGGTTCATGTTATTATGTCACTTTCATTGATGATGCAACTAGAAAATTTTGGGTATATTGCATTAGAAAGAAATCTGATGTGTTTGAAACTTTCAAAATATGGAAAGCCTTGGTTGAGAATGAAACAGGTCTCAAGTTGAAATGTCTCAGGTTGGATAATGGAGGGGAATATTACAGCAATGAATTTCTTTATTACTGTTCGGTAAATGGGATCCACAGGCAAAGAATGGTTCCAAATACTCCACAGGAAAATGATGTGTCAAAGAGAATGAACAGGACAATTATAGAGTGTACTAGGTGCATGAGGTTACATGAGGGATTTCCACTCATGTTTTGGGTGGAAGCGGTAAGCACAACTATTTATCTGATTACAAGAGGACCCTCTATTGCTTTGGATGGAGGTATACCTGAGGAGGCTTGGTTTGGAAAGAAAATTGATTGCTCATTTCTTAGAGTATTTGGATGTGAGGTATTTGTTCACATTGATAAAGATGATAGGACCAAGTTAGAGGCTAAGTCTGAGAAATGCACCTTTGTTGGATATGGTGAAGATGACTTTGGTTTCCATGTTTGGAGTCTTAAAGAAAATAAAATATTTCGATCTAGAGATATCGTCTTTAATGAAAAATTCATGTATAAAGATCAGTTGCAGGAACAGAAAGAGGAATCAAAGAAAGAATACACAATGTTAGAGGACATTGCGGATAACAAGGTGTTCAAGGGCCGGTTCAGTACAACATGTTTCGACACGGCCGGTTAAGTACCTACTTATCAGAACCCCAAACTCTGAGGTGAGAAGGTCTTCTAGGTAAGAAGGGAACCCTGAACAATTTACTACATCTTTGAATTATTTATTGCTCACCGATAGTGGAGAGCCGAGTGCTTTGATAAAGTAGTGCAAGTGGATGCCAAGAAGAAGTGGGAGCAAGCCATGGATGAAGAGCATAGATTTCTTATGGAAAACTAGACTTGGGATCTCGGTGGAGCTACGAGGGAAAGAGAGAATTGTAGAACAAGTGGGTGTATAGAATCAAAGAGGAAGATGGAGGCAGGAAATGATACAAGGCTTGGTTGGTGGTAAAAGGATTTGCACATAAGAAAGGTATAAAATTCGATGAATTTTTTTCCAATTGTTAAAATGACTTCTATTAGGACTATTCTTGGTTTGAATTCTGAGAGAAGACCTGCACTTAGAACAGTTGGATGTGAAGACTACATTCCTTCATGGTGAGTTGGAGGAGGAATTGTACATGTACACCACAAGGTTATGAGGTCAAAGGGAAGGAGAGGTTAGTGTGTAAATTGAAGAAGAGCTTGTATGGCCTAAAACAAGCTCCACGGTAGTGGTACATGAATTTTGACAATTTTATGTAGGAGTAGGGTTACTCCAGGTGTCACTCAAACCATTGCGTGTACATCAAGAATTTTTTTATGGTAGTTATATTATTTTGTGCCTATGTGTAGATGATATGCTTGTTGTAGGGAAGAACATGCAGGAAATAAAGGTACTCAAGAAGTAGCTAGGTGACTCCTTTGCTATGAAGGATTTGGGGGCAACAAAAAAATCCTTGGTATGAGAATAACTTAGAACAGGAAGGAGAGGAAGCTGGTATTATCTCAAGAAGAGTACATAAAGAATATTTGGAGAGGTTTAGCATATAGGATGCTAAACCGGTTGGTACTCCTTTGGCATGTCACTTTAAATTATCAAAGGAGCAGAGTCCCAAGACTGAGGAGGATAGAATCCAGATGTCTAGGGTACCGTACTCATCAGCAGTTGGTAGCTTGATGTATGCTATGGTATGCACTAGGCTTGACATTTCCCATGCAGTGGGAGTAGTGAGCAGGTTTATGAGTGATCCAGGTAGAGAGCACTGGCAAGCAATAAAGTGGATCCTTCGGTATTTGAGAGGGACCATGGGAGAAACATTATGTTTCGGTGGATCAGACACTACATTATGTGGATATGTAGATTTGGACATGGCAGGAGATTTGGACAGCAGGAGGAGCACGATAGGTTATGTATTTATGGTTGGTGATACAACGGTGAGTTGGATTTCACGGTTACAAAAGGTTGTGGCTTTGTCAATGACAAAGGCTGAGTATGTTGCTGCCACAGAGACAAATAAGGAGATTATTTGGATACAACAGTTGCTTGATGAGTTGGGTCATAAGCAGGAAGTTGGGAGACTACATAGTGATAGTCAGAGTGCTATTCATTTGGTGAAGAACTCTATTTTCCACTCTAGGACAAATCACATTCAGCTGAGATATCATTTCATTAGGGAAGCTTTGGAAGAAGATAAGTTGAAGCTAGAAAAGATTCATACTAGTCAGAATCCTATGGATATGATGACCAAGGCGGTCACAAGGGAGAAGTTGAAGTTGTGTTCAACTTTGATTGGCCTTCATGGTTGATAATGAAGGGTTAAGAACTTTGCTCAGTGGAAACAATCTCCAAGTGGGAGATTTTTGGGGTGTGGAGCCTATTTTTGGTCTTCTTGAATCAAGTGTTGAAGTGTTGGAGCTTGAACAGTTAAGTTTGGAGACTTCAGAGCATTCTATAGTCATCTACTATGACATTGTTGTGCAGTCGTTGTGCCATTTCTATTAATATGTTCTTAACATGTTGTTAATTGGTTGTTAATGTTGGGATAGTTTTCCAGCCGTGGGAAGTTGAAATATCACGACTTTCAAACTTCTAGGGTTGGCTTTAGGGCTTCTTAAAAGGATTGTAATCCTATAAATAGAGGTTTTAGGGTATCTTGAAGATATATTGAGTGTTCAAGAGGTCTTGAGTCTTAATGATCAAGAGGTGATCAAGAGTGATCAAGGTTAAGCAATTGGGTGTCAATTGTGGTTTAGATGTGGTTTAACATCTTTGGAATTATGTTGTGAGTTCATAACTGAGAGAAGACTGTGAGAGTTGTTTTACTCTTGTTGATAATAAAATCTGAGAAAGTTCTTGGTGGACGTAGCCCACATTGGGTGAACCACGTTAAATCTTTTCTTGTCTTCTTTTGTGCATTATTTATTTATGTTGTTATATTTCTGCAAGTATAATTCTGCTATATAGTTTCCTACTTGTGGTTTGAGGAATTGTTTTGCATATTTGTTCTCTAATTCCTAACAAGCATCACTATAAAGGAATCAATTTTGTAATTTTGAGTAAGGGTTAAATAGGGTGTTAGAGGTCTAGTTAGGTGATGGTAACTCCTCCATGATCTTTACGAGATGTCCTTGTGTGTTAGATGGGATATTTTAAGTTTCCCTCCAAAAGAGAACATTTGAAATTTGAATTTAAAAAGGTCTAGATAACTTGAGAGTTTTAATGTTGAAAAAAATCTATGATAATTTGTAATAGGCCATTTTAGGACCTTATAAGATGTAGGTGGAGTATTATCACCCTTTTTGTAAGGGTCCATGAGTTAAACTCATCCTCTAACCTTAATGAGTTAGGTAAAACAAGTAAAACCACCTTGAGTCAAGTGTATATGACATGAAACTCGAATTGGAGGAGTCATTTATGCATTGTAGAAGAAGGATTTGGAGTGGAGGCATGTGAGAAAGAGCCCTAAGAGGCTCAAGGAGTCTAGAAATGTACTAAAATGATAAATAACACATATTTCCTTGTAAAGGTTTCATGAATGGCATGAACTTGTTTGATTATGGGTATGAGTTAAGTTTTTGTAGCTTTTTGTGTTTGATTAATGATGAAATATATGGAATGAATGATTATGTGATTTCTCAAGTGAGTTTCAGGGGGTGAGAAGGTTATATGATACAGGGTTGTCACAGTGGGTTTGTTATGCAAGGGTTTTGAACTAAGAACCCATAAATTTGAGTGATAAAACAAGGATTTCAATATATTGTGAAATATGTAGGCATTGAAATTTTTATAGATGTTATGAGGGTTAGTACAAACTTTCCATAAAAATTTGGAATCATTATATTTAGACCCAAAACGTTATAGCAATTATAATTCTTTTTGCCTTGTCTAAGGTTTTTAAAAAGTAAATAGGTGTAAAATCATTTTTATCCATAAAAAATACTAAAATTTAGTGAAAAGGATAACATAGGTATAGAATAGGTTTATATAAAATTTCAAGGTTATTTGAGTTGTTTAGATGGATCAAAAATTGAAAATACACTCCCAGTTAAGCATGCATATCTTGTCTTAAGGGTTAATAGAGGAATTTAGTATAACTTTTCTTGTATTTGTTGAAAATGTCTGAAAATTGGTTGGAAAGAAGAGCAAGGAAATACATAGGTGTCCTTAAAATTTCAATACGATTGGATTTAATTTTTGGGTTCAAAGTTGAAAAACTTAGTCAAGGGAAGTCAAGGCTAAGAGACACAATCTTAGATTAGGAGTGTAAGAAAGTGTTTAGTGAATTAAAGATGAAAGTATTGAAAGTGGGGGTAAGAATAACATATTAGAGGGATTAGGAAGTATAATGCAATGATAATATGAAGACAAGAGAGTAACACAACCTAGGTTAGTGGAAGGATTCAAAACAAAGTTCTTGGATTGTATGGTTAAGAAGAGCTAGTGGAAGCTTAAGAGAGAACAAGAGAGCTTAATAAGGAATATCATGAAAAGATAGAAGAATAACATGAATTAATAGCTTGAAGGAGGTGAGATTGTCTTATAGACCTAATTAAATGGTGTAGAAACCTTTAGGAGGCTAGGAAGAGGTTGTGAACAATATTAAGGGATTGTAGATGCCTTAAGCAAACTTGAAAAGCCAAGAATGCTAATCTAGTGACTTAAGTAGAAGGATAAGGGTACGATGAAATAGGAATTAAAAAGGAGGATAAGGAGAGGAAATTTAATGAATAGGTGTTGAGAATAATAAGCCTAACATGCCAAGGTTAGATCAAATAAGTAAAAACAAAGTTGAGAACTATTAAGAGCTTAAGGGAAAAGAGAAGGCTTAAGAAGGACAATTTGAGGAAAGATCAAAATTGGAGTAGAGGAAGGGTTGGATAGTGAGAGATGGCATGAACAAGAGGAGATTAGATGGGAGGCATTGATTCAAGTTTTGGAAAATAGTGATAAGCATTTAAGCCCTAATGATCCATTTGAAACCCTAGAAGGCCTAATTAACTAGGCAAGAATAGTGAATGAGAGAGCTGGGTAAAATGTGTAAGGAGTTGGTGAATGAAACTTAGCATGAAATTATAAGGCCAAATGGGTATCTAAAAAGGTAAATATCTTGTCTTGAAGGTTTGTATTTTGTCCAAAACATTGAGACTTGTCTAAAATGAGGGCTAATTGTAAAAATTAAGCTAAAACAGTAAAAAGAGGATAAAATCAAATTGGTGAAGGGTGAAGCTCTAAAACTTTGTAGAAACCTAAATGGCCTTAATGGGTTTCTAAATAACTTACCAGTAAGATTTAAATCCCTATTTTGTGTATTTTACATCATAAATTATTAAAAAGCGAAGGGCTACTTGCCTAGGTGAAGGTCAAAATGCAAAATGAAGAAAAATATAGGTTTGATACTTTGAAAAGTGTATGATCATGGTACCTTGATGTGGTTAAGCATGTTTGATGTGAATTTCACCTTGAATAATTTTTTTGGTTCATTATTGGTATTTGAGCAAGTTTTAGGCCTCTTAATTAGCAAGTTCTTGTAATGATGAAGATGACTACTTTTGGTTTATGAATGTTGAGTTATTATTGATCATGTCTACATAATTTTACTTGCCACATGCATTTATTTTTGGTTCCTAAACATCATGGGAGGTTTTAGGAGGACAATGGGGTCCATAAGAGGTCAAGATTTCCTTCATAGAAGTAAAAGAGCACTTTCCCTCCAAAATTCATAATTCAAAATTTAAAATTGCCAAAGATCCTATAAGGCATGTAAAAGAGATGAAACTTATTGGTTAGAGTCTTAGATATTAGTAAGTCAAGTTGGAGAGTTAGTTAAGTCATGAGGGACTCTTAAGAAGTAAATGGGCATGTTGATGTGTTTTAAGAATTGGAAAAGAAAGTACCTTTTCTTAGGTTTTAGAAGCTATGATATGAAGTAAGTTAGTTAGGGCTTTGTGTGCATGGATGGAAAGGGTAGAAAGAGCTCGAAAGGATTCATTTAGAGAGGATGGAGTATAGAGTATCATGAGAGGAGCCTGAGAGAGAGGAAGGAGCAAATTTGTAATATGAAGATTGCATGAAAATAAGAACTATGTTTTTGTGTGATGATGATCTTATCTCTATTAACTAGTAATTGTTTTATTTCAGTTAATTTACTTGTGCTCAATAATTTGAATGGTGATTTGAGTTTGATGAAGAGTTTTTTTCTAATTTTCTATGAAGGTGAACCTTGTGATAGCCATAGGAGAATCTGTGACATGTAAAGAACACTTTTTTGTGAGGTCATGAACACAAGTTTGACTATGCCAACAGTAAAATGTCAAGAAGTTGTTAAATAGGTAATCTCTTTGTGCCTACACCCTCTTGAGAGATAAATAAAATTTGTATAAGATACGTTAAGTTTAATTAGGAAGGTGAGAGCTTGTTTTCATTTTGAAATCCTTTGCATATAGAAAAGCTTTGTTAGAAACATACAGGATGGGGATAAAATAACCATAAATTGGGTGAATGGATGATTTTTCTCATGATTGTCAATATAGAAATTGGAATGAATCTTATCTAGCCCTATGAGTGAAATCTTGGACCTTGACAACATGATTAAGCATTTGGTGTAAGAATTTGTCTTCTCGGTCTCACTATGGAAACCCTCTTTGGGTTGAGAAAGAAATAGTGATTTGGTTACTTAACCATAACATCAAGAAGAATGATTTTGTAGGAAGATTCTTAGACAAATTTGTGACATGGTTCTATGAAGGAAGTAAGGAGTTTCCATTAATCTATGAGCTATAAAAAAAACAGTGTAACTACCAACCTATAGGTATGCATGAGGGCCTAAGATTTTGGAAATATATAGTGCATGTATGGGATTTTACTGAGAATAAATCCCAAGAAATTTTAACATAACACTTAGAAGGAATATTGAAGATTATTTTACAAATTTTTGGCCTTGAAGAGCCCTCAAAGCATCATGCAATTGATGACAGTCTACATATAAGCCTATAGAAAAACATGAGAGATCTAAGCTGTAACATAGAATTGTAGGTTTTAAGTATCTTTTCTATAAGAAGACTATGTGAAAAATTATACACTAAATATTATCCCAAATGGGTACCCTGATATGTTTACATATTGTGTTGAAACCTCTTAATCAGGAATATATGCTTGAAATTTTCTAAAAGTAGGGCTAGTAGGGTTTAAAGCTTAAGAAAGTAAAATAAGTGATTGAAAGAGAATCAAAGGGATTTGGATTATAAAGTTTAGGGTATACCAAGATTATGGAAAAGGGTACTTAGAAAATATTTTACCTTTTTTGGGTGTTCATAGATTTTTCTAATCATGAACCTTGCAGAGACCATTGTCTTAAAAGACTTTGAAGGCTAGTTTTGAGTCAATTTGAGGAAGTTGAGAATATTTGTTATTTATAATCACTTGATGATGAATTTCACATTGGAAATGAGCTTGTGAAAATTCAAAATTTTTCTTGAGTTGGGGCAAGATCTCAAGAAGCTAGTAAGAAGACAAAGGAGGTAAGTAAGAACAAACAAAAGTTTTCATGAAAAATAGTCATCCTAATAGTTGAAATTATAGAGTTTAGTGCATGGAAAAGACACTCAAGGTGAAAAAGGTAAGTTTTTGCATGATTTATCCATACTAGTCTTCTAGAACAAGGTCTACAAAATAGAGTGTCCGAGTAAATGATGTATTTTATTGTCCTTGAATTGATGAGTGGATTGAAATGTAATGAATATCTACATCAGATAACCTGATGTGCAACTTGGAATAATTAAGGGTCGATGATATACCCTGGACCCCCATATTTGGTTGGGAAGGTCGGTCTAATGCTAGGTGTAGTCACTAAATGTAGTTCTCACTCGAAGGTGTGGTCATAAAGCAACTGCAGAACACTCGGAACCTAGACACACACTACTCTGAAGAATTTTTTTATATGATCACAAACATCAAACTTGAGTGATTTGCATATGGATATATGTGTATAGATGCTTGGAATATTTTACATTGAACATGAAGGAAGACACACTTATGTTATACGTGGTTTATGTGTCTTGCCAACAAATCTCATGTAAAGTGTACTATGGTGATGAGATCCATGGGATGGGTAGGATATGTAGGACAATGTTTGGAGATAGAATGAGGATGGAGATTTGTATTCAAAATAAGGGATATGGGGGAATGTGAATGGGATGAATATTGTGTTAACCACTTTGTCATGGTACTTCTACCATTCCTCCGATATAGAAGTGGAAAAATCATCTTCCCAAGGTCATCTGCTCCAAGAAACCTTTAATGAAAGAAAATAAAAAATAATCTCTGAAATTATAGTTTAGGCCCCCGAAAGTAGAATTCCATGTGTGAATTGTGTCGGATAGTCAAAGACAAGGGATAACTAGAAGCTACAAATGTTCACTCATAGTAGTCTCTGGGAAGGAGTTTACTGATTCGAGGAATGGTTCCCAATAGTATTACTTAAGAAGAGACACTAGTCTCTTCACCACCAAAACTAGACAACCACCGATTGCATGATTCTATACAATTTATCTATCATAATCCACATGAAATATATAATAAAAAAAAAAATTACTAAAGTCCAAAAACAGTTCAAAAACAAAGAAAGAAAAAAAAAACCTAGAAGATTTCTTAAATGCACTCAATTATGAATAAAAAAAGGAAATATACACAAATGCTCTCAAATCTTACTAATATTTTACAAATGTAACCACATTAGCATAAATATTAGATTAGAGTAGTTGAACAAACTTACACAAAAGAGGAATCCCATAGCAAAAACACATGATCAACCCTCGCAGAGTTCCCAAAAGAGCCACCTTTGTTCTCTCACCCCCTTTTTATTTCTTATAATCAAAGATCCTCTTATACAATGTTATCCTTAAAGGGACCTACTTGAATATTTCACTAGATCACTTATCCCACCACGTTGGATCATCATTCGTATAACTAATGAATACATAGAATATTCCTCTTTGTTGGTTTTCAATTTAGTCATTTCTTGCCTGTCACCATCAAGTGAACACACTTAAGGGAAGTTTGTTACATTTCATATTTTATCTAATTTGAGTTTCCACTTGATATCATATTATGGAAAGGAAAATAAAAGGAAATTAATTAATTAGACTCTTTGAGTGCATTAATTCATAATTACCACCGGAGGATATATCTTCTCATGAGCGAATTGTCATGATTTATACATGCTCATGCCAATTGATTCAAACAAGATACAAAAATTAAATATAAATCAATGGTTCACATAATCCTCATTACAAGAATTCACTATTTGAATTAATCTTACTATCCTAATGGCTTGCAATCCATGAGCATATTTTATAAACACAAGCCCTTTGGAAGTTCCCTGTGTGAATCTTGCTCTTATAATGGCATCATTTAGATCAAGAGAACATCTTTCTAAATTGCCATCCAAAGTTTTAAGGGGGCATTCCATTTAACCATTCTGATGAGGATTTCATCGGGATGATGTTCAGTGTCGAACACTAGAGCTCACATGCCTAAAGGTTCTTCTCAAAATGTGCTCTAAATCTATTTCATGCACATGATTTCTGAAATGTGTCCTTCATTTCCCATTTTACAAGTCTTACTTTTCCACCTCCTTCATCCGTAAGATCACCTCCATACAGAAAAAATAAAAAAACTGTGGTCTCAATGTCACCTTATAATTCAAAATGGGAAGTTGCTAGTAATTAAGGTGTATTTTACCCTATCCTTTCTCAAAACTAAACTTCCACACTATGCATTGGAGGGTATGATGTGGGGAACCTTCCATCACTCAATAGATGATTGATGCTCAAAAAGGATCTCTACTCTAAAATAAACTATGGTGAAGTTTCAAGATAAGGAGGCAGTTATAAATACTCCATCCCTAAAGAAGCAACAAACTGTCCAAGACAAACCAACTAATGAACCGAATGGGTCCCTTTACTTCAATCACCGACATGTTGTGGAACAAATGCCTACCTGAAAGGGGGATTCAATGTCCTTGAGTGGTTCACCTCACTAGAGAAGAAGGTGGAGTTGTTCCATATTATCAATTGGACACGAGTCAACATAAAAGAGATGATGGCAAGAGGGATATCACGGGGCTATCCGGTGATATCCAATACATTTGGTGCGGTGAAGCATAAAGAATTTGAATCCTACAAGGATAAAATCCTTGCTCATCTCCTCCCACTATTCACAGGGGAGAGGTTATGATCATTGGAATTTAGCTATGTATTACATGTATATTTCCTTTTCTATATACTACTATGCATGGGGCCCCTACCAAACCCCATTTTGTTCAAAAATTCATTGTGTTAATTCTATTTTTCTTCTTTCCTCTCCTCTGTGAAGTTTTTATTTCAACATGTTTAGAATAATAAAAACTTCAAATTCATGCATGAATTTGATGCTAAAACTCTAGGTTTGCATAAATAATTTAAACAACAATAAATCTTGATTAATACATGAAATGGAGAATACAAAAACAAAGGCACAATGTACATAGAATGGAATAATTTCTATTGAAAATTTGAGGGCATTTTATAAAATTTCTTTCTCCTAGAACCATGGAGTCAATTCTTATCACATCATTTCTATATCTCTCTTATATTCCGTAGTCTTACTCCCACACTCCTATCTCTATGAGGTGTGCATTACAACTATTTGCACACTCATGTATTATTTCAATATTAAATAATAAAAATATTTAAACCATAACTATATGGTCACACTATGAACAATAATTTCCTAACATATTTTTATAAAATGAACCCCTATGGAAAAACCCTTGAACAATGCCTTCAACACATCCAAGATATTTGGACCACCATGTAATAAGTTTCACCTAAAAATGTGTAACTAGTTTTGAGCCCCACCTTAGAACACAACATTTTTTCCAACTACGAGTACATGCCTAAACCTTGAAAAGAACGCCACGTGGAAATATTTTACAAGATCTAGGAAATCAGGTATGCAAAAAAATTCATTTCACACTCATAATATGTAGGTGATGCAACCTAGAATTCACAAGTAAAATCCCAGGCGCACTGGAATATCACTCATCCTAGACTGGGCACTCAACCAAAGCACGCAAAGGTACCAGGCCCCTCTTTAGGGTTGCTATTGTAGGATGTTAGCATGATGAATACTTGATGCATTCAAATCCATCATTAATACATCATTCTATAGTGCATGTACAGATCTAGTTCTAGAGAATAATAGATCTAAATGATAACCATGATGAAATCAAGCATGCAAGATCCAATTATACTCAGAATTAACACTCTGATTCAGCCAATACACTCCATTATATAAAAACATAGTAATACACGAAGCTTCTTACAATAATAGCATTATATGCTCATGCGCATAACAGATCTGATAGTATAATCTCACAGTAATCCAGTCCTTACATACCTTTCCTATACTATGTAGTTCATTACATATTTATAAGGGTGGGGACTTGCCCTTCACCACTTATCTAATCCCAAAAATAGGTCACATGCTGAAATAGCCATGTGCCTTTACAATTACAGACCACACATGCAAGTGTGCTAACAATAGATTTCTCCTAGTTAACTATCAGTCACAATTCTATCTTTAGCCCGTATCCATGTAAAGCACTCTATAGCCACTCTTCCAAAAATATCCCATGTGTGTCACACAAGTCTTCATCCCATTTGTGTGCTCTGCATGCCATCTTCAAAAAATAGATCATCATCGTGAAAATGGATAAGTCCTAAATCTGTCTTTGTCCTCTTGAGTGATTCCCTTCCGATCCTCCGTACCTTTGAACGCACTTTGTTCTTCCATGTGAATATTTTATATGCCTTCTAATAAGTGTTATACATTGTTTGTTTAACATTACCCCACACTAATTGCATTGCCACCCCAAAAATGGTTACCTTTTGAATGCTCAAAGAATGAGAAAGAATATAAATGGAAGATAGTAAAGAATTTTCTATACAAAAGAATGATTTACTCAAAGAAGTACCCTTTGCTTTAATTAGAAGAATGATTTCTAGATATTCTTATTTTATTTATACCTCTAGGGTCTACCATTCACTCAGTGTGACCTGTGCCTTTTCTAGGATATTCATTGTAATAGATTCTAGCTCATCCTGCGCAATGTCTCCCTTCTCATTTTGTAATACTAACATAATGTTAGCCATTGCAGACATTATCCCTTCCAAAGCAGATCCATCTTCTAAGCTATAAGATTCCCTAGTTCATCCAATCTATTTTTGTGGGGCTCTTGGGCTGCTGCAAGGGCCTCACGCTTTTGCTTCACCACTGCCAGTCTCTTTGTGTGTCCCAATGTTTCATCCTTCGTAGATTTTAGGACTTCATTGTCCTCTACCATTGTTCTTATTTTGATGAATACTTCTAGAGCTGTGTAGATGTTCAATGCTTGATCCGCTTTCTTCATCTCCTCCCAAAGGGTTTGAAGTAGTGCCTCATACGATGAATTTTTTTCTAATCACTATAGCCTTTTCCCTTTCTGCCTCTTGTTCAGGGTCTTTTGGCACTGGCACCCTAGCTGGTCCTTCTTCAAGCACCATATCAACCAAATTTTGCACATAGTGCATAGCCAAAGGGAAATTTTTGGGAACCTTGGGCTCTAAGTGTGGTCTTTCTTAGAGGATGTGATCCTGATCTCCTCTGTCATGCCAATAAGAACCCCATTATTTTTCTACTCTAAGTCCTTTTCTTGTTTCAAGTGCACGATCTCAACATCCTTGGCTTTAATCTCTTCCCTCAGTGCCCTAATAGTTGTAGCTTTATCCACATTCCTCCTTGCCACCTCTATTGATACCTTTACCAAGGCATTACTTACATGTTCATCTGACATAATAGTAGGCTTTATTGTTATGTGTCTAGCTTGAGGTGTATTTTTCAATCTTCTAGATACACAAGACTCTTCACAGACATCAAAGTTTGGTTTGTCCATATGTGTCTGCATTGACCAAGACAATTGCTTCCTTGTGCGCATGGTGGCCATATCCTCATCCATCATCTCATATCCATACAATTTGGTAAGGCCCACCGTGCTTTGGAAATAGGTACAAATAATTTTACTTGTGTCCTTACCATAGCCCATGACCGGTGCAGTATACTCCCCACTTGTCCTCTTCGATATTGTCCCCTTAGGAACTTGAGCGTCAAGATTTGGAGCTTGTTATACTATGCCCTGAGTAGTCTCCTACGTTGTCTCATCTTCCTCCTTTTCTCCTTATTCTCCATCCTTCATTTATTTTTCCTTTGGCTCTTCTACGTCCTCTAGAGGTGTAGGAGATTCGGGTGCACTCTCCTCAGACTCTTCCACCTCCTTATTCAGCTTCAACTTCCTTCTTCTCTTCTCAGTTGGCTCCTTCTGTGGAGAGAGTCATGGTGATCTGCACACTAATTATGGAGTAGCACCTTGGGTTCTTGTTCTCCTAAATACCCTTTTGAAGTGGTGCTCTCCTTGTACTGCATCTAGATCCTCATCATCTCCTTCTTTCCCTTGAGGTGGTGTAGTCGTGTGCTCAATTCCTACCTTGTCTGTAGGTTGTCTTCTTCCTCTATGCTCCAGGCCACCACTAGTTGGCACATTTCCTCTTTTGTATGCTTACCCTTAAGTAGCCTTGGAAGTGTAAAATCATTTTCTAGATTTTTTTGTTCTCAACTTGGGCTTAAGTTGAATATACACAAGCGCTTCTCCAACCTCTCCAATAGCCAAGCTTACCGGCTTCATGCTTATTATATTTGAGATAATCCTCTAAATGTAGGTAATCTATCCTGGATATACATATGATTTTCTTAGAGTGTGATAATCACAATCTACCTTGTCGGCGTTGAAGCTACAACATGCATCTATGAACTGGTGAATTGACCCTAGAAGTAGTGTGTTGTGAAGGAAAATGGTAGTTTGCACCAAGGGCTTCAAGATCCATCCTTCATCACAAATAACATAATTCGAGAATGCTGGTATATTGAAAATTGTAATGGCTTACCCACCAACAAGGGTAAATCCTTGGGTATGAGCGACTCCTCTTCAAATGTTGCGCAGAGCCTGCCATACCACATCTATACCCTCTGCTTAAATGGCCCACTTATGGTTCCTTCACATAAATATTTATTAAATCTTTCTGCTAGAGATTTATTTTTGTGGGGTACTCCCAAATATTCTCCTTTGGCCCATTCGTAATCCAATCTCAATAAACACCAAAGACAATAAAATAGAGCCAAAACTAATTTTGCCACCTATACACACTTCTTCGATGATTGAGTTTGCTATGTGATCTGTGAGATTATAGATCACTCCTTGAGACATATTCCTTGTAATGTGTAGCCACATTATATTCACCTGCGACCACCTTTCTTGGTCATTCAACTTTGTTACAAGATGGGAAGTTGCCTGTACTACTGGGTACTTCTTCAATTTGTTGATGCCCATGCCACATGGGATCTTGGTTTATCCTAGACCCTTCATTGTCTCTAGGATCACTTCCTTATCTATTAAGTCACTCTCCATATCTGATCTTGAGGCCCTTAGTCCTGTCACTATTAAAATCAAGGCGGCTATGATTCTAACCCTCCATTTGGTGAAGTAGAATAAGTCCTCATGGAATCTTCTCATCAACCATCAATAAAATGGTTCATACTTTCCAAAGTATGGTAGCTCGTATAACTGGTAGACTCTAATCTACTTTAGTAACTTCTCACCAGCGTCATCATACACTGGCATGTCTTCTGTTGTGCATTTGTTCATTTTTGTACTCAACAACGCATCTAGATCCTTCTTATTATCTAATGTACGATGGTTGTAATCGCTGATTTTACATTTACGAGATGTGGAATCCCATTCTTGTCCCACAATCACGCCCTCTGGATACTACATTTATGAGAAATTACTCTCGGGAGAAATTTCTTCTTCCACTTTGACCTTCTTCTTCCCTTTTACTCCTCATTGTGGGTGCTTTCTTCAGTGCCATTTGAAAAATCTCCCCTTTCTATCCTTTGTAACAAGCAAGTTAAAACCCTAGTTTGAATATCTGTTCCCTAGTGGAAATTATGTGCCCTAGCTCCTTTGTAACATGTCTTCTTCACTCAAACCCTTCACTTATGGGAACACAAGATTCTCCTGCGCACAAATCTTCTCTCCATGTCTGGTTTCACACTCTCGCACCTCAACATGATTTCTCGACTTGTTTACACTTAGCTCTTTTCAAATTATCTCAATTGCAATGGTAAAAATGAACTCACATCCCATCCTTATATAAAATTTCAAAAATTTAGTGTATTTATTGCTCCTTCACCTACCAACAATCCTCTCATTAATCGACCATTTTTATTCTTTCCATGCGGTACATCTTCACGCCCAAGCTATAACATTCTATCCATAGACTTATCTTCATCGCACTTCTATGCGCCCGAGTACCTCACCACTGCACCTTCCCTTGGTAGTTCCCATGGCCTCTGCTTACCTCACGTTATACTTTGTTTCTTCATTCCTCTCCACCTATGGTCCTCATTTCCATAAGAAATCTCTCTCTTTTTCAATCCTCCAACTTTGAATAGACTTTGTAGTAGTTTGTTCCTTTCTTGTGTACTTATTTTCAAATGATCATGTGCACTGGATATCAATAACCACCCCACACTAAGGGTATGTGTAGTCCTCTGTGCATATAAATTCTTCAAATAGTAATTAGCTTTTGTTGCGTAAATGCATTGATTACAAAAAACACCAACTAAATTGACAAAGCATAATGAAAAAGAAGGAAATATATTAAGGAAAATACGAATTGAAAACCTAATCTAAATGACAGCGTTTCCTTATTACAAACACCAAGAAGAGTTATTTATAGTAGGGATTGACCTACTCCCATTGAAGTACCGCGTAATCGTATTCCATCAAGTGTATCTAATTGACAAGCGCATGTTTCAAGTATGTGGGTGACAACATACTACCCCAACCAATTTACTTTGATTTTTCCTAGATGACACAAAAATTAGAATCATAGAGAAGCACCATTTGTCCTATCTCAAGATTTTTATCCCTGATGTGCCTATCATGCCATGCTTTCTGCTCGACCTTTTCTTGTTTTTGACTCCAACGTTATATTTTCGCGTCTCTCATCCAATTTGAGTAACTTTTCAATTCATTATTCTAATGTTTGTTCATTAGCTAGACCTCCAACACGTGCAATACGTAAAGATGGTAACATGAATTCCATAGGAATAACTGCTTCCATGCCAAACACTAATTGAAATGGTGTGGCTTTGTTTAGCATTTTATAAGTTGTGTGATATGCCCAAAGTACTGCAAATACATTATCATCGCAATCCTTTCTCCCAACATCAATTTTTTTTTTTCAATGTGTGGCTCAAAATCTTGTTGAAAGGCATAGCTGTTCCATTTTCCCTGAGGATGATATGGTGTAGTATTATGGTGTGCAATCATGAATTCATCTAATAAAATTATGATTGTCTCATTTAGAAAGTGTGTGCCCCTATCCTTTGGTCAAAATTAAAGGGCATCCATACCTCATAATAATATTTTCCCATAGAAACTTAGCCATTGTAGCCACTCATACAATCATTGTAGGTGTTGCTTCTACCCACCTTGTCAGATAATCTATGCAAGTTATGATATAGCGCGAACCAATCTGCGTGCGTCCGGTGAAATAGGACCCACAAAATCTATAGCCCATTTCTCAAATGGTTTTCAATATTAATAGGTCTTAGAGGCATTTCATCTCGTTTACTTGATTTCCCAAGGCTATGACAATGATCACAAGCCTTGCAATATGCTTTACAATCTTTATACAAGGTCTCCCACCATAATCCAATGAGTAGAATCTTACACGTAGTGGTGTCACCTGCATAGTGGCCCAATACCACCATGATATTCCTCCATGATGTCTATGCATTCATGTT